>JAWNOD010000556.1:2260000-2862500 GCA_035046225.1 Drosophila pegasa | reverse complement strand
ATGAGTGTGTGAGTATGTGGATACACAATCAAAAGTGGAATGAAATGAAATAAAGCGCGTGCAACTGATAAGAGCTTAATAATAAACAAGCTCAAGAACGTGCGTCGGCGAACGCATAAGTGTCGTAGAATCTTATATATATACAAACGTATACTTTTATATGTAGCTATTGACAGTTGATATTTTTCAGAAGGTATTGGTTAGAGACTTATTGGATTTCTCGATCAAATTCTATTCCAAAGTGGGACAAAATTTGATATGAAACTTGAATGTGTTGGGCACGACGCATTCACGGTTAGTTCTATTCATGATAAATTATCATTTTTGATTGAAGGCGGTGATGCGTCGTGAGTTGTAGATTGTACTATGTGCTCCCCCAATGGCGTTTGCCTTTTGTTATCTATAACAATACTTAAGCATCAAAACAAGTAATATCTGATCTAAACGGATTGCAAATGGGCTGATAACGATTGGAAAGCTATAAAAATTAGGAGTCGTTAGCTTTTATACATGTCGAAAATGGCAAAAATAATCTAATTAAAAACAAGTAAAAATGCTCTAGTTGAGACGGGTCGACTAAGAGATACCCTGGACCCCCTTCATCAAGAATATATATACTTTAGTGGGTGTGGCACGCCTGCCTGTTACATACATTTTAACAAAACCATTCAATGGGCTCAGGGTATAAAAGCTATTATATTCGAGTATTAAAACTAAAGCAACTTTTGCTTGATATTTATATCCACACGCCAATAGCTCTCTTCTCATATAACTCAGCGTAATTATGTTTCTGTTGTTGTTATATCGAGAATTTTCTTCGATTGAATCATCAGCAAATACCGAACTTAACCTGGCTGGAATTTTCTATTCTCTTATCGTTTTGTTTTAGGTTTGGCTTTGGCATGTGGTCTCTTGGTATGCACAACCTGTTTAGCCTCGTAGCTCACGTATCCAGAGTTAATTTTTTTTTGGGCGCAGTGGTATTTGGCAGGTGTCTCTTGTAATGGGCTATCATTATGTGTGTCTCTTTCGATTTCTTTTCCTATTAATCGGATCAGTTCTTCACAAAGTTTTATGGCATTTCGTTCATTACCAATGCCAAAGCAAACCAAACAAGTAAGAGCGCTCTAGTGGAGACGGATCGACTATGACATATATGGGGTTTGGCACGCCTCCTTCTGCCTGTTACATAAATTTTCACAAAACCATTATACTCTAAACTCAAATAGAATTGTTGCTTTTCAAACCGTTTATCTTATTTCTATAAATCTAATTTTCTTTAAATACTGTAAATCCATGGAAAATATTTAAAATGGGAAATCAGGGTATAATTTAATTAAGAAACACGATCATTCAACAATTAAGTTGCCTTAGTCCCAAGCGAAGCTGCTGTAATAAGAGAGTTCTTACTTGTTTCTAAAGCTAAGACTATCATATATTTCGGTAACTCTAACAAAGATAATTAAAAAACAAATTTTTTTTCAAGAAACTTGTGCTACAGCTATTATGGATCTGTAATGATGGATGACAGTTCACCTATACAATTTTATTTATTGTAGAACAAAAATCCGGAAATGCCATATAAATATTGTGGGTTAAACTGTATCTTCCACAGCTTTACAGCTTGAGCTCCAAAAATTTGACCTGTTAGATACGGTTAAGATAATATGTGGCATACTTGCCAGACCATTTACTATTTTATAAAAATTTCGTTATATTTTAATCAACATTGGTGTTAGGGACTTGAAATTTGGAATATATATTAGTGTGTAGAACCCGCTTATTCAAATATCTATGTAGCCCTAATAGGGGGTTGGGAATATATCAGCTACAGCCTGTAAATGTTAATTATTGGATTACTGATGAGCTCCTCAACTGATGTTCCATTTTGAGGTAGTAGCTGTATACTTCATGCAATGATGATGATGATAATGATGGTTGAGTGTGTGTGCGTGTGTGTGTCTCGCATCCAAATGTCATATTTGTTATATATTTATATTAGCATTTGCACCGAGATCATCTCAGTCTCATCTCCTCGTCTGGCTCTCTTTCTGGCACACAAACGCCCCCTACCGGTAAGCGAACGGTCGCGACGATTTATCTCGCGTGAGGCGTCACGTTGCTTATCTGGAACTTACACAAATGACTAGCAATGTATGCCTACTAAATATTGAGCAAATCAACAGGCCTGACTCGCACAATACATGCATGCAAATTGTAGCTTAGCGCTCTCTATCTCTCTTGCTCTCTGCTTTTACCTCTCTCTGTCTCTATCGGCCTTTCTTAAAATAACTTTGTGAATTCTTCGATACTCATAGAGATTAAGCGGCACATGTGACTTTCCAAAACTGTTCCTCGTTATTAAACAAGCGGCTAATTAGCAAAAACATGCGGCAAATAGGTCTCAGAAATGCAATTCCTGAGCCTGCTAATGTCGGATTTTCTTCCTTTAGCGAAAGCCCAAATATTCTTATAAATTAACGCTAAATACAAGGTATGAATTATAATTAAACACACATATTCGACGGAGTTCAGGGTATATCCCAGTTGGTCACTCCCGACTAAATTGTTTTTACTTGTATTTTTGTCAATCGGAACGCTATACAGTACTCATGTATCATGGTACGTGACATAGTTGTTCGATTCAACAACAACAAAATCTTACATAAACACCGTTAACATTTTAAGGTTAAAGAGAAAAGCTTTTCATTATAAAATATTGAATTATCTTTAATTTGCTTGCTCATCTTGTGGGAGCGACTAGAAACAAAAGTTAAGAAGATGAATACATTTATATTAAAATACAAAATCATAAATTAAAAACTTGCCATGAGATTTGGAGCATAAGAAATATTTCGCTTTGGTTAGCGCTGTAGTTGTTGTAGTTGCTGCTGTTGTTGCTGTTGTTAACTGGTCGGACAACTTTGTGTCTGATCGGAATGTTGTTGCCTTTAAGAAGCCACAATGCAGAGTGGTTATTGTTGTTGCTGTTTGTTGATCTTGCCGTTATTGCCAGCGCCAATGCCGTCATCATTGTTGTTGCTCATTTAGACACTGTTCTTACTGTGTTTGTTGCACTAGCAATGACTCAGAAGCTTTCGATCAGCGGCAGCAGCAGCAGCAGCAGCAGCGGCAGCAGCAATAGCCGACGTCAGCCATAGCTGTGACATCGCGCCAGCTGCTGCGCGTGCGTAACGAATGCATTGGAAGAGAAAGAGAGCAAAAGCACGACTTAATGCAAGCACATACCATTTAGCATTTACCATTTAGCTGTAAAAAAGGAGCATGCAAATAACAGCACAACAAATGACTGTTAAGCGCGTGCCCATTTCAGCGTTCAGTATTTAACGAGCGCGAGCACACGGTGGCGCCTGTGGTCGAGTTTAACGAAAATAAACAGTAACAAAATTGGCAAGTGGAAGCATTTTTTCCCATGTGCACAGCTGATAAGGTTATTGTTGTTGTGAACGTGTAGACGGAAACGTTGCGCTTTTTTACTTCCACCTGATAGTAAAAATAAATATAAAATTCAGAAATTGGGTCACCCTCCCATCAGCGGTGTTATACAGTTTGATGAGCACAGTCGTTTGTTTTCTCTCTGTCTCTCTCTATCTCCCTCCCTCTCTCTCTCGCTCTCTCCTTCTTGCGCGCGCGCTCTGTGTACATACTGGCAAAAAGTGTTACATCCAACTTTTGTACTCCTCAACTGTGCGGCTGCTTTTATACCCTGAACCCATTGAAAATGGGAATTTCGGAAAATAATGCTTTTGTGAAAATGTCTGTAAGATAGAAGAAGGCGTGCCACAAACCATAGAGAATTCGTGATCAGAAACGGAAAAGTGAGTTGATCTAGCTCCGTCCGTCTTTTCGCCTCTCCGGGTGAATCTCGTAAACCATAAAACCTAGAGACTTTAAAAAAATTACCCATGTCTATCAATATCCCATTTCCCTATTATTGATAAAAAACTCAAATTATTGTAAGCTATTGTAATGAAAACGCAGATTTTGTATACGTTGGATTTTGAATATTGCAGTGTGTTTTGACAATACAGGAATCTGGATGCCTATACATTTTTTATTAAAAAGACACTCGAGCTTTAGATATTAAAGTTTCGATCGGAGAACAAGTTTCATTATTTTTATTCGTATTGAAACTGGGATTTTGTGAGAATGTATATAACATCCGAATTGGGCGTGACAGACCCCATTGTTCTTGATCAGGACGACGACCCAAGTCGAGTTAATAATGTTACGTTTTATGTGCTTCTAATTTTTTCGATAACTCATTTAATATTATTATTATCGATAAAAGTTAATGATTTGCCTTCGTTTTCTCAGGATTAGCTTGAATGGTAAAAGCTGAAAATATCCAAATTAAACTGGGAGTTCTCGTAATACATATACATATTTTGCACCTCTCTGACTATAGAAGTAGTCCTCATCACACTCCGCAAATTTGATTAAGAAAGTACATCTAGAATAAAAAGTTATGTAATAATTAAGTTCACATAAATTATATTTTTGTACAAGCATTAATGTTAATATTTGTATTATTTCAGTTTAAAAAGAAAAATTGTATTACTTTTATTACGTTAGCTTGAACTTTGATGTTTTGTTATTTTGTTAATTTTCTCTAATTATATATGGTACCATTGGATTAGAGCCGCGACTATTAGGAAGTATTTTTACTGCGCAATAAAACAAAAACAAAAAAAAAATTATAAAGCATAACACAAACGGCTGCCCGCAGCATTAGCGATGAGAGCGAGAGAGCATAGTGTGTGCGTGAGTACCTGAGAGAGAGAGAGGCGGAGAGAGCGAGTAGGTTGTTATTGTTGCTGTTGCTGTTGCTGTTGCTCATGCTATGGGCAACCAAAACAATTTGCAAGCCGAGAGCCCACAAGAACAAATATTCGAATAGTATTTGTCAACACACACACAGCAAAAGACACGTATGCATGGGTGTATGCATTGATGCGTGCGTGCGTATACGTGTGAGTACGCTTAAACTACGCAGCAGCATTTTACTACTGCACAAGAACAAGAACAAGGAGAGGCGGGTGGTGTTCTTGTGCCCCGCCTCTTTCTATGGCCACTCTCGCGCTTCGCTTCTGTTCTATCACACACAGTATTCTCTCACTCTGCTTTGCTGCCACGTTTTGCGCTCAGCAGCTCTCATAACGCTGACAACGCAGCCGCATTTTATACTTCTTACGCCCTAAAAACCGGCGGCAGCAGCTTGAGAGAGCGAGAGAACGGGGGCAGTGCAGCGTCAACTTGATGAATTACAACGTAGTTGTAAATACGCTACGCGCATTTTTTCCATTCGCTTTTACTATTTACTACACTTTTACAATAGGTGCGGTGCGCTGGCCCGGCGTTGTGTCGCACCGCTCTCCCTGCTCAGTGCGGCGAGAGCCGAGCCGAGCCGAGCCGAGCGTCATGCAAACAAACGTCAATGCTTTTTCGCCAGCAGCAGAAGCAGAAACAACAACAATAATAATCACTTTTATTTATATATTAATACATACATATACACCATATTTTATGCGGCAAAAGAAACAAGAATTAATAAAAGTGATTGTTGTTTATATCTATCCATATATATATACATATATATTTATATATATATATATATATATATATATATATATATATATATATATATATATATATATATATATATATATATATATAAAAATATGTGTGTGTGTTTGTTTGTTTATGTGTGCTTGTCTCGACGTTAAGCAGAGCTCTGCTGCCTAATTGAGCAATGCGACATCGGCATTAGCATACAAAAGCTGTATTAAAAAAATGTTGGTAAGCTTTTTACTTTAGATTTAGCTTTCTTATAAGATAGAGACTGGGAATAGATATGTAAATTACAGAAGTGAACATTAACATTATGTTAGTGCATGCTGCATATTTGTGTGCAATGTAAATGTTAAAATTATAAGAGCTCTTAAGCTACACTTGTGTGTGTGTTTGCGTATGTAAATATAAATTACATTCTGTTAATGACGAATGCTAGTTCAACGATGTGTGTGTGTGTGTGTGTGTGTGTGTTTGTGTGTGCGCCTGGTCACGCTAAAGCGATAACGAGACGTCAACGTCTGCATTGACTTTGACGCGACACGTGTGTCGACCAGTTGGCGCCCTTTTTCGCATAAAATTATTGTTATTGCTTGTCGCTGTATTTGCACTTACATTTACACACACACACACACACTGACACACACACCCATAAATATAAGCACACGTACACGTACATGCGCAGCTGTTGTTATATTACCTCAGTTCTGTTTGTAAAAAAACGTAACAATAACATTTCCACTTTTTGTATTTTCATTACAGTTTTGAACCAATCCAACCAATCAACCAAAAATTAAAGCGACAACGAAAAGCATTCCAACAATTAATAACATATAAAACACTAAAAGTCGGCAAAGACATCAATTTAAGAGCAAACCAGACAGGCGAGAATAGTTACAGATAGAGATAGGGATAGAGATAGTGATAGAGATAGAAATAGAGATAGGGCTAGCGATAGAGGTAGAGGTAGAGATAGAGAGAGAAAGAGAGAAAGAGCGAGAGCGAGAGAGCGAGCGAAAGAGAGAGTGATGATTACTTAACGGGCGTGCGTCCATTTTTTTTTAAATTTAAAGACATTTGCTACATTTTACCGATCAACATGGATTTAACAATTTACCAAGTTCCACTATTTTACTGGAACACAGCTGCTGGTGAAAGTGGAGTGGAGGTGGAAGATTGGAGTTCGAGGGTAATCAAATTGATGAAGTTGAGGCGAACATGTTGCCACACTACAAAAACAAAGGCGCCAACGACAACGGATGAGGTATTAGCAACAACTGAAACAATAGCAACGGCATTGTCCACAACAACGGCAACAACAACAGCAACAGCACATGGCAACATTTGTGTCATATGCCGACAGATGTTAGCAACAAACGAATGTTGCTGCACTCAGCAGACAGCAACACGCAGCAGTTCCTATGCAAACACCAGCAACCTGTGCAAGAGTAAAAACAGAAACAGTAAAAACAATAACAGTAGCAGTAGCAGTAGCAGTAGCAGTAGAAGTAGTAACAGTAGCAGTAACAGCGAAGCAACATCAACATCAACATCAACAACATTCCCCAGTAAGCTGGAGGTATCGCAACATTGCAGCTGTCTGCAACAAAAGCAACGTCGCCAGCATCATGAGGCAGATGTTCCCCCAACATGTTGCTGTACAAAGTGTAGTAGATGTAATCGAAAAAATGGGAGTAGCTGTAGTAATAGTACAAATGACCAGAACCAAAAAATAGCAGCAACAACAGCCAATTGCCAGTGCAACACTAACAACCAGAGCGACAACAGCACTGCTGTTGCTGGCAACACCTACATTAACAGCAATGTTCATAAAAAGAATCGACATTTGAACATTTACAGCAATTGCTTTAGGCTGTTGGTCGCACTGCAATTGTTTCTGTTCATACAAAAGCGAACGCTGCAGCGACAATGCTGCATTCTCTTCAAAAGACGACGAAGACAACACTTACAACTAAAGCAACAACACCAACAAGAAGAACAACAGGCATTCAGACGAGAGGATCGCAAATTCAGTTACCATCAGCAACACTGGCGCCATCATAGCATTGTACTAACAATACTCGCTCTGTTAACATTACCTGCGACAACAGCAATCGTGCTGCAGTCGCCGTCGCCTGCCCAACAGGATCAGCAACAATTTCAGAGAGCTCCGGCAATAGCGAAGCGAAGCTTTGAAGCCAGCTTGGCAGCCCTCACAGGACCGACGCGTAATATCAATGGATATGGTAGCATCAGCAACACCAACAGCAACAGCAACAGCAACGGTAACAGTAATGTGCGATTGGCGCGAAAGGAAATGCGTAAGTTTAACAGAGATAGAGATACTCGTACCTTTTTAATGCACTTACATGTTGTCTTTGACTTTTTGGATTATATATATCCATCTATACATAAAACTCTTAGTTTCTTATAAATCACAGCTACTAAAACACATTATATGATGCCAAAAAAATGTGCAAAAAACGTATTTTAAATTCTAGACACTTGCGTCTTGACAAGTAAAAGCAGCTAAATCTCATAATCATGCCCAGAAAATTTCATTAAGATAGTCGATTTAGAAAAAAAGCTTTTAACCTGTTAACCTTAACCTGCTGTAAAACTATCGATGGTTGAAGCATTCGATGGTCTTACAACAAATATTCAATAGTATCGATAGTACTATCGAAAATATTTTCAACTTAAAAAACAAACTAAATAATGAGATCCTTCATGGACTATAACAAAATGAAGTAATTTTGAATTACATTTAAATTAAATGTATGGCTTTTAGTCTTCTGCCAAGATCCAAGAATTTTGATGAGAAACAGGAAAAAGGAAGAATATCACCGCTATCGATAGGAAACAAAAACAATCGATAGTGACGCAAAATATAAAAATTCGATAGATCGATAGTGACATTGATAGTTCTACAGCACTACTTCGTGGGGTTCAGAGTGTCTCCCACTCGAGCAGTCTCGACAGACACTCTTACTTGTTATATTTATATTACATTATAATTATTATTATATATTATTTATATTATATTATAATTAATTTTAAATATAACTGTACACACATATCTTATATACATTTTTCTATTTTCTCGACTTCGAATAAAAAAAAAAACAGCCTGTAAGTCGATGGATATACGTAACAATATATCGGAACTGAAGCAGTTGGCTAACTGTACGATCATCGAGGGCTTTTTGCTAATAACACTGATCAACGATGCGGATAAATTGAACACAACCTATCCGCTGCTCACCGAGGTTACAGGCTATATACTAGTTTTTCGTGTGCAAAGTCTGATATCGTTATCGCAAATCTTTCCCAACTTGAGTGTTATAAGGGGAAATATACTCTTCGAAAGTTATGCTCTGGTGGTGTACCAGAATCGGGACTTGCAAGACATTGGATTGACTAATCTACGTGCGATCACTAATGGGGGCGTGCGAATCGAGAGGAATTTATATCTGTGTTTCGTGAAGACTGTTAATTGGCGCAAGATCGTCTCTAAGAATGCGACAGATGCGGATATTGTACTAAAGTTCAATCGCAACGAGGCCGAATGTGCACGTTGTCCTGGCGAAATCAACGAAGTTGCCCAAGAGAACGCAATGACAGATGCCAGCAGTGTGCCCGCGTGCAAGGAGTATCCCGGCAACAAGCGCTACTGCTGGAACAGTCGAGCCTGCCAGACAAGTGAGCCAAATAATACATAAACCTCAAAAGAATTGTTTTAATCTTAGCTCTGCTATCTACTCTCTTTTCGTGCAGTCTGTCCGAAGGAGTGTCCCTACAACTGCATCAATGAGAACACCTGTTGCAACGAGTCCTGTCTAGGCGGCTGTTCAAATCCACTGGTTGGCGATTGTGTCGCCTGTCGCAATGTTTCTATCAACGGCGGCAATTGCATTAATCAGTGTCCCGACGGCTTCTTTCTGGTAAGTACGAGTATTCAACAGTGCAACTTTCTTCAGTCTGACATTTCCACTCTGTTCCTCTACTTGTAGTACGAGCAACGGTGCATTACGGCTGAGATGTGCGAGAAGATTGGCACAAAGTACGAAAGCAGTAATCAGATGAAACTGGTGCACTACAACGGCAAATGTACAACGCGCTGCGACAAGGGCTACACGATCATGAACAACACCTGCCAGAAGTGCAACGGCACCTGTCAAAAGGAGTGCCCTGGCGGTACCATTGACAGCTTAGTGAAGGCCAAGGAGTATCATGGCTGCACTGTAATCGTCAAAGATGGTCTAACCATCAGCATCAAGCGTGGCGGACGTGAGTCTCTAGAGAGTTCTCTTCACTTGTATCGATCCGTCTAAAGCGCACTTAACTCTTCCTTTTTTGCAGCTCATATGGTTGATGCCTTGGTTTTCGGTCTTGGCATGGTGCACACGATCAATTTATTCCTGAAGGTCCATTTAACCTATGGCCTGACTACTCTGGACTTCTTCAAGAGTTTGCGAGAGATCAAGGGCGAAAAGTTAATGGATGACATTTATGCTATGTACGTGCTGGAGAATCGCGACTTAGAGACAATTTGGGCCGAGAATCAAACAGTCATCATACGCAAAGGCAGCATTTTCTTTCACTTCAATCCCAAACTTTGTATTGAGACCATTGACAAGCTGCGACCAATGCTACCGGGCAAACCGGAGAAATTCAATAAGAATGAAGTAGCAGAGGATTCGAATGGCAACAAGGGCACCTGTACGTTACCTAAGATCTATACCTATCTTGCCATATATAACTTATCTGTAAACTATTTTCACAGGTAATACGAGATGGCTGAATGTGAAAATCATACAATTAGGTGCCACATTCATTACAATCGAAATTGATCCCGTGAACTATGATGATGAGCGCTCTTTCATTGGTTATCAGAGCTACTTCACATTCGATCCATATGGCAATGTCACAAGGGACAACTATCAGCCCTGTTTAGATAAGTGCGTTAGACTGAATAGCTTAGTCAATTGCAATCCATTTCATACGATTTCCCTTACATTTCTCGTGGTAGCTGGATTGTGGGCGAATTAAGCAAGGACAAGCTGCGCTTTATTGATAAGATGCAGCCCTATACTAAATATGCACTTTATATACGCACCATGACAATTTCCTCGGAGAAGCGAAACTATCAGAGTGACATAATACGCTTCCAGACGATGCCCTTGAAGCCATCGTTTGTGCGCCGGATAAGTGCTCGCTCCACAGACAGCTCGAAAATTGTAGGTGCTATTTTATGCCACTAAAACTAAGGACAGACTAACAGTAAATGACATTTTTATTATTACAGTTGTTGAGTTGGTCACCTCCACTGGAGGTGAATGGCAAGCTAGCGAAGTATCAGGTACGCGCGGAAATCAGGCGACGGGACGCTAAGCTGGAGCAACATCGAAACTTTTGTCGGGATCGTAAGTATTGATATAAACATTTGAGAAATGCATACCTAAATCACCTATTAATCCCTGCAGCTTTGCCTAATACATCCGACGATGAGGAGACGTTTTCATCTCCTGCAGAGAAGACGATTAAGGAGAAGCCAGGACCTGACTGTAAATGCGATGCAGGTGGTCGGAACGTATTCGATCAACAAGTTGTTGAAGCCAAGATCTTTGATGAAATTGAATTCGAGAATACGCTCCAGAACTTTCTGTACGTGCCAAAAAAGCGTAATAATAGTGAAGTGGCCAACATCACCAGCTTATCTAGCGACAATACCAGTCCGAATGCTGTGCAATCCAGGAGCAGGCGGTACATTGAGATTGACGAAGAGGGGCACGAAATGAGTAGCGTTCTGATGCGTCATATTCGATCTACAGAAAATAATTTGACCAAACCAGAGATTGTGGGAGCGAAATCCCATACAACGCTCACAGATTCAATGTGGGGTAATGTGACCGTGATGGATGCGAACGCAACGTACTACAAAATCTTTGTTGCCGAAGTGGATGCACAAACAACAGAATTTCAATTCGAGAAACTAAGACACTTCTCTCTCTACTCGCTGAGTGTACGAGCCTGCCGCATAAAGGAGGGTGACAATGACCTTGCAGAATTGTGCAGTGATTCTGAGCCGTTGGAGAAGAGAACTCAGAAACTAGGTAAGTAACTGGCCATTCTTTGGAAACAGTGATTCCTCTAATCTCATATGTGTGTCTATGATACAGCGAATGTGGACAAGGCATTTAATTTAACGGGCGAACTTGTGGACAATCTGAACTCCACTCGCGGCAATGTTCGCCTCCACTGGGAGGAGCCACCGAATCCGAACGGTGCTATTGTTTCCTACATGGTCATCTTCGAGCGCCAGGAGCAAGATGCCGTCGAGGAAAAACGTTGTATTACAGTGCAAGACTATCTGAATCAGAGCGGCTACATCGTCACTAACCTCAACGAGGGAAAATATAGCTTTCGCATTAGGGCCAATTCATTGGCCGGTGATGGTGAACTTACGGATTATGTTTACGTGACGGTGCCGGTAAATAGTTGAACTTTCTATATATTATATATGCTTTAATTGTAGACATTTTGTCAAAATGGTATTGGGAGTAGGGATAATTGGAATAATTTGAAATAGTAACGGATACATACATATAAAAGCTGTGCTTAGTTCCGACTTGCTCTATCACTTATTGTCAATTTGGGAAAGTCCAATAGTCCTAGTCCTTAGATATAGAAAAATCTTAAAAGAAAATCGCAAAATGTGTTATATCGATATCGACTAGAATTTTAGAGCAAGCTAGAGCTATAGTTATAGATATATTATATATGGCTTACCTGTCTGCCCGTCCGTATGAACGGAGCGATCTCGTAAACCACAAAAGCTAGAGATCTGTCTAAACCATACGATTTTGTTTTTTAATTTTTTTATGACCTTTTCCCTTTAGTTTACTGTCGATAAAAATCGATAAATTGACCTATACTTTCCACACAGAAATCTAATTAGAATCTCTTGATGCTTGCAGCCGCCGAAATCATGGACAACTGTTTTGGTTATAAGCACTGTTCTGGTGTTTTCGATATTAATAGCCGGACTAGTTGTCTACTTTAAGTTCTTCAGTCCGAAGAGGGGACATCCACAGGATTTGGTCATGAATACAGAAGTAAATCCCTTCTATGCAAGTCTACAATACGTACCCGATGATTGGGAAGTGCCACGAGAACGCGTCATTCAGCTAGGATCATTGGGCCAGGGCTCCTTTGGAATGGTCTATGAGGGCATCCTCAAGGCACAAAATGCTGGCGAAGATACGCCCTGTGCAATCAAGACTGTCAACGAGAATGCCACGGATCGAGAGCGCACCAATTTCCTCAGCGAGGCAAGCGTGATGAAGGAGTTTGACACCTATCATGTGGTCCGCCTGCTAGGGGTATGCTCGCGTGGCCAGCCGGCGCTCGTCGTCATGGAGCTCATGAAAAAGGGTGATCTCAAGTCCTATTTGCGAGCTCATCGCCCCGACGAACGAGAAAATGTGTCGGCTGTCTATCAGCAACGCATTGGTGTTACCAATACTGGCTCCGCAGTAGGCTCTGTACAGCCGCCACCTTACAGTCGGATCTTTCAGATGGCTATCGAAATAGCCGATGGCATGGCCTATCTGGCCGCCAAGAAATTCGTGCATCGCGATCTAGCCGCACGCAATTGCATGGTGGCAGCCGATTTAACCGTGAAGATTGGTGATTTTGGCATGACCAGGGACATTTATGAGACGGACTACTATCGGAAAGGAACCAAGGGTCTACTGCCAGTACGGTGGATGCCGCCGGAGAGTTTACGCGATGGCGTCTATTCCAGCTCCAGTGATGTTTTCAGCTATGGCGTTGTGCTCTGGGAAATGGCGACACTTGCATCTCAACCCTATCAGGGATTGTCCAATGAACAGGTGTTGCGCTATGTCATCGATGGTGGAATCATGGAACGGCCTGACAATTGTCCGGAGGTGTTGCATAAGCTGATGCATCGCTGCTGGCATCATAGACCATCCGCTCGGCCTTCGTTCCTGGACATTATCGAATACCTGGAGCATCTCTCCGATCCTGGTTTCAAGGAGGTGGCCTTCTATTATTCGGATGCTGGTGTGCAATACCGCGAGAAAGAGCGTAAGGAGCGTATTCAAATGGATCCTTTTGTTAACGCTCGTTTGGATACCGAGGTGGACGGCGAGGATGCAACAACGCCGTTGCGCGTGGGAGAATATCACGGCTACAAGTCGAACATGGATCACCACACATCGCTTGAGCAACCCGCGGAAAGTCCCATTGCCTTAGTCGACGATCAGGCAACAACGCATTCACCCTTTAGCATGCATTCGGGTTATATAGTGAGCAGCACGCCGGATGCGCTGAGCACACTGCCCACCGCTGGTGTCTCGCACATGGAGGATGCTGCGTATGTGCAACCGGATATAGACGAGAATGCGGACAAAAACATATACGGTGAACGCGGCTACGAACTGTACGATCCTAGTCCCAACTTTGTGGATTTACAACAAAGCGGCAGCGGTCGATTGAGCGGTGAGCAGCATCTTTTACCGAAAATGAGACGAGGGGGCGCTAGCATTATGCCCGATATGAGCAGCTCTATGCCGGACGAGGAGATGGCTGGGAGTATTGTGGGTGGCGGTGGTATCTCCAGTTCACTGCAGCCTTCAACTGCATCGGCAGCCAGCTCCAATACGAGCAACAGTCGTCATCCGAGTCTTAAGCGCGTGCTGGCGGACACTTTCCGTCGGCTCAATGTGAAGCGCGGCGACAGCAACGACAGCCACAGGAGCAACATCTCAAATACGGCCAGCAACAGCAGCAACTCGAATTTAACAAGCCATCCCGCGGGCATGGCAATGATGTCTATGGGCAGCAATCTGGGCACCATAGAGAGTGGTGGCAGCGGCAGTGCAGGTAGCTATGCTGGCACACCACGATTCTACACACCCACAGCAACCACACCCAGTGCTGGAGGCAATGGCAGCACCACTATCATCAGCGACAATCCCAACTACAAGCTGCTGGACGAGTCCTTGAACAGCGGGGAAAAGGACCACTCGTCTTGGCCGCCAACCAAGCTAACCACCAGCAGTCTGAACCCCAATTACGAGCTCATGCAAGCGCCCGCAGCAGAAACGGCGGCAACACCTTTCAGCATGCTCAGTGACAATCCCAACTATGTGCTGATGAGTGAGCCCAATTCCGGATCTGCACAGAGTCAAGTCTGTACCAGCGAGAATCCCAACTATGCGGCCATGATGGGTCCGGCGCACTTGCAGCCTAGCAGCTCCAATGAAGACGAAAATGACAAGTAATAGTAAAACCAAGTATTTCAGGGTGGTATGCAAAATGTACGGCACAACAGAAATTATGATCAATTAGCAAATTAATGATTGAATTGAAATTTTCCATTTTTAATCAAATGAAACATTACAATGCGCTCGGAAATTTGTTAAACCACCCTCGCATAAATATAATTATATATATATACGATAAATATATATATATTTGTATATATATTATGCCTGATATATTAATCTTTTCATTACAATTGCAGTGCCATGGACGAGGACGAGGACGAGGACGACGATGAGGACGACGAGCACACGGAACACATAAAAATGGAGCGCATGCCGCTCAGCCGACCAAAGCAGCGCGCGCGCATCAAGTCCCAGCAGCAGCAGCAGCAGCCGCGCAGTCGCAGCGTTAGTCAGACGCGTAGGACAGGGATGCCAGCTTCGTCTGACACCGCAACAGCAGCGTCAGCCGCCAATACGTCCAATAAACTTAAGGAAAATTGGCTGAGGCAGCCCAGTACAGGACGCCCACAGCCACCCAATGGTTTCATAGGACGCGAAGCGTAGAGGAGTGCATGCGTCAAGAGAATTTTGTAAATACATACATGCATATGTATATGTATATGTATCTGTATATGTATATGTAGCAATTAGCATACAATTATGTTTAAGTATTTAACGGAGGGGTGGGGTAATCGGAGGTACTCACAGCAGGAGAGGGAGACCAGACCCGTGTGTGCCTACAGCTAAACATTTGCAAACAACTCGAATTGTGTCAGAGGGCAAGAGCGCACAGTATGAGGTGAAGGCTGTTCTGTTAGTGTTATTCATTTGGTGTTACCCTAGCACATGTGAACCATGCTTAAGACTAAGGCCGCCAGCAAACTTTTGCCCGAAACCAAGCCTCTTAACAATCTATTGTAAGCCTAATTTATGTATATATTCGTATTTGTTAAGTATTTCTTTTATAATTTACTAGCGCCGTTACACACACACTCACACACACACACACACACACACAACAAACACTCACACACATACAACAAGAAAATCAAAACAACAACAAAAGTCCTAAATGCAAATAACAAAAGTACAAAAGCCAACAACCAACCAACCAATCTAAGTACCGTGTATAACTAGACTTAAATACTATTCGTATGCGTAACAAACCTAACCTAACTTATGGTATATGTAATGATTATTTTAGCACCTACCTAAGCAGAGCCGCACACAGAGCGAAGCAAACTACAAAAACAACCCGAAACACAACAACAACAATAAGCAATACAACAAACGAAATACCAACACTGAGTTAATACCTGTAAATTATTTAATCACTATTACCAACTATGACAACAACACCTTAGCAGCAATTTCTGTGTACTCAAACATCTTCTTCTTTTCGTTAGTGTTGCAATCTTTTAGTGCGTTTATGTTCAAGTGTTCGTTTGATACAAAACAAAAGAAAATACTGTCAGTAAATGAAACACAGAAATCGAAACGAGAATTCGCTGAGATAATGCATGGCGCTTGGCAAATGGCAAAAGTTTGAACTGTGAGAATTATTTACGTACTTCACACACACACACATAGAGAAAAGAAAGAGAGAGAGAGTACAGGAGGTAAAAATTGTGTTTGTTGTTTTTTTTTTTTTTTAAATCTAAATCTAAATTAATTTTGGTTGAAGCCAAGCTTCAAATGACGTAATTGAGAGCTTAAAACTGTTGCATAGCCTACACTACACATTTACATCCTATTTACACGATTTACACAATTGTATGGTTGACACAACACAAACACAAAGCACACCCAAGCCCAAACAGGTAGACATTGAGACATTCAATAGACACTCAGACAAGCAACAAAGGAAACAAGGAACAAACAAACAAACACCAAAAGAGAGAGATTATCCAAAGCAGACTCTCAGTTTGGATCATAGACGAATTACACAGCGGTAAACCCAATACATGGAAGAGCGATAGACGAATTACACACATACCTACACATATTTAAAATATATACACCTACATAGCACTGTACCAACTGACCGTCTTTAAGTTAGAGCAGTAATAAACAAAACATTTCAAGACTATGAAATTAGAATAATACACATGCAACTCACTCACACACAGACACACACACACACATACATACACACACACACACAGACACACACACACACACACACACACACACACATTCTCTTGAAACTGCAACGAAAAACAACAATTAGAAAAGCTTATAATAATATTATAACAAAAAAAAAAACACAAAAAGTATTCAATATTTGCCTTCACTCTTCATATACATATATATGTATATGTATATGTATACAACTATATTATTTAATGGAAAGAGTTGATGCAAGAAAGGGAAAACGCAATTAACGTTTAGTTCTAACTGTAATCTTATAGTTTCAATAATAACATAGTCACTGAAAATATTTAAATAATTGTACAAACTTCTAGCAAGCTTGAAAGGAAACAACTGAATTAATAATTATATAAACTTATATAACAATTTGTTATACGCAAAGAAAAAAAGATGAATATTCTACGTAAATAGACTACACACAACACGCACACACACACACATACAAACACACACACACACACACATACAAACACACACACACACACACACACACACACACACACACACACACACACACACACACACTAAAAAGACTGAGAAATATAGTTCCTTTTGTTTTTATGTACATAATAAAGCAAACTTTCTAACGAAAATTATAAACTTAATGCGAAAACGTAAAAACAATTAATGGAATTATAAATATATATATATTCATATGTATGTACATATATATGTATGATACGCAGCCGAAAGCATTATAAACAATTATGTATATTTAATAGTTGAATTAACTCAATTTTTTCGAACTGCAGATGCTTTAAAAGATACAAGAAAATAAGAAAATTGCACCAAAACGTTTGGGCAGTCGTATTGAAGCAAATGCCAACTTCTTATATAGACTTCATATATTCTGAACTGTTGGCATCGGGTCAGTGCGCTTGTCTGTTTTATATATATACATTTACTATATACTATACACAAACAACAAAACCCCTATCATATAAAAATTAATACAAAACAAAACAAATAAAAAGCTTCAATATTTTTTATTATTTCTAACTAAAGCTAATTGTAAAGATAAAATTAAGCTAATTGTTTCCTGTTTATATAAGTGAAATAAACATCTACACATATTACGATATAACGAAAATATTATGGCGAGACTATAATAAAAACTAAATTAATATACATAAACGAAAGCATCTCTTTTTTCAGTTACGACTTCGATTTGGTAGGTAAGCCTATTTTTATACCCTGAAAACCCACTGAAAATGGGAATTCAGTGCAGGGTTCAGGGTATCCCTTGGTCGAGCAGTCTCGACTAGAGCACTCTTACTTGTTTCAATTATAAATGAGGTCACAAACTGCAACTGTACAATGTTCGTCTTGAAACTAACTGTTGACTGTCGATTTTTGCTCGAATATTTTCTTTTGAAAAATGTTGATTTAAATATCAATTCGCCTTAACTTCATCGGATTAATGTTTTCGAAATATCCGGCCTTCACATTGCGTGTCAATGGGGTGATGTCCTATCATAAGACATTGATTGCCTATAACTAACTTAGGCATTTTTAGTACTAGTCACAGATACTTTACCTTTTGTATTAGTTCCCATTTGTTCTTGTAACATTTCAATATATAGTTGCTAAATATAGTGGCTAGTACTACCCTAAAATCAACCAGTATTTCACATGCTTTTTTACTTTTGATAATTCCCAAATTCACGTTGTATCTTGGGAAGAATTAAAAAGTTTCTTAATGAAACAATAAATAGGAAAAGATTTAGATTTTTTTTTTTTTTTTTAAATATTTTTTTTGTTTATTTTGTTTGGAAATGAAAGAAAAGTACCTAACAAGTTTTTTGTTGTCTTGTTAATAAAATAAAGTATATTTATAGAGCTTTTTCATCATCCCGATTTTATACACTTTGTAAATTTGTTTATCTCTAGGCAATAGATATCAATATCTAGTTGCAGTTGTGGGTTTGTTGTTTTGTTGTTATCAGATGAATTAGATTGTGTGGGGCGATGATTTGGCTTACAACTCGGATTGCGAACTATGAACTGCCATTTGAGTTAGAGGCGTTTCCACTCTTATATTTGATAAGCTGCGAGTGTCAAGTCAGTTGAAGTTTTTAATTGCTAATTTATATTTTCATAACAATAACAAATAAGTAATTATGCATACTTATCTTAAGAAGTAAATCAAACGGAGTTCATTAAACAGAGTGAGGCAGAGAGAAAGAAACTGGATTGAAACGGGTCGTGAAATATAACACATCGTTTGTAAATAGCGAGCAATAAACAAAACAAATAGATATAAATTATAGCAGTTGGTCTTGTAGGACTCATGGTTAACAATTGTAGTTCCTGATGTTGAGGTGCATGCAGATCGTAGACTGGGAATTGGGAGAGTAACTAAGAGAGGGTTTGTGTTTGTTTGTTTGTTTTGCTGCTCTTGGAATATTGTTTTATAGCTAGTGTTGACAATTTTCAATCTGTTGTGCATTTTCAGTTAATATTAATTGTATAACTATTTGGTTTTACTAATTAAAAATTATTTGTGTGTGTACTAATTTACAGACAGTTCTAACGCAACGTTTTTAAGGAGGCTTTTCTTCTTCTTTTTCTGTTTCCTTTAAATTTCTATTTCTATTTTATTTATTTATTTTTTTTTTTTGAGTTTGTTTTATGTTTGTTTGCTTCGTTTTGTTTTGCGTTGTTTCGGCTTTTGATGTATTTAATGCTAAAAATTTAAATATGCTTATCAAATGTAGTTTGCTTTTGTGAGGAAATCTTTTTACTTAAAATACATGTTTGGGTTATAAATTTAAATGTAATGCTTAAAATTTTACAAACAACTTAGTTTCATTAGGTTTTCTACATTTTTAGTTTTTGCTGTTGTTTTCTTTTAACTTTCTGATTTACTCGATCATTTGTAATAATAATATGTTTTTCTCGTATATAATTTTAAATTATAAACAGCCCCTCCCCTCCCCACTCCTCTTCCCTTGCTCCATCCTCCATCCTCCACCCTCCATTCACGGCTGTGTGCGTGCGTGTGTGGTTCAGGGCCCGTAGGCATCGGAGCTGAAGTCGAAGAGACGATCGATGCCCTCGTTGGCGTTCAGCGCATAGGGATATTCATTGTCATCTGGCGGATCGATGGACACAAAAGCTCTATCAAAATCTGAAAGAATGTGTACATTAGTATATAGATCACATTCTTGCATAGGGAGAGAGGCAAACTGATCAGCGTGATATATTATTTTCATATTTACATTTACATTTACATTCATATTGGTAGCTGATTTACAGATATGTTATAGATTTGATTTGTCTTTTGGTGAATGCATGTTTGAAATTCACGCCAGAGCTGAATCTCATGGTGCTACAAGATTTCAATTTCAATTTGAACAATTGCCCTCTGCAACGGTTACAGTGCACTGCAGACCCACGAGAATTCAGTTCCAAAATGAATTGTTGAATGGTTTCCATTGACATTTGTCGGAATGTAAATACATTGACATTGACGTTAACATACAATCTCTTATATTACAAAAAAAAGTGTTATGTTATTAGTGTACTACATCAGCAACAGAGCACTGTAAACTGCAACATTCTCAATGTAATGTTAATAAAAAAAAGCATGTTAAATGAAGTGTGTGTGTGTGTGTGAGTGTGGATTATGTTAGAGAGCAGAGAGAGAGAGAGAGAGAGAGAGAGAGACCGCGCGCACCGAATTAGTTTACGTGTTTTTTTTTTGCTTCGTTTTATGATTTATGTTGCACATTTCACTACATAATGATAAATGATAACACAATGAATCGAAAAGGAAAGTAAAATTCAATTTTGAACTGATTCTCGTTGGTTGCCGTAATCTGCCGAAAACGTTGTGAAAATTGCATACAAATCAAAATGTACAAAAGAGTTTACTTGGTATTCATTCGAAAGTATATGTTTATGTTGCTATGCGAAGTTCGCGCTAAGCAAGAACTCAGACTGTGATGCGGTTTGCATAGGGGAGTCACGCAGGTCACAGAATAAGTTCTTGTTAAGTGCGTCTCAGATCGAATTCGAGCCTCTTTCACAGGCACCGTTAGGTCGGTCGACATGACATGGCTGCTGTCATTGACATGGGCGGCTTAGGATGTCTCGCAGTAAATGGATGTTGTGGTTGCGATGTTCGTATGAGAGTTATGGGGTCAAGTCACTTCTCGATCTGACATCGAAGACTACTTACCAAAGTTGCCAAAGTCGCCCAGGAGCGCATCGAGACCTTGCAGGGCAACATTGCTGCCGTCGCTGTCGGCGTCGCAGTCGGCAGCAGCAGCGTGCGTCAGGTCGCGATACATTTCCTTGTTGCTGTTGTTGTATTGCTGTTGCTGTTGCTGATCAACAGTGGCGCCAGCGCCAGAGATGTCGCCATATGTCGTCGCCGGCAGGTTGTCGGCGACTGCCGCGAACTGCATTTGCAGCGAGGCCATGGCCGTGGAGTTGCTGCTGCCGTTGTTAGTGTTGTTGTGGTTGTGGTTGTGGTTGTTGTTGTTGTTGCTGCTGCTGCTGTTATCGCTGGCAGCGTACGTCGACGCAGTGGCGTCGTCCATTGCACAGTTATACATGGGTACGTCGCTGCGGCGCTGCTGCAGCTGCTGCTGATTGCTGTAATTAACTGTGCTGCCGCCATGGGGCTGGGAATTGCTGTTGCTGCTGATGGTTCGGCTATGACTATTAAGCGTAGTTGTGTTGTCAGCGACGTTGGCGGTGGAGGTGGAGTTCGCCGTGCGTCGCCAGAGCCGCGTCGTCGTAGCTCGAAGCCCGCCGGCGCTCGTCTTCGTAGGCGACGATTGCGTCAGGCTGTTCAGAATCTGCTGAATAGCGCCGCCGTGTCGCTGGCTGCGCACCACGGGGCTAGTTAGCGTCGGCACCAGTTGATTCAGCTCATCGTCGACGTCGTCGTCGTCGTCATCATCATTCGCCTCCGTCGCGGGCCGCTGGAGCTGACGCTGCGGCGAGGTCGTTCCATATTTGACGCCGCCAATATCACAAATGTTATTAAAATCAGGCTGGCTTTGCTTCGCCGCTTCCTCAATCGACTTGCTGAGGTTGCGCTGCGCTGCTAAGCGATATGGTGGGGGACCTGCACTCAGATGGAAGAAGAAACTGTTAGTTTGCCTTTGATCAGAGTTTGAAAATATCGAGAACTTGCCTAAGCCCTTAGTGCTCATGGCATCAATGTTGTTGAATAGGGGATCGATCCGTTGGCTGGTCAGCTGCTGCAGCCGCGTCGATGTTGCCGTGCGTATCCCGCTGCTGCCACCGACGGAAGAGGCTCCTGCATAGCTGGAGCCACTTGCGACTGGCGAGTTCTCCGGCGAATTGTCATGACAGAGGAACACGTTTATCTCCCCACTGTTCTCCGCCTTGACGTAGATCTCCCGTGGCAACTTCGTATTGGGCAGCTGTTATCAAGAAAAGAAGTCAGTCAACACGTTAATAGCCGCAGTGAAAGTAAAGTTGTATGGGTATTGGGATGGAGGAATGTAGAAAGCATTCTACTTCCCTTTCACTTAGATCAAGCACTTCCTTTCTACTTGCCCCTTATACCCAATCTGCAGCCCGCTAATGACTGATATTGATTCCATTGATTTGATTGTATTGATTCCATTTGAAAAGCCTTCAGATCTGCCATCCGCCATCCGCCAACCGCTTTCGTTGCCCGTGCGAGTGCCGCGCGCGAGTTCATTAAACAGTTCAAGGCAAGCGGAAACATTAAGCGAATTATTTATAAATAGTGCGGCTAAAAAATAGCGAGCGAGGAGGGCAGCTAGAGAAGACTGCGAAATCCGACTGGAGAGCCAGCTGGGACTCTATTTCTTTTGAATATATTTATGGGAAAATGTTTTTTCTTTTTTATAGAAAAAGGGAGATTCGTCTGGGGACCTAGCAGCCGAGTAGCAGGGAGGATGATCAGGAGTCGGGCGGAAGGCGTAAAGTATATTTGGCTCGATTTTGCAGTGTGTCGCTTCTCGCAGTCTGAGGCACGTCTAAAAATAGGCCGCCATCTATAATGGTATGCAGACGCAAAGAAGAAGCACAATTGTCTGACGTCGTCGCCCGAGAACGAGAACGAGAACGACGAAAGAAGCAAGCGGAGCAGCCAGATAGATATTAAGCAGATATAGCTGTGAATATAGTACAAGAGTTGGAATTGGCAGAATCTCAAGATTCCCAAATACAACTTGATGATGCAGTATGCAAGAGAACTCCATGACACTCCCTGCCGAGTTATAGACTCAAACTCGGAATCCTATTCGCATCAACAGCTGACAGATTTCAATCCTCGTGGAGATGCTTATACTAGAGTTGAGGTGGACTTACTACAAGTTTGGCTTCTGGCGGCGCCTTGATTACAATCACAATCTGGTCTTTGAAGAGATCCACGTTGAGCAGGTCGCTCTGCGTGACGTAGGCCATGCCGCCAATGTTCTCGACCTCCTGCGATATTTCCGCCAGTTCGCCGCGCATCTGGTCGATGAGCGTGTTGAGCTCGTTCTCGCGCTGCTCCAGCCGCTCGCTCTCGGCCTCGATGTGGCGAGAGCGCTCACTGCTGACCAGCGATTGGCCGCCACGCCACTGGATGTTGTTCTTGGACTTCTTCTCCAAGATGCCAATGCCCTCGAGGACATTCGTTATGTCGTAGATGCGGCGCTTCTGCACGGACAGCCGGGTGGAGGCATCGTTCAGGTCGACCACCCCGTCCGGCGACTCCTGCAGCAAGTCCACGAACTTTTTGGTCAATATGCCCAGCGAGGTGTCCGCGCGGTTGCGATCTCCGCCCCCGCCGCCGCTGCTGCCGCCTCCATTGGAAATCGAGGACGATGTGACCAGCGCCGTCTGCTGCTGGGGCGTAGTCTGCTGCTGCGACAGCGTGCGCACGAACTGTGCATGCGAATGTAGAGTACCGTTGCCAGCCGACTTGCCCGAGTCCACGTCGTCTTCGTCGTCGTGGTCGTGGTCGCCTTCGTACTGCTGCTGCTGCTGGTAGTAGCGCAGCAGCTGCTGCTGCTTGTTGGTGTAGGAGACCGTCTGGTGCTGCGCGCTTTGCTTGGCCTGCTTCTTCGGGTGGATCTCGTGGGTGGTTGCGTTCGGTCGGCGCTTGACCTGCGGCAGGAGCAAGAGGGATTACGGCGCATTAGATACGTTCATCAATAGCAAATACGATCAATTACCTTGTAGTATTGTGTGATATCGTTCGTTTTGCCAGCAGCCCCGCCATTTCCATTGCCATTGCCATTGCGCTGCAGCTGCTGCTGCTGCTGCTGCTGTTGGTGTTGCTGCTGTTGATGTGTGTTTGTTGCTTCTGCTATGACAGTGGCTGGAGCTGTTGTGCCGCCAGCTTTATTCAGACTTATGTATACGTGATCCCGTAGGTGTGCAGCGACGCCGACGCCGTTGCTACTGTCGCTCCGGATATTCAACAGATTTTCGCTTTTGACTACAATGTTGTTATTGTTGTTGTTGTTGCTGCTGTTGCCCAGCAGCTCGTAGCTGAGCTTCCGCACCACCTGAGTGCCACCCGCTCCATAAAGTTGCTGCTGACGCTGTGTGCTGCTGTTGGCGTTGTTGTGGCTTTTGGGCGCGGCGGTGGTTATCAAGAAATTCGACATTTCGCAGTCGCGTGCTCTTTATCTCTCCCTCTCTCTCTCCCCCTGTTCTCTCTCTCTCTCTCTCTGCTCTCTGGCTGCAGTTTAGCTAAAAATAGTTTCTGCGTGCGCTCTCCGCCGCTCTTCGTCGTCGTGGCTCTGTCTCTCTCTCTCTCTCTCGCTCTGTCTTTTCAGTTTCTTTCTTTCCTGCTACGTAGTTGGCCTGGCAGCACGGCATCCGTTCGGTTTTAGCTGTAGCATACTTTTAAACGCGGACTGTGTTGCTGAAGACGTTGCCACCCGGTCGAAAAGTTGGCATAATGTGCTTTGCTTCTGTTTGTTTATTGTACTTCTTGTTTGCGCTTATTAACTAAATTAGCACCTAGGGATTCTTCACATCTGCAATAGAAATAGGGGGAAAAGAAGGCAATAATTAATTAGTCAATTGCGACTCTATTTATGCAATTGGCACAGTCAACTTTTGCGCCATTTTCGCGTGTTTGCTTTCTTAACATTTTATGCTAATTTGCCTGCTCTTACATGACATTAACATGCAGCTGTAAAGCGATAAAGGCGCAGCGAGTGAGAGAGAGAAAGAGAGAGAGGGAGTAGTGCAGAATGGGTGAATTATGCATGCTCGCAAAAGAAATATATCAGAAGTAACGCGTTGTTTTTGTTGTTATCGTCGCGCAAGCGCAAATGTCAATAAACTCGGCATAGAAAAGTATTGAAACAATCAATACGCCGAAAAAAGCGCAAGGTAGCGTGCGAAGGAGCGAAACACAAAACAAAAAACAGAAGCTGAAGCAGCAGCAGCAAGAACTACAAACCAGAACGAAACGAACAACAGGTAGAGCGAGTAACGTTATACAGTTAATTCTGTATTAACCGCTTTTCTCCGGCGTCCACATCAGCACTATCAAGAAAACAACATTAGCCGAGCTGTTGTTTTCCTCTTTTTGTGCGCTGCTAGCTAATGCGCTGCTTTGCGGTGCTGGCAAATGCAAAAGCTTTAAAAAAAAGCGTACAAAAGCAATAGAAAAAAGTAGGGCCAAATGGTATAGGTATAGGTATAGCAACAACAATTAACACTCGCTGCTTGTACTTCGCCGTTCTAATTTATAGCTCTGTTAAGACCTACATGTACATACGGCTTACATTACATTTTCCCCGGCTGTTAATTGCGCCATCGAATATCGGAAAGAGCGAGCACAACACACGATTAAATTAAAAGCGCGCGCACACACACACAGACACTCACACACACATATGGTGTGTGTATGTGTGTGAATGAAATGCAAAACGAGCGAAATAAATGGAACGCCGCTTGGAATTGGAATTTGCTGAAATTGGCAAGAAATAAATATTCAGCCAGCAGGCAGCGACAGTGACAGAGGCAGAGGCTGAGACAGTGACGGAGGCAGAGGCAGATCGGCGCAGGCAGGTAACAATAGCCAGAGTTTCGTTTGCGCACTCTCGCTCCTCTCGCTGTCTCCCTCACCCGCGAGCCAACTCATCTTCCTTCTCTTGCATAAATTGCAAGCTGCTGAGATTTCGTTGTTGCTTTGCTCTGCTCTGCCCTGCCTTCCACAAAAAACGGTATCTGTTTACAGGCGAATTCTGCATTTTTTTTGTTTTTTGCTTTTTTTTGTTTTGTGGACAGGTAATTCAAATCGAAGACATGGAAATTGTATACACACAAATTATGTGGGTGACGGCGAAGGGAATATAGGGAGAACGAGAACATAGCTCATAAAAAGGGTAGCACGGCTGCCACCAGGTAGGTCCTTCGACCTCCTCTCAAATGCACACGGAATATTCGTTCGTCTGATTGGCCTGGCGCTGCTTTGCCTTTTGCTATTCGATTTCGCATATACAATTTCAAAGGCCATATAGGATTTCATATGTGGAAGAAGACTTGGCCGACTCAACAACAATCTATCGACTTGCAGCAGAGACCCGTTATTTCCAGCTCTAATTATTTCCAAAACCTACTTATGTCACCTTGTGTGTGTGTGTGTGCGGGGCAATCAATTGAGGTGTGTGGGTGTGTGTGCGCGTATCAAGTGCACTTGTCTGGCATCTCGTCGCATTTAGGTATTTGTCTAATGACAACAGAGGCAAGAGGTAAACACAGAGAGCAACTGTGACTGTGACTTGGAGAAAAAGAAAAACAAACAGGGTGAAAACAGGGGGAAACGGCCTAGAGAAAACACAATAAATAAGCCAAGTAGTAACACAACTGTCGCAGCTCGGGCTTTTAACTCAACATGAACTGATAAGGCGGAAAAAGCAACTGGAAGTACAATTACCAATGCACGTAGTGGGTGAGCAAATAACAGAAAAGGATAAGCAGACCCCGAAAGATAGCACACACACACACACACATGTAAAGTAAATCACGAGATAACGGCATTAAAAATCTACTTTGTTGGATCGCATGCGCCGCAGACCTATGGCCACCCCCCACCTTGGAGCTCCGCCCATGCCTAATGGGCAGCGGCTGCTAATTGGGTGTCGTGCAACGGCTCTAGCATGAACTATTAATTCTTCATATAAGAATTTACATTCATTTAACATGTCTATTATGCATATCACACATACATACATAATTAAACACAATCATATACACACATATGTATGTACATAAATGGGAACACTCTTGCAATTACTGTATATTTAACAGTGCGCACACAGACGCACACCAGACGCAGCTGTATTGCTGGGCAGAGTAGTAGCGTCGCTGCCGACTGCAGCGCACACGTAAAAGTTTCGCTTTCCTTTTGCACAGCATTTTGCATGCGCAGTAAACAGGCAGATAATAAAAGTAAAATAAAATACAGACTAGGCAAACATACCACATACATACATACACGCATACACACATATATATATATATATATTTAACATATCGTACACTTCGCCATAAAACCATTCAGCAATACATGTGTCTGTGTGTAGCGCTCGCTAATGTGCTTCTGCATGTATGTGTATATGTAGGCATGTCTATAATACGCCTCCATGTATGTGTAGGTACATGGCGCTGCTTGTGTGGGAGAGGTTTGCAGCGTGAGTGGGGATGCTTGGGTTGGTTGTTGGTTGTTTTCACGACTACTCGACAGATGCCGGCCGCTCACTGTGGTGTGCTTTCATAACAGCTGTTAGATCACGCCTTGACAGAGATTTGGTTGTTGTTGATACTGCTGCTGCTGCTGTTTTGCTGTTACGGTCTAGTGTGGACTGCATGTTTATTGCGACGCAGCCGGTTTTCTCACATAGGATCCACACACATTATGCGTTATTGATTTGCCACCACAGCGTACATACAACAATAAATGATATACAAATGTATATATGCAACGTGCACATAAATAGTTTAGTTATAATCATTCATTAATCAGCAGAAAACAGACCAACCTTAACTAAGCGGAACGAGAGAAATAACAAATTAGGCTATATTCAACAACAGAGCTCTGTTAGGCTCAGCAGAGGTTGTTACATATTTTGGTTTTTCTTTACGTATGTATGTATATTGACATTTGGTAGGCGCAACAGCCATATTTCAATTTTCAGTTGATAGACGGAAATATAACAGAAATACTTCGCTTGGCCAGGCTGTTAAACTGAGTCGCAAAACAATTCGCCAACAAAGTGCAAATATTAAAACAAAATAATGGGCAGCTTTTTTGACTATATACATACATATGTATATGCATGTAAATATGTATATGTGGCTGCTTTCTGAGAAGTATTTCTTTATTTTAAGGGAAGCCCCGAGCTACGTACGTATGCTGCTTTTTTAACATTAACAGAGGAATCACATATTGGATAGAAGTGCACAATACATACATACATAGATGTATGCATGTACATGAATGACGCATTCCCAGTCATGGGTTGCGGCGAAATAATCCGCTTGTGCCGTTATCAGACTTTTACAGAGCGAAAACTGATTTTTAGAAGTTAACTATTTACGAATTTGTTATATGAAGCTTCTCGTAAAATCGACAAAAAGGCATTTAAAGGTTATTAACAGGCTTGGGAGCAAGGCAAACGCAGCGCAGCACAAAGCAAAACTTAAGAGAATGATTAATTGTCGATCGAAAACACACACACACACACACACATGCATGCATACATACATACATATTTCATATATGTATTTCTGTATGGGCAAACACATGGCTGCGCAGTTTCACAGCCACTGATAAGTTCAATCAAAGTCGCTGCTCGAAGAGAAAAGAAAATATGTGAGCTGAACGCACCTAACTTGGAATTTCTTCGTTTTATATCACGACGTAGAAGCCACCAACAAAGCAAATGCCGGAGAACGCTGCCACTGCTGCCGTCGCCTACGTCGTCGTCGCCGCTGCTGCTGCTGCTGCCAACGTCGTCGCTGCTGCTGCTTGCTTGTAGTTGTTATTGTTGCTGCCGCCGTCGCGCTCATTTAATATCACACACGTTTCATATTTTTGCGTTTTATGTATATTTCTTGTTTCTTTTGCGGAAAGTCTATTTCACCTCTTCTTCGTGACTCGTGACGTCAGCAGTTGGGAAAAAATATATATTTGTTGTAGATATCACATAATTGTTTTTGTTTTTGTTGTTGCGGTTGCTCGTGCATTGTCTGCCCTAAATTGTTGTTGTTTTTCTTTAGCTAACTGTGCCTCGAATATGTGCAGTTTTTTCTTCTTTCTTTTCATACGTTTTCACATTTTGTTGCGCCGAGCTGAACGGACTTCATGGGCCACGACGTAAACGCAAAGTGAGTGCTGCCTGGCCTGAGTGTCTTTTTCGTCGTAGTAGTAAATGGAGTCGCCGGTAAATCTACAGCAAAGAGAGTATCTCGCCGAGAGAGTGAGAGTGAGAGAGAGAGAGAGAGGCAGGCCGCGTTCACAGAGAAAACGTAATCCGCGCAGTTACGTTAGGCGTATTGCCTCTGCTGCCTATTACTATTGCTATTATTATTGTTGTTTAGTTGTCAATGTATCAGCTTATGACATCACATTTAAAGTTTTCGATGTGTTCCATGATAATTTAGCATTCAAACACATATTCATTGACATTTTTACTGTATTCCTCCACGCGGGCTCTTTACGTGATTTTGTTCGCGTTGTCGCTTACTTTTATGTAGCTTTTCGTTTTCTCATTTAACGGCAACGGCAACAGCAGCGACGCGACGCGCTGACTACGGCGACGACGACGACGACAGCGACAGCAACAACAACCAGGCACGACCAACAGAGCGGAGCGTAAACGAAAAACTAAAAGCGGCGAATTTGCTGCCTCTAATATGAGCTGTTATTGTTCCACTTTTTGGGCTCTGTTAAGCGTGCTCGTCGCGGCGAATTCAAAGCAGCAACTGAGTACTCTCCGAATACAGCTGCAATCGCTCTCAGCGTACTCTACTGAGTGCTCTCAGAGTACACAGCTGAGAGAACGCCTTGCTGTAACTCAACCAACAGCTGAGTCAGCAATGGCTTGTGGCATGTGGATGCTAGACTCACAGTAGGTAGGTTTGCGTGTACGTGAATGTGTGTATGTATGTATTTGTGTGTGTGCTGCGAGCATTTGAGCATTCGAGCCGCGCTCGCTCTCTGTCGCTTAAATGCCGGCTACAACTTGAGACGGAAGTAATATGCCGCCTCCAACGTCACCAATACAAGCGTGTATGCACATATACATGCATGTATGAATATGTGTATTCATATATATGTAGTATATAATAAAATGAAATGAGATAGTTACATACATATCACTCTGTTACTCCCATTTCACCATCGTTGTGTTCCACGCGTGTCTCTTTGGCACGCATGTTGCGTGCTTTATTCGCCGTCAACAATGTTGCCAGCTCTAAATACACATGTGTACACAAAAGTATGCAAACCGCCCTGCCGCTGTTAGCAGCATTTAGAATAAATTAAGTTAACATACATTATATTATTATGTATTTGCTACATTCGTATGAAATTCTGTTGGCTTCCAAGCCGAGTTCATTGAACTAGATAAACACATCTGCTCAAACACGCAACGTTCGGGTGCTTGCTTGCGTACACTGATCGGATCGGTAACTGTTACTGGGGTATGGGGATCTGTTCCCGCAGTGCTCATATACAATATACAATTAACCGAATTATGGTAAACACGACGCGACTCTCCATTGCTGGCGAGGCAGCTAGAGCGAGATAGCACCACAGATGAGCAGCGACAGCTAGCGACGCACACACACATGTATATTGCATACAAACACATACAAAATTCCAAAAGTACAAAAGTCCACAAGGATCGTGGGAAGTTCCAGGCCCAGACGATCGCGCAAAATACTCCGAGTTCTATCTATGCACACACAAAAAAAAAAAGAAAAAATCACGCAGAGCGAAAAAAAAACCTAAGCGAAAAAAACCTACAAGAGTAGTCTGGGAGGAGGGAGGAGGAAGGAAGAGCGTGGGGTGGGTAGCACGCCAGCCCTAAGGGTGACGCTGTGTGAAAAGATGCCAAAAAACACACACACACACACACTGTCTTAGCAGCCACCATTCCTGAGGGCCTGAGACACAATTGCGCTAAAGGAAAAAAATTAAGGGACAAGAGCATCCTAAGGCTCGCCCTGGCTGTGGTGGGGTCATCAAAAGTAAAGGCAAAAAAAAAAAAAATTATACAAATTGTAAAATAAATTGGGCACTGGAGAGAGATAGGGTATATAGATAGAGGGTAGATGGGGTATATCAGTCAGCGGCTTATTGCATTTAAGCATTTTAACTAAGTTAAAATTTGCATTAAAATAAACCTAGACAAGTCACAGCCGCAGTGCGTCGGCAGCACTGCAATACTAATGCATAGCAGGATGAGCAGAGGCAACATTGACGCGGTCGACGACGACGGCGGCGTCGTCATCGTTGCCACTGTCGGATGCAGCAACCCGTCTTCCGTCGCTGCCTTGCTTTTGCTGCGGCTTCTGCGTCTCCAGGGCCATGGCAGGCGACATGGGAAATGAATGAGAGCGCTTGGAGAGGTGCCGACGACAACGACGACAGCGACGACGCTAGCAGCGCAGTCGACGGCGCCGGCTCAGCCACATCGCAGCATGCAATCAGTTTGAAAAAAAAAAAAAAAACTCGAGAGTCTCAGCAGCGACGACGATATTCAAATTTGCAGAATAAAAGAGAAAACGAATGGAATGGAGGGGACGGGAAAAGGAACTAAAAACGGAAGGAACATTAAAGTTAGCGCGACAATCGCTGCTGCCGCCGCTGCTGCTGCTGCTGCTGTCGGCGTTGATGTTGACGTCAGTTGACGTTGACGTCCTGCATTTTTTCAGAATGTCAGTCACAAAATTGACTGCTTAGTTGTTGTTATTATTATTAGTATTATAATTATTGTTGTTGCCGCTGTTATACTCTCTCTCTCTATCTCTTTCTCTTTAGGATGGCCTGCTTTAAAGACGACTTTGCGAATGTGTGTGTGTGTGTAAGTCGGCCTTTGTGCGTTTGCCCATTTGCCACGAAAGTCGACAACGCGGCCAACTTTTACACGATCTACATTGAATTGTCTGGCAACGCCTCCATTGAGTGGGAAAGTGAAGAACAGAAAAACATTTTTTATTGACGTGTCGCTTCTTCTTCTTCTTCAAAGCAAAGCAAAGCTCCCTAAGCAGGCCAATGAAAGAATATTCTGGAAATGTTGCATCCTTTCTAACCTCTAAATTGTGCAGTTGAAATAAATGTGTATGTTCTTATATACAGCGATTACTGGCTAAGTGTAACTAGTTTCGATAGGTGAAATTAAAAAATATGTTCAACATTATGGAATCAGTACTAACAATTATATTAATGAAGTAATACAAATGATTAAAAAAGTCATATTTATTTTATTATGTTTTTATAGTTTTTTCTCTGTTTATATTATGTGTTTATATTTTATATTATGTTTTTATAGTCTGTGCTGAGGTTTGCCGAATCTAATTTTGGGTTTACTGACTTTTATGTGAGGTTCGGAAAATAATATTACAGATGCGACTCACAATCCGATTGGAGTTAGACTAATAATGAGAGCAGGGGTAGTAGAGGCAGAGGCGTGCCCCAAGTGCCGTCTTAAAGTGATCCTTAAAGCGCGCCCAAAGCCCACTATTTGAGTCTACATAGTGGAGGCAACATATCCACATGGAATATTCTTTAAAAATTTGTATAATTAACAATAAATAAACAGAATTGAAACTGGAAAGAATTATAATATTGTTCTTCTTCCAACTTGAACGATTTGATTATATAGTAAATATCAAAAATTAGCTAAACTGATTTCGAGTAAAACTTGAAAGGCAGCTTTCACTGTAGAATCAAGCTTCTATAGAGCAAACGCTCTATATGGCTCGACAAGCGGCCGTTCGAGTCGGACTCTGACTCTGAGTCGAGTCTAGTCAACTATGTTTTCAGTTCACGTTCAATGAACCTCTCGAAAAGCCATAAAACATAACAGCTTAGACGCAAGCGTTCTTCTACCCATAGAAAAAGTAAAAAGCAATAGCAAAGCAGTAAATACTTGTTGTTATATCTAATTATTTGCCTCAAGTGTCCCTGGGAATGAGTTGGCATACCCAAGAATAGGTTAGATCAAATTCTTTCTACTTTTGCGTAATTGTGCCGAGATGTCAATTTGAGTCCGTAACTGGGCTCTATTTCATATACAGTTTGTCGGAATCTTAAAGTTGGTTGAATAAAAAAATGTTATCTCATTCTTAACATTTTTTCATTAATCTATTGTAATTTGTTAGTCTTCAGAGAGCTGGTTATTAACCTGAAAGCAAAAAGGACCATATAATATATATTGTATTATTATAACTTCAATTCTATGTAGCTTGGGAAGAACTAGTAAATTTCGATATTGTCTGATTCTCTTAATTTTATCATTTTAATTTTAAAACCTTTTTGTGCCTCTTTACAAATTATGTGAAATTTGATAGAAAACTAGAAGAACTAGAAGTATTAAAGTTCATCCAAGGTAGTATTTCCACTAAACGACACCTTTCCCATACGAATTCCAATACTCTATGTAAGGGTACGACTGTGACTACGGAATAAGTGTACGTGTTTGTAGCTGTCTCCGTTGCGGTTGAGACTTCCGCAATGTTAATTGTGGGCTTTACTTACTTATCGCTGGGGTGGAATTCCAAATGTAGCTTAGTAATCCAAAAGTGATGTTTCGCTGAGTAGAGTCGAGGTTTTGGCAGCGGATTTATGTTTATAATTTATATTACTTATTTAAGTTGAATTGTTGATCAATAATAACGATGACAGACATTTCAATTTATAAGAACGCTCAAATACCAACAAGTTAAAGTTAAAGGAGATATTCAACAGTTCAAAGTGTAATAAAAAGGACAAAGAAGTCGAAATAACAGTTAAGGATAGTAACGAATCATCTAATAATAATTTTAATCAACGTATTGCATTTGGTCGAAACCGTTTTCAAACCGTTTTCTAAGTGAACATATTTTTGTTGTTAAGCTAATATATATTTTTTAACATTCATTTTCTTCACATTTATATATTTTTGGTTTTCTTTTAATTTTGCATTTTTGTTGACCGATTTGTAATCCTTTGTGTGTGTTCAGACTGTATTTTTGTATACGTTATAACATGATTTGATAATGATTTTGTTTTGCTTTTTTGCTAAACACGTTTTTTTCTCAACATTTTATTTGTAACAATAACTCTGTGCACTTTGTAAGCGAGATTTCAGTTTTGGTTTCAACAATTTGCAACAATAGTAAACAGTTGCGCCCCATAACAGAGTGGGGAGGAAACTTTAACAGAAACAACAATAACACGGCGCGAGCAACAATTGCATAATGGGCGCATTCGTGCTGCGGCTCTATACGGAACGGAACGGATCGGATCGGATCGGAGCACTTCGATCTGCTGTCTACCGCCTCCCTGGAGATTCACTTCCACTTTCTTCGGCGTTCGCTTTGTAAATGTTGCGTACTTCTGGCCGCAGCCTGTGCCGGACTGAAGGCGCAGGCAGGCAGCGCACATAAAGCAAGCAGATGTAAGGGGAAGAAGCAGTGACGGCGGCAGACAAACAGGAATGCAATTGCAGGGCAACACCAACACCAACAACAACAACAGCCATAACAGCAAGAACTTTGAACTACAAAGAGTGAGAGAGAGAGAGCGAGAGAGTGTGTGTGTGTGAGTGTGAGTGGCAGGGCGAGAGAAGAGAGAGAGAGTGAGAGCGCACTCGACCCAAGCAAGAGAGAGCGTAGCAGAGTAACGGCGCGTACGGCTGGAATGCAGCAACAGCCACAACAACAGCAACAGCAACAGCCAGAGCAACGGCAACAGGAGCAGAAGGCAAAGCGAGAGCAGCAAAGCAATTGGGGAGGATAATGCAGTGATCGTTCGGGGTCGCCTTTACACACAAGCGAACGCACGCGCGCTCGCTCACTCGCTCGGCTCGGCTCGCTCACAACTCGTCTGCAACCCTGCATTGTGTAGTCGGCGTCATCTGCAGACACAGCGGCGAATTCGATCCATCATCGACGACTCTCCAGTCGCGCCTATGCAAATGGAAATCTACGCCCGGAAAGCTCGGCCAGCAAAGGCAGCGTAAGGCGTAAGGGCGACAGGTGCTAAGTGGGCACTAGGTGCAACTATGTCTTCGTCTAGGCCAGGCCAGGCAATGAACTCTGCCCCGCAATTAGCACCTGGCCACAGCAGCAGCAACGGCAGCTGGGAAGCCCAAACAGAATTCAACTTCTAATGATGCAAATACGAAAGAAACAACAGGAAATAAAAAAGTCATAATAATACAGCGCAGTTCCAAATTACAGACCTTCAAACTCAAACTCAAACTCAACTGAATCGAAATGCATAATAAGTCATTTTCAAACGGATGCCAAAATCAATGCGAAAATCGAAAAAGAAACAAAAATTCAGGCGGATATGAGGCAGGAGATGAGTCTGTAACCGTTTTACATACATTCGCACTCAACTGCGAACTGTACCCCAAAAACGCAGGGACATAGAGACAGGCATTCCGTTGAATATCCTGTGTACAGGCTGCAGCATAGTCGAGCATTGCTGCAGTCGGCAAGTTGTGTAGGGTTTGATGCGGTATGAAAAAGTTCGATGAGGTTCGAAGAGCACCCTGCCCTCGCAAGGACCTCGGCACATACCTCAACTCACCTTTCTCAATTCGAGCCCAAGCGAGAGTTCGACTGACGCATTACGGCGAATGCCTGGTAGCAGTCGTTCTTCGTTTAGCGCGTGACAAAAACAGCAGTTGGTTAAGGGGGCGGGGTAAGTAGGGCTAGGTTTTTAGGGTCTACGTCAACCATTCAAATTCCTATTTTGCTACGGCTTTGAAGTTCGTTGGACTCCCGACTTATGGAACTGATAAGAACAAATTGCTCTGTATAAAGTTACATTTAAAGCTAACTACAGCTGCAAGTTTGATTTTGTTTTCTTTTGAACCGCCTAGTCTTTTATTATTATAGGATATCACTGATAATAATAATTATATAATTTGGACAATCGTAAATACATGTATTCGTTTTCAGTTATGTCGAAAACCCACATTTGAAAGTTTAAATACTCTTGGTGAATAGAAAATCCCAACTGTATTTAATACATGTCAATACTAAATCTTTTGCAGGCTTGCTATTCTCGTTATTAGCTGTATAGACATTATCTTAAAATCTATTGGTTTTATAAAAGCTAAGCTAACTTATTATATTTTGATTAGCTTCGATAGTGAGCTCCTCTGCACGCCTCATAAACTGGCTTCCCCAGCTGAAGATTTAGCCCTCAGTTGAAGGAGTCGGGTGCTCATTGAAGAATCGCTCGACTACCTGATGGTTGCCTTCGGCCTGGCTTACCGGTTTTCAAATTTGGGATATGCGTTCACGTTTTTAGCTAGTTTAAGTTACAATAACAAGAGGAAGAGCGAGTCAAAGAGAAAGATAAAGAGAGAGAGAGAGAGATAAAGATACAGAGGAATAGAGAGAGTGAGAGAAGATAAGAGAGAGAGAGAGATTGAGAGAGACAGGCTACTAAAAAACAAGAATCTTTGAAAAGTAAAATAAAGAGAAATATAGGTATATGTTGATGTATGTATATATAAAGAGCAAACAGCAGAGACCAAGTACGAGACTCGATTACATTCATGAGATATATTTATATACAGATACATATACACACATATGTACATGTGTACAAGACAAGGTTCTCAGCTTCAGGTTTAAGTCCCGATAGGTAGAGGCAATTCTCGGCTGCTTAACGAACTCCGTTCGTTGCGCTTTTGTTTTTCCATTCACTACAATTCCAGGAAATTTCGTAGATCAGTAAATCTCGGAGCATGCTGTGCCCTCGCTATTTGTCTCTCTCTCTCTCTCTCTTTCTCTACCTATCGTGCTCTCTCTTTCTCCTTCTATATCTGATCAACTGCAATTAGCCTAACTAAAGCTTCTTCTAATGGAGCGTGGGAGCTTCCGAGCGGATGTGAGAAACCTTGTTCAGATCGCTTGCGCTTGCGCTTGCGACTCTGCCCGATTAACATTAGGGACAACAAAACGGAGGTCAACAGCAGTGCCCGAACAGATGTCCCGAATGTGCGCTGAGAAAAACTAAAGAAAATTGGAAAAGGTATAAGACGTTGTTGTCGCGCACACCTGGACCTCGCCGGCTTGGCAAAAAAGTGAGTATAGCAAGCGCATCAAGAAGCACCCTTAAAAATGGAAAACCAAATGGTAGCCAGGAACCCTCCTCCATATCCTATGCAATGCAGTTAAGAGTGTTTTGCGTCTGTTCCCCTGAAGGCAACACTTCAGACGTTTCTCTCTCTCCCTCTCCCGCGTCTGTCGTCTACTCCAATGGAAAAGTGGAACGAACCCGCCGCACGGAGACGCCACAATGTAACATACGCACACACGCACACATACACAGACGCACAGGGACGTGTACGAATATTCCGACCATGATAAGTTCATTTTGTATACCCCGTACTTTCAAAAGTTTCGTCAAATCAACTCATTTGCAAGTTCCGGCAATTATTTTAGTTATCAGAAGATTTAATTTTGACGGGTCTTATAGTTATATTGTGTGCTTCTTAATTGAAGGTGTAGCATCTGTCAAGGTGTGTTAAGTTGAATAGAAGTTTCTTGGCATCACAGTATGATTTGACGATGACGATATAATGTATGTTACGGAGAGAAGGAGGCGTGCAACACCACATAAAGGACGACGGGAAGTTTCGATGTCCGTACGTTTGACCGAAGTGATCTTGAAACCAACAAAAGCGTGCGCTGTACGAGTTTATCTTTTTTTTCGACCACTCATCCCATTTTCTTATTATCGATAAAAATCGATCATTTTACTTGGGTTTTTAAGGGTAACTTGAATACCGTGCCAACTATAATTTCGTCAAAAGAACGTATTTCATTTGAAATACTTGAGACTTGTGCTTCAGCAAATACAAGGATCGAAGTTTAGGGTATCTTCCAGTCGGTAACTCCCGACTATTCTTTTTTACTGCTTGAATATCTAACTATTGCTTTTCTACTGATTTAGTATATTTATTCAAATCAGAAAGAGAATATCTATCATCGAGGAGATATTACATATTTTGTTCCATTGTTCAATCAATCGTTGAAAATTGACTATACGCTCCCAGATGAGGTATGGGATAAGTTTTAACGATTCATGTATGTTTGAACGGATTACAGCAACGCTAAAATTGAACCAATATACTCTTCGAGTGCGAAGTATTCAGTAGCAGCTATTTTTAAAGGTGCAACAAGCGATCAATCTCCTTATACCTCCCTCGGTTAGAATTGGGCGATTTTCGTTACTGTTGTTCGTGCTATTGGTGTTGCTTTGCAATGCGACTCCTGCAATTCAACAGGAAATGGAAGTGGCTTTTGTTGAAGAAAACCATGTAATGGGAACGACTGAGACGATTATAGATGTCTCCGCTCCCTTCCGATGTCTCTGTTTATGTCTCTGCCTCTGACGTTGACAATGGTGAAGTGGAGCGCGACACAGTGGGACGCATAGGCCAAATGGTTAAATAAATAAATTTGCGCCAGTCCACAGTCTATTCTGATTCATTTACGAGAACAAGACAAGAACGTAATTTAATATTTGCGAACCAATCTAGAATTTTGTACTTTTGTATTCTTTAGCTAAAGATATTAGCATCATGACCTGGTCGGATGTACGGCATTTGTGCGTAGAGAAAGGACATATTTGTGCCTTTGTTATGCTCAAAGCTAACTAGTATCTAGTTGAAGTCGGGCACTACCGACTGTATAAAATTCATTCAGGGTCCAAGAACTACCAACTCCAAGGCTATACAAGATATTTTCCAAATCGACTTGCCAGGCTTTACGTTTGGATTACGTTCATACGGACAGCAAAGCGGGCATTGCACAAAGCTAATCTACTCTTTCACTTCATCAATGAGTATTAAAGCAAGCATTGACATGTGCCAAATGCTGACTGCGACGACGACGATGACAGCGACAGCCCCTACGGCAAGGGTGACCATATCCCAATGCAGGAGGGCTGAAAGCTATGGCTACGACTGGGCCACTGAACCAATAATTAAAGTAAAGCAGCAACCCCTAAGAGGGAAATTCGTAGCGTTTCATATAGGGTGAATAATAAGCGTTATATGAATATATATGTGCATAGCTCTTATATATATATATATATATATATATATATATATATATACCAACACATATACAGTTATTTATATTTTTTTGCGCTGCTTGTAAAAAAGTGCATCGTGAATTAGAGCAGGGCATATATAAAGAGGGGTTGCTCTCTGCATGATTGTTGTTGTTTTTGCAATTACAACTAAACAAATTGTTGTTGTTGTTGGTATAGCTGTTAGGAATGCCGATTAAAAACAGCTGGCCTCTCACATTTCGTAAGGATCCCCGAGCAAGACCTCTACGAGCAAAACGCGTGTCAACAAAAAACTTTGTAATGACAAAAACGAAGAATTTATAAGTTTAGTTAAAATAAATATACAACACATAAGAAAACTCTAGTCGAGTGTGACCGACTAGGGGATACCCTGATCCCCGTCGAAGCTTCATAGCTCGTCCACTCATACGAATTTTCGGAACCGCACTTTCACAACCAAATGGCACTTTTAAAAAAAGTCTAAAAACTGACATTAACCGACCAAGACTTGAACCTACGCCAATTACGCAACGTGCATGAACTCTACCAACACCGCCACGTAATATTTATAAAATAAATACAAATTCAACCCAGGACTGCTTGGTCTACGTTCGCCGCCCTTACCTATGAAGCCATGAGAAAGCAGTTGCAAATGTGAACTAAAGTAGCAGCTGATTATTCAACAAAATTCAATCGTCATTTTCGATTCTTTGAATAGAAAAGAATGCAAGCATTTCAATCTGTTCAACATATTCTATTGATAGACAGACAGACGGACAGGGCCAAAACGACTTCACTTGTCGTCCTGATCAAGAATATATATACTTTCTGGGGTCTGTCACGCCTTCATCTGCCTGTTATCCACATTTGGGTTCAGGGCGTAAAAATAAATAAATGGTTGGGATAGATGTTCCAAATCTTAACTAAATTAGCAGCTGACAATTCAAACATTATTGAATCTCTATTGGGATTCTCCAAATAGACAAAAATTCGCGCGTTTGAATGTATGTGTGCACATGTATACGATAAATGCGTAAGCTTAACGCTTCTGGGCCTGCTTGCCACGTGCTTTCACACAAAGAATGAAAATATATATATGTACTTTATGGGGTCTACCACGCCTAATTCTGCCTGTCACATACATTTCACATTTTAGCAAAACCATTGTGACCTAGTTCCCATTTTCATTAGGTTGGGGTATAAAATGTGAGAACGCGATGGATTGGTGATTTTCCAGGTAGAGACCGGAAAAGCGTTAAGCCTTTGCGCCGCATACGCGAGCCTAGGATATGAAAATCATCGGAGCAAAGCAAATCCTTAGACACGTCCTTACCCGCCCCTTTACATTTCCGGGATTAATTAACATTAGGTTAAGGGTATCCGAAATGTGGACCACCTCATGTATAATTTACGAATATAGACAGTAGTACAGAAATACATGCATCTGGGAAATTACGCTATCTTGTTAAGTGAACGTCAAAGCAAATTGTAGAAATTGATTTGTTCCAAAATTGTGCTTACCCCATTGACAAATGGAGAATCAGCTGTGTGACATTTGTTAGGCAAACACAGCTTAGCTCAAAGAATGCAAAATACAAAGTCTGCATAATACATATGTTCACTTCAAAGATCGATACACTTCAAGAATTATTCTTATACGGTTGTTTTTATGGCCGACTCATTCATTCATCGACACGTCATGCCCCAAAAAGTGTGTCAATTAATTGATTATTCTGTCTAGTTTAAATCTGAACTTGTTTTAAGCTGTGCTACACTAATGTCTGTCTCCTCTCGTGACGATTTGCGAGCAAGCTAAATACATTTTTATACCCTGAGCCCATTGAAAATGGGAAATCAGGGTATAATGTTTTTGTTGGATGTATGTAACAGGCAGAAGGAGGCGTGGCAGACCCCATAACGTATATATATTCTTGATCAGGACGACAAGAAAAATCGATTGGGCCATGTCCGTCCGTCCGTCTGTCTGTCCGTCCGTCCGTCCGTCCGTCCGTCTGTCCGTATGTTTGAACGCGTCGATTTCAGCCCGTATAAGAGCTAGAGACTTGAAATTTTTTTTGTAGGTCCGTGTATAGCACGCGCAGATCGAGTTTGTTTTAAAAAATCGATAACTATCCCCAATTAATTGTTATCGATTAAAAACAAAATCGAAATTATATTAAAAAATTCTATCTCGCCCATCTTTTAAGCTAGAGACGCCAAATTTTATATTTAGCTTTATATGTATTTTATGCAATTTCGAATTTTGTTATATTTTGGATACCGGCCCCAAATTTTCCCCAATTGAAGTTCAGTCTCAAATATAGCCAAAATGCGAATGAGTTGCCACTTTTACTAAACTGACAAATATGCCCATAGAATATGTTGATCATATGCCGAAAATTTCATTGAAATCCGTGAAGTAGCAAAAAAGTTATTATGCAAAACGTTTGGCTACTTTGCAAGAACACGTGGCAGCAGTCGGTTACGCCCGACTAGAGTTTTCTTACTTGTTGGCTATGATCCATCCTTGGAGCACTGTTGCACAACTTGGTTCAGTGGACTGTCAAGCGGTTGCCGAGAGGTACCGTGGTTTGCACCAGTTCCAGCTCGGTTTTAAATTAAATGCATCAGCATAGATAATTAAAGTAAGTAGTAGTAATAGTATACAGTAAGTCTTATTATACCTTCTAATATTATGTGTCTTAATATTATTTGTCTAAGTAGTTCTGAACGGATTTTAGGTCAGCTTGCAAGCTAAGATTATTTGAAGAAGTTTTCAACGAAAACTTTATTCAACATGAAACTCAGTCCTCGCTTAAGAAGTTCGATCAGATCTACCCACATATCTAAGTTGACAGAAACTTAGTTCAAAGATTTAGATCAGAAACAGAACAAAGTTGTCAAATCAAACATAAACGCCAAAAGGCAAATGAGGCGTGGCTGAAAGAGCAGGAGAAGCGAACGGAGGATCGAGATTCGATATGGAATATGCGCGTTTAGTGTAAACAAAAAAAGAATGCGAAAGGCATTTATATACCTAAAGTGAGGTAGAGCACTACCTGGTACCAAGCTCGCCTGGCTGATGAATATTTTTTTTGAAAACAACAGCGAATTATGCTGTCTGCCTTTTCAGCAAACGAAACCTGATTTGGTGGCGCAAGAGTTTAAAGGGCTCGATTACGAACGAGAGAGCCACAACGACAACAAGGATGAGGATGAGAACGAGGACGATGACTGCTAAAAGTAAAGAGCTGTCTGGCTCTGCGTGTGTGTATGTGTGTGTGTGTGTAAAGACTTCACTAAAATTCGTAGCCAAAGTGCGATAGAAGGCAACAGCGAGCAGCGAGCAGCCAGCAGTTTAGCGACTCGTCTGCGTGGCAGCATTCCAACAGCTACCGCCAGACTGCATCCAGCGGCTACCACATGTTGCACACACTGTGAGAATGAATTTAATTAAAGAATAATTTTTGCTCGCATTTGCAAATGGTGAGCGCCAAGACCAATGCAGCGCCATGCCTAGTGTCAAAGTCTAGTTCTCGCACAGTGCTTCGCAAACAAAGATATTCGCATCGCGTTGATCGATTTATCGATTATTGCACTCATGACAATATCAAGACAAGAAAAGAAGATAGAAGTCTTGGGTTAAAACTGTTCAACTTTGCTGAGCTTTGAAATGAATTGGGTAACGATTCACGATGTTTTAAGATGTAAGCAACATTAACTTTTTTACATATCTAGTACTTCATATAAATATTTAGTAAGTTAAGTAGACATATAACATAGAAAAAAGAATGATGTTAATTGACATTTTTTAAAGCTAAATCGAAGATTTCGTAGTAAACATAAAAACGTTGTTCGTATATAATCCCAAAACCAAAAAAATGTTGGTGTATTTCGGCAATCTATCCAATCATCAAAACAATCTGAAATCGATAACAATAGTTCACACAAAGTCAAGTACTTTTTGAAGTCTGATTTCTAGCAATTAAGAATTAAAATATATTTGATTTTATATTTGTTCCTAAATTATTGACATATCAAAAGTGGGTATTATCGGTAACCAAATATCAACTAAAGTCGTATGTTAATCTTATCGCTGCTTCTCATCATGTGGTGAGCTAAACACCTGCTTATCCAACATTCCTTCAAGCCTCTATGCACTGTGCAATGCGTTTTTGTGGAGTCTGCAACAATGCCAATTAAATCACATTTCAGCGGCACATTAAAATGCAATAATTGCAAGTGTGAGTGTGTTGCATATGCGAGAGGCAGCGGCAGCCTACCAGAGACTACCATTGGAGCGTGCATCCCAAGCTCCCCATGTTAAAAGCAAAGCCTCTCTACTGCCATCATACATGCCTCTCTCCCCGTCTCTGGCTCCCGACAGCAATCGTCAATAGTTTCTGTCCTTTTCCACATGCTCCGGAAAACTACGCGTAGATGTTGAACGGATGAGCGGGCTACCAATGGCAGCGGCTAAGCTGCAGCTTTCCAAAAAGAGAAAATCGGCAAAGAGATGGAAGTTCGGCAAAGGGAAACGGTGATCCACCTCTGCGTTCACATTGCACATTTACTGCTCTCGTTGCATTTTCAGCATAAGTTGGCTTACTTTTAGTACCCCGGCTCCTGACATGGTTCGCATGTCTCGACGGTGCAACCGTGGCGTCTCTTTAATGCTCTCATTCTCTCTCTCTCTCTCTCTATCTCTCATCTCTGTGTGTGGGGTCCACTTGCAACATTTTGAGCCATTCGGCAGTTACCCTTGGCGTAAAACTCGTGATATCGAGCTATTCACGAATTATCGTGGGGAATGTTGAACAGTCTCTAGGCTGTCCTTGTCTCACCCATACCCCGGCGAAACCGCAAGCAGCACTATCAACAGCTGTTGTCGGTAGTTCATAAGCAATAACAAGCCGGGGGTGCCCGGCTATTATATATCCTGAGCGTACTTTTGAACAGCTCAAACACTTCAGCTATACTATACTTATAAAAGACAAAATACATACAATCAAATGCTGATCGCTACTTGCTTAGAATTTAACAAAAGAGATTGTATTTTGTCATATTTCACATATATGCTACGATGTATTGAAGTACGCGGATCATTCACTTTTCGATTCAATTTTAATCCGTCAAGAAAATGTATGCTACGAGCTAACTTTTTCGAATTGTATTAATAGAATACTGAAATGGCGGAGCTGGTGGAGGCGTTTATCTAAGTGTTGACTCCGACTCAAATCTTGACTGACAGACTAATTGACTGTGAAAAGTCGTGATCGAATTTTACAGTGACAAATTATTTCTTTAATAGATTTAAAGCTGACACTTCAAGTTTATATTTTAAAGTGATCTCTGCAAGTTATGTATATGTATAATTACACAACTGAGCCACCAGTTGTGTCACATAAAATGTCATGTTATGTGTACGACGTAGGACTAGCTATAGATATAGCGGCTGTTAATTTTGATTAATAATATATACATATATCAACTGAGGAGCTACTGTCAGACCCCCTCTCTCGCTCCCGTACACAACGCCTCTGTTAGGGACTAAGCAAAAGCCTACGAGTCCGCGATTAACTTTCCAGTATTACGGCGGCTCGCGTTCTGACCACCAAAGCGGTGTCCAATTGCACAAGGCTAAAACCAGCAGCAACAACGACGACAACAACATAGCCAGTAACAACGACAACAAGCCGCAAATGAAAAATGTCTGGTATTGCAAATGAAATAAATGAAGTTAAGCCAATTTGAGGCTAAGCCCCAAAGAAGGAATTCATTATTTTCCACAACTTCAACAAAAAAGAAGAAGTAAATATAAAAGCAAAAGCAAAAGAAAATAAGTACGAATGCTCAACTGGGGCTTGAACGACTGCATAATACTCGTACAAGTTTCAAAGTTCAAAATTTCCAGAGATGACTCGTCCTAAAGGGTGCACATTATAATTAAGAGTCGATCTGTGACGACTTTGAAACATATGGCACATAGAAGTCAAGAGCCATTTTATTATCAACCTATTAAGTTTCTATCTCTTAGGCTCTAGATTTGAATATTTCAAATTTCAAGTTCTCAGCATCATTAAAATTAGAATTAGATAGAAGTATTATCAGTCTGTCTCTGTCTCCCACAATACACTTGTGGGCGTATAAAATTGTAATAATTAATTCTGGACTTCCCACATAGGAGATACCCGAACCCGTGCGAACAGGTGATATTCCAATCATTAATAACGTATAAGCACATATTAAACATCGCCTTCACAGCGCTCTGCTTCTGTTTACACAGCGCATGCGCGTCGGATGCAGTTCGGGCTATGGGCACTTAATTGAAAGGAAGGGGGAGATATACATAATCCAAAATATACAAAAAAACCTGTATTCATTACTGGGACCCACAAAGTAAGTCTCCAGCATTCGCAATATTCAAGCTACGGTTAAGAAATGAAGGATGGACTCACCATGCCCTAAATGAACTCTCTCATATTTTTGAACGGGTGTGAAGCGGAGCTGTTATACAATAGCGAATGTCTTGTATGCTTGACCTGCGGTTTAGAGGGACTCAAAAAGTGGAATTTGGATTAACCAAGGTATTGTAACAAATGTAACAATAACTGTAAAGCCAGTCAGAGAATTATAAGGAATTAGGCAACACGGCAGATCACGCAACAAAATGAAATGAAAGCTGATAAGCACCAAAACATCACAACACAATAAAATTAAAACAAGTAAGAGTGCTCTAGTCGAGACGGCTCGACTAGGAGATACCATGAACCCTGCGAAGAGCAGATATTCCAATCATTATACGCTTCTTTTTTATATACATTGCATATAACGCATACGCGCTTGGACCGCAATATGAGCATTACTATGGGAAATTGATTGCTGAATAACTTTTCTTCTAGATAGACTTTCTTAATGGCGAACAGTCGGAAGACTATAGTCAGATCCTATATAGTAGAATCTATGTGAGAGTGGGCTTACTGATTTCTTCGATCTATGGAGGATCTTAGCGGTGACCCACGTGCTATATTTTGAGATTCTAGCTCTAAAACTGTAAGAGATACAGTTTCACCCGATTTCATACATCCACTTTATATTTTTGAGCTTGCGCTGTCAACGAGAGCATGGGTTCTAAGTCTGTAGCTTTAATGGCGGAAACGGACGGACGAACGGATAGACAGCCAGACGGACAGTGCACTAAACCAATATGCTCTTTATAAAACGTTTTACTAGATAACAGTGTCCAGAAAAGCTCCTCGTTGACGTTTCTGTTGACGTTGTTTTCGCTGCCGCTGTCCCCTTCGCCTTCGACCACAAGAGCCGAGAGTAGAAGACTCAGCAGGAGCAGCAGCAACGGACGAAGTGGCAGAAGAGGGAAAAGAATGCAGCCGACGGCGACGGCGGCTACAAAAAATAAAAATAAAAGCATCAACAAAAGGGCAAAAATAAAAGATATGTGGACATATCCGAACAGCACATATCCTTCACATGATATTTTGTTGAGTCAAGTTAAAGTTAGATCAGACTTTATATATTTACTATCAGTATAAATATTTAAAATTATACTCAAAAGCCAATCATAATTTTAAGTTTTCTTTAAATTCCACATATCCAAAAGCTTGGTCTGTTTGTTTTTGTTCGAGTTTTTGTTGTATCCAAAGCGCTGGGTATCTAGGACCAGAGAGAAGTGAAGGAACTGTGGCTGAAATGCGTGTCTGGGTTGTCGGTTTGGCGTTGTGTTCTGCCCCAAGACGATGTTCAGAATTCCATTGAAATCGTTTGAAAATTGAGCCAGAGCGACGGGGTCATCGTCTACCGACATAATAAATATGCGCCTAGAGTGTCGCCTGCGATTTCTTGCTTAGGATCTCTCCTAGTTACTATATTTGTTGCAATCACTGTACAATGTACATACACACAATCGTAAAATGTGTAAAAATAACAAAGCAAATGAATTGCATTTTAGGAATACAGTAGAATGCAAACGGATGTGCGATACGAAGTTTGCAAGTGGCTGCTTCTCCACGCAGGACCGCGAACCGAGGACCGGCACCCGCATAATAAGCAAGCGCATGTAGAGTTTGATTCAGCAATCGCAAGAAAAAAGCGCAAAGCGAGAGAGAGAGAGAGATTGAAGTGAGATAACAGCAAGAGAGAAAAAACACAGACGGAGAGAGAGAGAGAAAGACCTATAAAAAGAAGCGCAAGCCAGTGGAGAGTCTTGCCAGGCTAATGACAATAACAGAATCTACAAAAATAACAACAATGTTGTCCCCAATAACAGAAAGCTGCAAGTGCACGACAACAAAGAGAAGCGCGCACGAAAGCGAAAGAGTGTGCGACAAACGAGTTAGCCTGCACAACAACAAATCGTCCGGCAAGTGCGAAAGCAAAACAAGCGCCACACACAGGCAACAGCACCAACACACACCCACGTCTGCACATAAACGGGGAATACGGAGACTGCGCTGTTCCTCAGAGCGACATACAAAACAAGTTGAATCAAGTAAACGTGCTCTAGTCGGGAGTGCTGGACTAAGAATCTCACAGCGTCACAAAACTTAGACTTTTGTGGTTTACGATATCGCTGAGATATACTTTATGGGGTGTGGCACGCCTCCTTCTGCCGCTTACATACATTCCAATAAAATCATTAACACATAAGTTGCCTTCGTATAGCTCACGCGCAGCCGCTGCGTAAACTGCGCAGTAAGCAGAAGGCGTGCATGTGCATGTATGTATACATGTGTTCAGGGTATCTCCTAGTCGAGCAGCCTCGAGCCAGCCAGAGCAGTCTTACTTGTTTTACTCTGTGAGTGGATTTTATGTGTGGATCAGAGGCGTCAGCGTCTACGCTGGCCAACGCAGCAAAATTTCATGAATGGAATTTGTAAATTTTCTTTTCATTTGCAACGCTTCACTGTAATTGTTGTTGTTGTTGTTGTTTCAGCGCTAATGATGTGCAGCGCATGAGGGAGAGACAGACCCCAAACAAGTGAGGCAGACGGCGAGCCGTGGACGCGCCAACAGTAATAATAACATTCATGTTGCAATGATGCTGTCCGAAACGTGTTTTGTGTAGCTTTGGGTCCTCACTGCAACTCTCTGCAACACTGGTGTATTGAAAATGAAAATCCACCGAATCATAACATACTCAATATTGCAAATCACAAAACCTTCAAAAGCTAATGTGATTTTAATGTTATCGACATCAGCCATCCCACTTCACTGGAAATTACTACTCTGCAGAATTCTATATTGTTTCAAATTCATTGATTACATAGAGTGCTTAGCTTTTGCGCACTGTTGTTGAGGTCCCAGGGACCTGAGCATATACAAAGTTGAGGGGGACGATAGATGTTGTGTGCTAAAAGGTGCGACTTACGAGTATTGCAGTACTCATTCGGACGAGGAGACAATCAGACGGGCACAGCTAAGTCGACTCAGTTCGTCGTCCTGATCACAAATATATATTCTTTATCGTTATATCCAGAATTCCATTTTCGGATTATAAGAAACACTACAAAATTATGATAATCAACGAGCTTGTACACTGGACTCGTTGAAATAGGAAATCAGGGCAACAGGAGCAATAAAAACAACTACATAGTCAACGTCAATTTCATTACATGCGAGACGATTCGTAATTACAATCAGCGTGGAAAGCATGGAGCGTCTGCAGCATCCGCTGAGAAGAGAGGGCTTCGCCAACTAAAGTTGTCTCTCCCCTAAATTAGATATATGGTCTCATACACACAACGTGCACTGACATATCCACATATCCAAAAAATAACATGTAACAGTTTGTAAATTATAAATGCATATCATTGAAAGTCGATAGGAGGGATCACTATATATCAAATATATCAAGTAAGAGAGTTGGAATTTCTCGAATAGAAAATATCATGAAGCCCGCAAAAAATATCACCTCTTCATTGAACGCATTTGCGTATACATGTGCACAAATACATTCAAATGAATGAGGAATCGCAATTACTCTTAAATTATTTTGTGTTTTCAGCTGCTACTTGAGAATTGCGAATTCTTTTTTCAAACAATAAAACTGTGTTAAGAGAGAGAGTGCGCGTTGCCAAGCAGGTCTAAGTCTGAACCCAAGAACCCTGAACCCATTGAGCATGGGATTTCAGTATATATAAAAGATCAGGAAGACGAGCGGAGTTGATATAGTCCTGTCTCGGTCCACGTGCGCCAACTTTACCGATGACGCCACTGCATTGCTTGAAAATTAAGTTGCAAGTTTTGAGAACATATTCTTGACGTTTTTGGGCTCCAAAATTGTACAGTTACTAAAAACTGAAACTGGTTATTATCATTTTAATCATTTTAAGAGTGAATGAATCAGTTAGGCTGAACTCATACTGCAGCTCGCTGAGAACAACAGGTACAAATTACTAATTCGAGCGATTGCATCAAAGACTATTTATTTATTTGTTATTTTTATTACAACACTACATCAGCAAAAGGAAGTAAAGAGACAAAAATTAGAAAAACAGGAGAGGAAAAAGACAACTGGCATTAGGCGAACGGCAGCTGCTGTCCAAAAGGCAACACTGGGCAGAGGGTCAAAAGCAGGTGTGTGTGTCTATGGGCTATAAATTATGGGCACGTACGAGTTGTAGGATGTGCAGGATTGGAATAAATAGACAAAAGCAGCTCTTCTCTGAGAGAGAGGGAGAGAGTCGAAAGAGAGGATGCTGAAAATTGAGTAAAAATGCATAATCATAGCCATAAAAGACAAAAAGTCTTACGAGATTGAGTGAAGACAAACGTTAAATAAGTAGCAGTTAAAGGTGCTCTAGTCGAGATTGCCCGACTATGCCTTAAGTATATTATCTAAAATCCAAAGCATACAAAATTTGTGTACTCACAGTAAATTGGATAGAACATTTTGTGGTATCTAAGCTGCGATTAAAAAAATGTAATCAGTGATTTCTTAGAAAGTAAGCATAACGGGATGAGTTTTTACAAATTATAAACTTGCATTACATATGGTATACATGAGTATATACTTAGACTGACATGATACTTCTGAAAATATATGTACAAGGCATATATTTTTAGAAAAACTGTAGACACTAGATTCCTCTTCTAATTGTAGAGGAAGTCAACAATCATACTTTCGCATGGCTCTCCTTACTAAAAAACTATGGATGTAATAGTTGTGACATATTAAAGATGGTCTATAGCCGACCCAAAAATATAATATGAGTTTACATTGAGCTTTATACAAATTTCCGAGTTACTACTTTCTCAAGTGAAATATGTAAAGAAAAGATAATTTTTATATAGGAACGCAATATTCGCTTATAACCTATGAAAATCAGTTTCATTACTTCGATTACTTCATTCAAAGATGATGCAAAACGTTGCCGAAGCAGCAGCTGCTATGAAAAGTGGAAAGTGAAAAGTTAAGTAAAGGACGACTTTTTGCGCTATATCTGACATGCATTGTCCCATTGTTAAATGGAAGAAAAGATTTTGTCGAGCCTGGCAGCTGGTCATTTCAAATCCGAGCAGCTGTGAGCCAGAAGAAAAATAAGCAGATGAAGAAAACTGTGTAACTATCTCATAAATTTGCAAGCGCAATGGGTTCGCATATCTTTTCCTTCCAGGTAGAATAATAAATTGCATAAATTGTGTTTGGCAATTAGATCAAACGCACATTATTTGTGGGTTTTGTTGCAGCTGCCGCAGATCATTTTTGCCCATTTAGAGAAGTTTTTACCGAATCATTTTCATGAACTAAGACTAAAAGCAATAAGACGTCCATAAAATGTCAAAACTGATATTTAGTTATGATTAGTATTTTTATACCCTGAGTCCATTGCAAATGGGAAATTATAATGGTTTTGTTGGGATGTATGTAACAGAGAGAAGGAGGCATGGCGGCCCCATAAAGTAGGTAGATTCTTGATCAGGACGACAAGAGAAGTTGATTAAGCCCTTTCCTTCTGTCTGTCCGTTCGTCTGTCCGTATGCTTGAACGCGCCGATTTCAGAACATATAAGAGATAGAGTATTGATTTTTTTGTAGATCCGCGTATAGCACGCTTGCTTTAAATAATCGACAACTATTCCAAATTATTTGTTATCGAAATTCAGTTGAATTAGATATATCTATCTAATTCAACTGAATTTCGATAACAAATAATTGGGAATGTTAATGTCGGTCTTCAGATTTTTTTTGCATATGCTATTTGGTGGTAAACGCTAATTTCAAGCTATGAAGCTGAACACAGCTTCGACGGGACTCAGGGTATCCCCTAGACTAGAGTTGCTTACTTGTTTCAGATAGGCTTTGCCATTTTTATGTTATGTTAACATTACTTAACCTTTTAATCCAATCGCATCTTAAATATATATAACTTACTACTATAGAAGTAATAAAGTTCTTACATAATTGTTTTTTCTGGTGGAACAAAGCACCAGGTGGATGTTTTTTCTTATTCCGATTGTACCAATTTTCTTTATTATTAATTTATTATTATTGGTTTGGGAATTTCTAACTCTCTTTCTCCCTCACTCACTCTGTGTGAGCTAGACTTCATGAAGTTCAACAAAGTTCTCTGGTGTGTGCTTTGTGTGTAGTTCTCTGGCTTTGGCTTGAATTCACGTTGAACTCGGTTGAACTTTCATCGCAGCAAGAAGCGGAGCGAGCAGCTCTGCTAGTGTCGCTTATCGCAAATGAAACCACAATGTTGCTCGTGGGGGGAAGAGGCAGAGGAAGAGGCAGGCGTGCTTTATATAAATCGTTTAAACATCCGCTTTACGCCTCAACACCGTTTGGTTGACACATATCTGAACGAATGTATATATACTATATAACAACGATTAATCATTTTATCAATGAAGTGTGAATTCGCTTATAAAAATAAAAACAATGAAATGTATGAATGTAGCTGCATAAGCGAAAGCTAGAGTGAGTGGTATTAGCATATCGCGGAGACAGACACAGAGAGAGAGAGAGAGAGAGAGAGAGAGAGAGGGAGAGAGTGCGTGTGTGGGCGAGAGAAAGAACTGCGGACGCCAGTATGACCCAATTGAAGGAAGTATGTTATGGAGCGCTGCTGCTCTTGTTGTCGCCGTCGCCAGTCGCCAGTCGCCAACATCACTCAGCATCAGTGACGACATCACCCACAGCAGCGCGTACAACAACGAATAAGTTATCATACAATGCTCATGTCTGATTCTGACTAACCCTCCGCCGCATCGTCTGGCGTCCCTCCCGTCTCCCGTCTCTCGCACCGTCGCGCTGCGTGACTAGTTGCAGCAGGAAATCGATGTTGTCCTGAGCAGCGCTGCTGACGACGCACAAAAACTTTTTGCTCCAATTTGCACGCACCAGCGACTACAACTAAAACAACAATAACAGCAACGCCGCGACGCTCGTGAGTGCCTGCGTGCGTGCGCTTGTATGAAGCAGCACTCTCATAGTCCATATTCCACATTGCTTGCGCGACAAACACAGCAGCAAAAGCAGCAAAAGCCACAATAACAACAAAGCCAAAAGCAACAATGATGGCGAGCTGCTGCGTCGTGCTTCGCGTTTTCTTCTTGTTGCTTTCGCGCTTTTTAAAAATAGCCGGCCAGCACACAGCGAGCAACAACAACAACACCAAACATTGAATATAAGCGACTGTGTGATGTGCCCATCGCACCGCACTCGCAAATACTCTACAGTTTATGTGCATATGATAAAAGAATTTTGGGTAAAATAAGTTTGCAATAACTCAGCGAGAGCACTAATTTAGATACACTTCTTAGCTTCCCAATGTTGATCAAAAATAGGTATACTTTCCAAATGTGGCTTCCAATTTCGAGCCCCGAAGTTCAAATTTTAATGGGTTAGGGTATAGAAAAAACAGTTGTATCGAGTCCTTAAGCATTAGTGGACGCCGGTTTGTCGTAAACTACACAGTGTCTATAGCATACTTTCAGGGTTCACGCTGAACTACGTAATGGAGGGCATTTCCAAATTATTGCAATGGCTCCAGTAATAATCACGACGCCGATATTTGCACATGACTCAAAGCTACAAATGAGATGTGCTTTATTGGAAGGGTATCGTTGGCAGAAGCGACGAACAAAAGCGAAGAAGAAACCAACAACAAAAGCAACAAAAGGCAACAAAACATATTAATGAAATCGTTTTTAACTCGTTTCGCTCAAGTATTTTCATGAGTTTTGTTGTGGGGGACTTGTATCTCACTCTGCTGAGAGGGACCCTCTCTCGCTCAGTGCTGCGCTCTTCTGAGTCTCGCCGCTGCTTGTTTATGAAAAAGTGCAACAACAACCACCGCATACATACATATGCACATATATGTGCGTACTTATATCTACATTTGTGCTTGTCCGATACATGATATATAATATAAATGATAAAACCAAATCCGATACGATCGACACTACACGACGAGAGACTACAATTTATAAAAAGCTCAAAATGCTTCTTTTTTTCTTGTTATTATTTTTTTTCAACGGGTGTTTTAGCTGAAATTGATTGCTCGAAGCAAGTGCTCTCTGCCATGGGTATATTATTTGTCAGACTTGAATTATACAAACCCTTTTTATGTGTGAAAATCACATTTAGTTTCCCTCTTATCTCAATACCACGATCATTGCAAACTTAAATTACTAAAGGTGTATATAGCCAAATATATATATATATATACTTTTATATTATGTTAAATTAATGATTATTCGGATCAAAAAAATTCTTTAAACAAATTTTAATTTCAATAATATATTGTATTTTTTTGTATGTATACTCTGCGATAACTTTGAAAACTAATAGAATGGTCTGTGAATTCTAATAAATTGATTCCTTTAGTATAGAGAGATAGTAACATATTCGTTTACTAACATTAATTTCTTCTTAAGCAACAAAACAATATGCTTCTTATGGGAACTAATATTTCACTTTTTGGGGTTGATGCATGATTGGAATGTAAGATCAAGCAGTTCTGAAACGATGAAGAATCTATTTTTTGCTGTAATTCGAAGCGAGAAATAGAAAAGCACAAATCACGGTTTCCATAATAAAATTTAACTTTTATATATGCATAGGAGCGTGTGTATACAGAAATATAGACATATAAACTCTGTATAAGAAACAGCAGCAGCGGCAGAAGAAATCTCAGAATTTGTGTGTGTATACCAATTAGAAAACAGGTAAAAAAGCAACTGGTTGAAGAACCGAAGGCCAAAAACAGCAGCGGCAGCAGAGGAAGAAGCAGAACTCTTTACCAAAAATATGCAGAGCTATCTGCATCTGTTGTTGTTGTCGTTGTTGTTGTTGTCGTTGTTGTTGTTGTTGACTCAGCCCTCTCTCAGCTCTCAGCTCTCAGTCATAGTCTTGACCACTGCGAAAATTGATGACGCTGCTTCTGGTGGAGGTCATCAAACTATGATGACGTCGCCATCACCATCGTCATTCCCCCATCGACAAATATAATAATATAGCAAAAAGTGACCCAAGCTACAATTGCGCCAAGGCATCTGCCCGGGTCGGACAGATATAACATATAGCTTTCGTCTGCATTATTTTCTATAAATTTGCAATAGCTTAAATTCATTTAAGGGTCAACTGGAATTCCTATCACGTGCAAGTCCGAACGATTCCGCCTTTTTCTATTGTGTCTGCAGGTTATATCACATTTAATGAACAAACTCTAATTCTGAGTAACAGTTCCATAATATTGCCAAAATAATCTATGCAATATTTTTCAAAACATTCAGCTAATAATTTCTTAAAGGAATAGTTTTTGTAGAAGGTAATAGTACACATATACATTCACACATCATTGGCGACTTAGAGTTGCCTGCGCAACATTCTACTCAGAAATATTAAATTTAATATGGCGCCTTTGCTGAAGCAATGAATCGGAGTTGTTTGTAAGCTGAGTCGAAAAGCCGTTAGTCTCGAACGCACCCGCTGCCGCTGCCACACAAGCAAAACAGAGAAAGAGAGAGAGAGAGGCAGTGGTGCCATTGAGCAGCTGCAGGTTGGTGGATCAGGAAATGGGTGCCGTGACCAGTATTGCCGCACATAGCAAAGTGATAGAAATTTAATAATGCAGATCGCGATTTGGCATGGCCTTAAATAAATAACATTTTTAATGTACACCCAAGTTGCGACTTAAAGAGCAAGTCCGTCAAGTTGTCTTCCTTCCGCTCTTGCCTGCAGCTATCGCTGCTAGGGGCCGGCATGGCCGACTATTATTCAAATAAGAATTTGCCCAGCGCAGCACCCTCACTCACACACACACACACACACACACATATATATATACAAACACATATAATTAAATATATATGTGTACATATACCCTCGCGATTTAGAAACCGAACGTCACATTTTTTGCGGTCTCAACATTCTAATACTATCATGAATATATATATGTGTATATACATATGTATGTATATATGTATGTACCTACCACATTTTTGTCGTTCCTCTATGGCCTGGTGTATGGATTTTTCTGCCACGTTTTTCACACACTTTTACTTTAGCCACGCACTTGGGATTGATCTCAATTTGTAGCTTATAATATTAGCATTGAATTGATTTGCGTTTCATGAAGCCCGCTTTACATTTGCTGCGCGAAACAGCGCTACTAAAAAACTATAAAAGCAAAATGTGCTTCAGTGCTTCCTCTTCGACACGACAATTGGTGGCTGCATAAAGAATGAACGAGAGAGTGAGTGAGAGAGGCGGCGGCAGCGGCAGCGGCAACGGCGACAAGCGAATTGAAAAGCAACAGCAGCGAAGTTCGGCAACCGCGGCAGCGGTGATGACGTTTACGGTAAGTGTTTCTCGTGTTAGTTTGTAAAATGTTAAGTCCTGCAACCGAAAGGGCGCTGAATTCGCTGCATATACAATTATAAATGAGCAAGTGTAGCCAAGTTAAAAGACAAATTCAATTATTCCTTTCCTTTTTCTTTTTTTGAGACTCGCGTACGCGAAGCGCGAGAAACGAGAAACTTGTGTATTAGTATTGGTGTCGTTGTCGCCGTCATACGTGTTTTATTGCTTGCTTTGCTTTTGATACTTTGTTTGTTCTTTTACACACCGTTTCTTGTACACACAGCGTTGCTTTTGGGACTCATCAGTGCCGCGACAATTCTGCTAGTCTGTGGACTATTAATTTGGATATCAAAAGTTGATGGCAAATTAAAGTCGGTACACACGAACCTGAAACACAGGTAAGCGAAATTCCACCGACGCACACACACAGCCAACTAAAACGTGAGCGGCGCCAAGGTTTTTTTGTTTACGTCTAACAGCTGTTGATCAGCTGTGCGCGCAAACAGCTGTTAGCGCGCCTGTTAACAGGTCTGTTTATTGACATGCACATGTGGCACCCCAGTTGGCAGCTTTACCAGGCTGCCAACTGTCTTAACACATTGTAAGTGCCAACTTTCAAGACGTTTTAAATAGAAACGTCTAATTACATTTGACTTAGTTCATCATTGAAATTTCGATTAGAAGGTACGTTCTCCAGACAGTGCATTCAACTCAAGCCTTTCCAAAAAAGCTGCAATAATTAAGAAAGGGTTGTGTGAGAATCAAGCACGCTGCCATTCGCAAAGCAACTCGAAAAGAAGGGTAAGTCCATTCTTTAATTGCATTTTCAATGCAGCGTAACCCCTTGCGTTATTTTCGAGACTTTTGGCTTGCAGTTGAAGAACCGAACATTTTCTGTCTGACACACACACACACACACATATATATATATATATATGGGCTGACATTTTTTTTCGGCATTTAGCTTACGATTAAGGGAAGCAGGAGTAGAACAAAAGGTAGGCACAAATGCGAATTGCGTTCGGTTAAGTTCACAGCGATAAAGTTAAAGACATTTAATACTCAAATATCAATTATGACAAACACTTCGTGTACGTTCTTTGCTGTGTCCTGCACCACTTGCATGGCGGAGTATGTGATTGCCTTTACCTCGGTGCCCTGTGGATGCTTGCCCAGCTCGAAGGGCTCGCCATAGCAGCGACAGACGATCTCAAAGTTGTCCAAGTCGAACTTTGTGATTTCCAGTTTCTTGCACACCAAGTAGGGCTCCGCCGAGAACAGGAACAGCAGCTCGTCCAGAAAATGAAATAGCAAGCCTTCGATGTCGTCGCCCTTCGCTTCGATCTCATAGCAGTTGTTCACCGTTACGTAGGACAGATCCGTCATGTAGCCAAACATGGCGACGCCGCATTGCTCGAAGGCTTCCTTTAAGGTGGAGCCCCAACCGTGCAATCTAAATAAGAATCCAATATTTGTATTATGATTCATTCGCCGCTTCCAATGTGGGGCTACTTACTGCACATCGGCTGTGTGATCCAGATCTGCTTGGAACACAAAATTAATATACATATAATATTACTTCAACAATTGTAGCTCACATTCATATTTTACTTCGGGCAGCAAGAAGTTGTCCTTGCTAAATTCCACCTCCATTTTCAAGAGCAGCTACGTCCGCATGGCTCTATTTCGTGAACTTGAGCAATTAACAGCTCAACAATATCAGCTGTGCGTGGCTAACATTTCTCTTTAGCGGGGGCGCAAAAGCGCAATATGTAAATGCAGCTGGCACGTTATTAACAGAGAAATACAAATGATTTATTTATTTGCTCTAGTCTAAGCTAATTTTGTTCTGTTACATTTAAGAGCTGTTGGTAGTACAAATAATACGAGTACAAGACTGGACTGATTTCTTAGTAAAAGTTAACATTACTATTTTATTTAATTTTCCACTTCGAAAATTGTTTTCTGTAGTTTAAGCAATTTGGTTCGAGTCTCGGCTAAACTTACCGCCACACACATCTGTTATTAACATTCATGACGCAGCATATCGATAACACATTGTAAGTCATCTCTATTTGACATAAGTTGGATTTTGACGTATCCCGAGTGCTGTCACATTGTATTATTGAGCATAAAATTGGAGCAGGCCGCAAAATTTTTATTTCAGGTATAAAACAGAAATAAAAGAGAGTTTCAAAAAATAAAAGTTCGTCAAAATATAAGCATTCATAAAAAAGTGTTACAGCACGCTTATAAAGAAAAAATTTTATAGGCGTCGTGCAGAGAAATCGCAAGCTATGGACACTGCGTCCGACAACGACAGCGATGAAGGCTCCATTGGCGGCGGCAATGCTGCCAACGATATGGGAATTGATCTAACCGGAATATTATTTGGAAACATTGACTCTGAGGGAAAGCTTGTGGACGACGACGGTGATAAAGAGCATGCATTTGATGCGGAGCTGCGCGAAAATCTAAGTTCTTTGTCCAAGTAAGATTTGCATATTGTATACAGTTATATATATGAGCCCTTGATTTTGAAAGTGCGAAAAGTCATATTTTCCTTGTTTCGACATATTAGGAGTTTTGCGTTTTAAGGAATTAAAAAATATGTTTGCATTGTGGAATATGATTTTTCGACAGTGAAGTAGTTCCAACATTCAAGTCTTTATTAAGGTTGTGAAATTTTCAACTATTCTCAAAAGGAAATGTGGTTTTGAAAGGATAAAATGACTTATACCACTTTCAAAATTAACTCCATGACTTTATAAATTACTTATGTTAAGAAAACAATATCTTATAATCTGGGTATTCCTCTTTTATGTGAGAGGTCTAATACCTTGCATTCGGCATTGTCATCAAAGGAAGTTTTATAAAACATCCTATATGTAGCATCTGATCCATTGTATTTTTAGCCAAAAAGAATCAAAATTAGCTTTTCTATTTTCATAAACATTTCTTGGAACAAGGGCAATCTTTATTTTCGAAAAGTTTACCTTGTACACGCTTAGACTGTCTTGTTTCATACTCTCTATTTCTCTTTATTTTTCTTATATTTAGTGCATAATTACGTTGATTTCGTGTCCTTTTTCTTGGTTTCATATTGTAAGGGCTCCGAATCCACTTTTAAACTATTCATCTGATTTATCTAAAGACGATATTAGTCTTATTCGGTTCCATTTCTTGGGGGCATTACTAACAATTCTTCGCCTAATTATGTCTGAAATTAACTATAAAGAGTACGTTTTTACATTAAAAGGATTACCTAATCATACCAGAACCGTTTGTTTGATCGACTTATATCACTATCAAAATACACTGTAACCATATTATGTTTACCCACCAAAAATGAAACGCATTTTATCGAGGTAATTTTCATGAAATACTACTAATTTCTTCAAATTAAGTTATTTTTATTAGGAGTTGATACGAAATAGCTGATAGACTAGATTTTTAAAATTTTTGACTTAGACCAATTCCATAATCAAGGGCTCATAAACATCTATATATACATACATATATATATATATATATATATATATATATATATATATATATTGGTTAATATTTCAGACTGGGTCTGAACTCACTTTTGAACGAAGTGATTGATCAGCAGGCCGATGTTAATTCGGATGAGGATACTGAGGAAAAGCCGAACGCAGAATCCGCTGAAGGTCTGAGCGCTTTTGATGCACTGAAGGCTGGCGTAAGCCATGAGTCCAACGAGGATGGCGCTATTAAAGCGCAGGATGATGCAATCGACTATTCGGATATTAATGAATTATCCGAGGACTGTCCACGCACGCCACCGCCTCCACCACAGCAAACAGACGAAGCAGCATCAATTTTTGACGACCTGGAAGATGCGATTCCAGCTTCTAAGGTGGAGGCCAAATCCAGTGAGTAGCTAAGAACTTGGACAAAGCTTTAGCTCAAATGTATTCTGATTTTAGCTAAGGACGACAAGGAGTTGATGCCGCCGCCTAGTGCACCTATGCGAAGTGCCAGTGCAACGTCATCTGGAAACGAGGAATCCCCCACAAAAGCGGGAACGGCAGATGGAGCCGGTACCACCGATACGAAGTCAAGCGATGCTAAAGGTAGCTGAGTCTTTAGTTGAGCTGAGAAGCTTACTAATACTATATGTATGTGAATACCTTATATATTTATCTACATAGCCGATGCAGATCGTCGTCTGGATACGCCTCTAGCTGACATCTTGCCCTCTAAATACCAGAACGTCGATGTTTGTGAGCTGTTTCCCGACTTTCGTCCACAAAAGGTGCTACGCTTCTCTCGCCTGTTTGGACCGGGCAAGCCCACCAGCTTGCCACAGATCTGGAGGCATGTACGTAAACGTCGACGTAAGCGCAAGTTGTCGCGGGATCTAAAATCAAGCAATACGGGTGGCTCGGATTCGCCTAGCGATACGGAGGAGCCACGTAGGCGTGGTTTTAGTATTAATGTCGGTCCGGAGCCAACGCCGGGTCAATGCATGTCCGACGACGAGGACAAGCTGTTGAGCGATCTGAATAGCGAGGATGTGCGTCAGGAAGGGCCGGATAATGGCGAAAATAGCGACCAGAAGCCAAAAGTCGCCGACTGGCGCTATGGACCCGCACAGATCTGGTATGACATGCTGGAAGTGCCCGATTCTGGTGAGGGATTCAACTACGGCTTCAAGACCAAACAGGACAAAGCCTCCTCACAGTCAAAGTTCGCCATTGAACGCGCAGAAAGTGGCGCAGATAGAAGTATCGATCAACAGGCTAATATTGCGGATGATGCATTCCTCATGGTTTCCCAGTTGCATTGGGAGGATGATGTGGTCTGGGATGGCAACGACATTAAGGCTAAGGTGCTGCAAAAGCTCAATTCCAAGACCAATGCAGCGGGCTGGCTGCCCTCGAGTGGCTCTCGTACAGCAGGCGCCTTTAGCCAGCCGGGTAAGTCCGCCATGCCGGTGGGCAACAGCGGTGGAAACAATGGCGGCACAGGCGGCAAACAAAGCGCTGGAGGTGGCTCAACCAAAAAGGCGTTACAGAGGTGAGCTTTGTTAACATTTAATTTATTTAATTTCAAAAATGTTAATTCTTTTATTTTTAGCGCTGCTCAAAACAAGCAAGTGGAGGCTCCTGATGATACTTGGTACAGCTTGTTTCCCGTCGAGAATGAGGAGCTCATCTATTATAAGTGGGAGGATGAGGTCATTTGGGATGCGCAACAGATGACCAAAGTGCCCAAGCCTAAAGTCTTGACTTTGGATCCCAATGATGAAAACATTATACTTGGCATACCCGATGACATCGATCCGTCCAAGATTAATAAGAACACTGGGCCGCCACCCAAGATTAAGATACCACATCCTCACGTCAAAAAATCAAAAATATTGCTTGGCAAGGCTGGTGTGATAAATGTGTTGGCCGAAGATACGCCACCACCTCCGCCTAAGAGCCCAGATCGTGATCCCTTCAATATATCGAATGACTCGTAAGTAGAAGAAGAATCTTCATAAAGTTTCTTATTAACCAGATTCTCAATTTCGTTTTGCAGATATTACACGCCTAAAACGGAGCCTACACTGCGTCTTAAAGTGGGTGGCGGCAATCTCATACAGCACTCGACTCCAGTTGTAGAGCTGCGTGCTCCGTTTGTGCCTACACATATGGGACCGATGAAGCTGCGTGCCTTCCATCGTCCGCCGCTAAAAAAGTATTCACATGGTCCTCTCTCACAGTCCATACCGCATCCTGTTTATCCATTGCTGAAACATATTATTAAGAAAGCTAAACAACGCGAGGTGGAGCGTATTGCTTCTGGTGGTGGTGATGTTTTCTTCATGCGGAATCCCGAGGATCTCAGCGGCAAAGATGGCGATATAGTTTTAGCTGAGTTTTGCGAAGAGCATCCGCCGCTTATGAATCAAGTGGGCATGTGCTCCAAGATCAAGAACTATTACAAGCGCAAAGCCGAAAAAGATAGCGGTCCCCAGGACTATGTCTATGGTGAAGTGGCTTTTGCTCATACTAGTCCATTTCTGGGTATTCTGCACCCGGGTCAGTGCATCCAAGCTCTAGAGAATAATATGTATCGCGCACCTATTTATCCTCACAAAATGTCCGCTACGGATTTCTTGATTATTCGCACCCGCAACAACTATTGGATACGCGTTGTGAATGCCATTTTTACTGTAGGTCAGGAGTGTCCTCTGTACGAAGTACCCGGACCCAACTCAAAGAGAGCCAACAACTTTACACGTGACTTTTTGCAGGTTTGCACTTAAATAATTGCTGTGAATTCTGTATACATGTTTATACCTTTCAGGTCTTCATTTATCGCCTGTTCTGGAAAAGCCGCGACAATCCACGTCGCATTCGCATGGATGATGTGAAGCGTGCCTTTCCAGCTCACTCTGAGAGCAGCATACGCAAACGTTTAAAGCAATGTGCCGACTTTAAGCGCACGGGCATGGACTCCAATTGGTGGGTCATCAAGCCAGAGTTTCGACTGCCTTCCGAGGAAGAAATACGTGCCATGGTGTCTCCCGAGCAATGCTGTGCCTATTTCAGCATGATTGCAGCCGAACAACGTCTTAAGGTGGGTAACAACTTTTAAAGACATACAAAAAGATGTCAGGGCGAACAAATGCTTAATGGTTCTTATTATAATCCAGGATGCGGGATATGGAGAGAAGTCACTGTTTGCCCCTCAAGAGGATGATGACGAAGAGGCGCAACTACTGGACGATGAAGTTAAGGTGGCGCCCTGGAATACTACGCGTGCCTACATACAAGCGATGCGTGGCAAGTGCCTGCTACAGCTGAGTGGACCTGCCGACCCCACTGGCTGTGGCGAAGGGTTCTCCTACGTACGCGTGCCCAATAAGCCCACGGTAAGTGTTTCTTAAATAAATATCTATATATTGTATATGTATATAAGTACGTATTTATATGTCTGTACAGCAAACAAAAGAAGAGCAGGAATCGCAGCCGAAACGTTCGGTTACCGGTACCGACGCCGATTTGCGTCGTCTGCCGCTGCAGCGGGCCAAGGAGCTGTTGCGCAAATTCAAAGTTCCAGAGGAGGAGATTAAGAAATTAACTCGCTGGGAGGTCATTGACGTAGTGCGTACGCTATCTACAGAGAAGGCCAAGGCTGGTGAGGAGGGTATGGACAAATTCTCGCGCGGAAATCGTTTTTCCATAGCGGAGCACCAGGAACGCTACAAAGAGGAGTGTCAGCGTATCTTTGATCTGCAGAATCGTGTGCTCGCCAGCTCTGAGATATTATCCACAGATGAGGATGAATCTTCGGCTTCCGAGGAGTCGGACCTGGAAGAGCTAGGCAAGAATCTCGAGAATATGTTGGCCAATAAGAAGACATCTACGCAGCTGTCACTTGAACGTGAAGAGCAGGAGCGTCAAGAGCTGCTACGTCAGCTGGAAGAAGAACAGGGCGATGGAGCTAGCAAAGCCGCCAAAGCCAAAGAGGAGGCCACCCAGCAACCAATGGCCAACAACAATCAGGGACGCATATTACGCATTACGCGCACATTCAAAGGCAACGATGGCAAGGAGTACACGCGAGTGGAGACGGTTCGCCGCCAGGCGGTAATCGATGCTTATATTAAGATACGCACTACTAAGGATGAACAGTTTATTAAGCAATTTGCCACGCTAGACGAGCAGCAGAAGGAGGAGATGAAGCGCGAGAAGCGTCGCATCCAGGAGCAGTTGCGCCGTATCAAGCGCAACCAGGAGCGTGAGCGCTTAGCACAGCTGGCACAAAATCAGAAGCTTCAGCCAGGTGGTATGCCCACTTCGCTAGGCGATCCCAAGAGCTCGGGGGGGCATGCGCACAAGGAGCGCGATAATAGCCACAAAGAGGTTAGTCCGTCGCGTAAAAAATTTAAGTTGAAGCCGGATCTCAAGCTTAAGTGTGGCGCTTGCGGTCAAGTGGGTCATATGCGCACCAACAAGGCCTGCCCTTTATATACGGGCATGCAAAGTAGTTTATCGCAGTCGAATACCTCACTGGCTGATGACATGGACGAGCAAAGTGAGAAGGAAATGAACATGGATGATGATGATTTGGTTAATGTGGACGGCACAAAGGTTACACTCAGTAGTAAAGTGCTCAAGCGTCATGGCCAAGTGCTGGACGATAGCAAACGCCGAGGCGGATTGACACTCAAAGTACCGAGAGATGCTATGGGCAAGAAGAAGCGCCGCATGGCCAACGATGTACATTGCGACTACTTGCAACGACACAATAAAACAGCCAACCGTCGTCGCACCGATCCCGTTGTGGTTCTCTCCTCTATATTGGAGCACATTCTTAATGAACTGCGTTCTATGCCGGACGTAGCTCCATTCCTTTTTCCGGTCAATGCGAAGCGAGTACCAGACTATTATCGTGTGGTCACGAAGCCTATGGATCTGCAGACCATGCGCGAGTACATTCGCCAACGTCGTTATACCAGCCGCGAGGTTTTCCTCGAGGATCTCAAGCAAATCGTGGACAACTCGCTGATCTACAATGGCTCACAGAGCGCGTACACAGTAGCTGCTCAGCGCATGTTCAGCAGCTGCTTTGAGTTGCTGTCCGAGCGCGAAGATAAGCTGATGCGGCTCGAAAAGGCAATCAATCCTCTGCTGGATGATGACGATCAGGTGGCACTGTCATTCATTTTCGATAAGTTGCACACACAGATCAAAACCTTACCCGAGAGCTGGCCTTTCCACAAGCCAGTCAACAAGAAGGCAATCAAGGATTACTATACAGTTATCAAGAAGCCCATGGATTTGGAAACGATTAGCAAGAACATTGAAAGTAAGTGGTGGAATTATTTATATGTCACTTATAGTAATATTAATTGACCTTAAAATATAATAGTTTTCTTTTCATCTGCTATATTTAAATAGCAAGAAATATTTTGGCTTTATAGACTACAGTCTACTATATTTATTTGTTCATTCATATGAACAAATATATTCATTTGTCCAACGTCTTTGTGTTTTGAATAGCACTCGCGAACAATTCGTTTCATATCATTGGTATATACATTTTCAAAAATTACTTTTGTTCAAATGGATGTAATAGACCGAAAGAGATGTGGCAGTCCCCCTAGAAATACTGGATCCTTGATTAGTACCAACAGCAGAGTCAATATATATGAGAGCATCGATCCAAGACCTAGACAAGCTAGAGAAATCTTTTGAAATCTTACACTTGGTTCCTGGAATTGCTCACATATTTAACTTTTGTTTTTATTTTGGATGCCGGCTAATATTTAAATTGAAGTTTAGTTGCTGATATAGCTAATATGCAAGAGCATTTTATGTGGTATGTCACACGCAATAGAATATGTAGATCACTGAAATCCGTTTAATAGCTTAGAAGTTTGTTGTAGTTGTAGGCAATTGGAAATACCAGGCTTAGCGTACTCATTATACCCTGAACCCATTGAAAATGGGAATTCAGAGTATAATTGTTTTGTGAAAATGTATGTAACAGGCAGAAAGAGGCGTGTCAGACCCCATAAAGTATATATTCTTGATCAGGACGACAAGAGAAATTGTTTAAGCCCTGTACGACTGTCCGTCCGTCCGTATAAACTCACCGATTTCCTAAACCGCAAAAGCTAGAGACTTGAAATTTAACATGAATACTCGTGTATACCATACGCTTAATTTTTTCTTAAATTTTCGATAACTCATCCCATTTTCTTATTATCGATAAGAATCGATAATTAGACTTTGTTTTTTAAGTGTAACTCTGTAACCGTAAAAGCTAGAGACTTTGCGGTGTATGTTACTGTAATGAATGCGTACATTTTGTCATTTTTCTATTTTGGATACCGGCTCCCTTTACCCCAAAATTTGACTTGTGCTTTGGCAAATACTAACATATGTACCATCTAAAATTACTCTGAAAGTTTCATTAAGAAAGTCCAAGCAGAAAAAAAAGTTATTCAACAATAAATCTCCCATAATGATGCTACAATTTTAGGCCGTATGTTTGAACGCGCCGATTACAGCCCGTATAAGAGCTAGAGACTTGAAATTTTTTTGTAGATCCATGTATAGCACACGCAGATCAAGTTTATTTTAAAAAATCGATAACTAACCCTAGTTAGTTGTTATCGATAAAAAACGAAAATCAAAATTCAGTTAAAAATTATATCTCGCCCATCTTTTAATCTAGAGACACCAAATTTTATATTTACCTTTATATGTATTTTATGCGATTTTGAATTTTGTTATATTTTGGATACCGGCCCCAAATTCTATGAGTGTTTTGTGCAATTGCGCATATACAAGCTATGCCGTATACTTGGGATCCCAAGATAGAAAACATTCTAAATAAATATAAAATATTGCAGATCACGTTTATCATAGTCGTGGAGAATATCTTGCGGACATCGAGTTAATTGCTACCAACTGTGAGCAATACAATGGAAGTGATGCGCAGTATACCAAGTTTGCCAAGAAGATGGTCGAATATGCTCACTCGCAGCTAGTAGAGGTAAGTTGACCACCAACCAACAGATTCTTACTACATCTCTCTTTTCTTTCAGTTTGCCGACCATTGCAGCCAGCTTGAAGAGAACATTATGAAAACCCAGGAACGGGCCAGAGCAAATGCTCCCGAATTCGAAGAGGCCTGGGGTAATGATGACTATGAAATGAGCCGCAGTCGGGCAAGCTCGCCCGGCGATGATTACATCGATGTGGAGGGTCATAGCGGACTGGGACTTGTGACACCAAATTCAATACATCGTACCATGGGCGCCGACAGTAATCTCTCACATGGGCTGACTCCGGTGCGTAAGCCGCCGATGCCTACAGGTAGCGAGGTGAAACGCGGTCGTGGTCGTCCACGCAAACAACGTGATCCCGTGGAGGAAGGTATGTTCAGCTTATGCCTTTATTCTTTATCATATATATGGTCTAGTCTGGGAATTGAAGCTGCATATGTATACATACATCAATCCATATATACACAAAACATGCCTATACATACATACATATGAATATATCTACCCCTTGGCCTTGTTTAATACTGGTTATGTTCACGCTTCTACTATCTGTTCCATGCTACATATACATATACATATATAGATCAAGTATGATCCTCTGGTTATGGTCTACATAGCATTTGTACCATTCGCTTTTACTAATACAAAAATACTTGACTTGTATTGTAGCAGGTAGCTTTTGAAAAAATATGATATATATTTGTTCGATTACGCGGTTTAATTACTTAGCAAGCAATGAGGTTACGCTGATGTCAAGTAGACAGTTAGGAATTCGTATTTAAAGTAGTCAATTACTCAGTATTCTGTATAATATATTACACAATAGAGTTGAAGTAGAGTAGTTATATTAATGTTGTTTAAGTTGATCATTTTATGAAAATACCATATTTCGTATTTATTTTATTTATTTATTATACTTAAGTAAAATGATCAAATATATTGATCAAAGAAAAGGTTCAGCAATTGTGATGATTGATGAGTCAAGTAATTTTGAAAACTTGGATGTTATAAATGCCTCAATCAATGATTTCAGCTCAAAATTCATTACATGTGCTCAAAAATAGAGAAAATGTCACATAGAAATGATGAACTTATGGGTAACTGTTTAACTGAAAAATATAAACTATAGCTTTATCTGTAAAGGCAATCCCAAAACATCATCCTACACTATAAGACATCCGATTTTTTAGATAGGATTATGTATTCTACATTTGAGATGTCGAGTTTCAATAGATGGTTCCATAATGGTGTATAGTTTACAAAATGAACGAGTATGACAAATTTAGAAAAATGTATAAATGAAGTCTAGAGTACCAGGTTGCCCAACTAAATCAAACTGAATAAGTGAGTCAGTATCAGAATCAGAACTCTCTTCTAAGTACAACCATTAAAGTAACTTAAATAAAAGTAGACAAATTTATATGTTGTGAACTTAGACTCCACCTTTCGACTACTTCAACGCATGGATTAACATTGTTACATATATAAGCTTTCCTAAGCCGTTCACGAGTTCGCGATATTAAGATAGCAGTGGCATAACTTACATATGTGTACTTCGCTCGATTTTATCCCCTCAATAAAATAATAAAGTTAAGCAGTCTAAATCAGCAAATTGCTTTCAAATTAATGTATGTGCTCGCTGTTTCAAGGACAAGGCAATCACATTATTATGTTCGTGATTATTTTTGATTGTCACATTGCAAAAATCCTTACATAAATGCAAGCAGATTACAATGTTCACTTTTTATTCGCTATTCGCTATATACTCTGTAAACAATACAACGTGCAAAAAGTGGAATTGCAAAATATTTTATTTTCTAGTCAAAAATGCAAATCCGGTTAAACGTGGTCGGGGCCGTCCCCGTAAGGACAGCCTTGGCTCTAATATGAGTCAGACGCAAGCTTACTTTCTGGACGAAGGTAAGACTTATACGCAGTTATATACTTACGTAATAACTATGTGGACCACAGCTCTATAACCGCGCGCACACATTTACACACAAAGACGTATTTTTAATAATTTCTTTTTAACAACGAAATTTTTACCAACACATACACACACAACACACACTTATCGCACTAAGGCTTTCATATTAAATTTCGCATTGTTTTGGATTTGGCTTTTATTATTCTAACAAATTTATTTACTATCCTTTTAGTTTGAATATACTTATTACTTATGGTTTTTTAATCTTACATTTTTATAGAATTCGTATTTGATTTGATTTTTTAAGCTTAGTTTTTATCTTCCGAAAATGTATTTAAAGTAAAAAATACGAGCTTTAACGATTTCTTCTTTTTATAGATTACAAAATTTTTAAAATTTTGGATTTATTTCTATTCTAATATTTAATTACTACTACAAGATTCTTCTGCTATGCTGTGAACCTCAAGATACTTAATCAGATTACATTTTTTATTAAATAAATTAAACAAATTAACTTTTGCATTTAATTTCTTTCAGTTATTTTGTTTAAACTAATTTTAAAGCATTTAATATTGAATAATGATTATTTATTTTTATCATCGACGACAAATTAGATCTGCAATGCTCAACAGATGATGATGAGGACGATGAGGAAGACTTTCAGGAGGTATCTGAAGATGAGAACAATGCTGCCCACATTTTGGACCAGGGCGAGCGTATGCATGCACCCAACGATGGCATGGATTACATCGATCCAAAGAACATCAAAACAGAAATCGATATCGAAGCACAGCAGATGGAAGGTTGGTAGTCATACTTGAATAAGTGATAGAAAGATGGGCTGGTTTAGTATGTGTTTCTAAACCTTTGAAATGCTCATCGAATCATATATTATTATACGATTTGACGTAACTTTTACTCTTTCAATCTAAATGTGTTTTCTCTCGTGTGCTTGGATTCTGTTTTTCTACCACGTATTCACGTAATTCGTACTTTCGGGTTTGTAACAGAGGAGCAATGCGGCGAGGACGACAGCCAGCAAGCGGCTGAAGCTATGGTGCAGTTGAGTGGAGTTGGCTACTACGCTCAACAGCAGCAAGGTTCATATATTACCCACCAAAATACTCTTGCCCTATATTCAATCTTATATTTGTTATACTATTAGATTAATACCCCCAATACTTGGTTTCCCAGTTAAACGCCTTTACTCATATTGCTTTTTTCACTTTTTTCAGATGAGTCCATGGATGTGGATCCTAATTATGATCCTTCAGACTTTCTGGCCATGCACAAGCCACGTCAAAACTTTGGCGAAAACTATACTGCAGCGAGCGCTTTCTCTGACTTTATGGCCCAAGCTCAGGATGACAACGGCCAGTATAATCCGCAGGAAGCAAGCACCAGTGCTGCATCAGCTGCCCAGCAGGAGGACGATTTGCCTTCGGCGACTAGGAACAATGCTATGGGCATCGACGACGATCTCGACATATCAGACAGTGACGACGAGGATAACAGTGGTGTGCGCATCAAGAAGGAGCTGATGGACGACGCCGAAATGGGCTCCCAACAGCCTCAGCAGCAATCATCGCAGCAAATTTATCTGCTGGATACATCCAATGAAGCAGTCCAGGCCGTTGACTATCAGCCACAGCCACAGCAGTCGATCTATCAACCTGGACAGGATCTTGAGAACGTCCAGCCAGCAAATATGCAACCGCAAGCGGAGACGCAGCCAACACAAGGCGAAAATGATTACGATTGGCTGACCTTTTAGTTCTTCGATTACTATTATTTTTGCAAACTATTTTTCTAATTATTGATTTATTTCTTTATTTTATGTAAATGTTTGTTGTTCTCTGAGCAAAGATTATACATTTTCATTTTTTCGGCATAATAAAGAAATACAACAAAGAAACCTGATATATTTTTTTATTGACAATTCCAATAGTTAACAATAAAAGTATTCTTCCTTTCCTAAGGACGCAGGAGCCTATGTGAGCCTGTCTTGGAGAAAAGGCCTAAATTAGCTAAATTGAAGATATGATTTACTTCCGTAGTCTCCCTGGTGGTATATGAATGTTTATTTTATATGGACTTTAAATATTTTTCGGCCACCAGAAAAAATCGAATATTTCGTTAGGCAAGCTTTGCTTGTAACATCATTATTTAAACATAAAACATTCATTCAGGCTAAATTACAACATGGATGCCACACAAAAGTCGGACCTGACAGAAAACAACATAAGTGAATGCCACGAGTCACTGGATGTCAAGTATCCGATCGAAGTAAAGTACTGCGGGAATTGTTCCATGCCCATCGAGTATTGCGAATTCTATGCCGAGTACGACAAGTGCAAAGATTGGCTGGCCAAGAACTATCCGGAAGACTATCAGAAACGTATGCTGAGTGAAGCAGCGACAGATGCTAGCGGTGTTGATTCTGAAAAGAAGCGTCAGAAACGAGGTGGGAAGGGTATGCTGCGTGTAAGGAAGGACAGCGAAGACGACGAATCACCGAAACGTATTCGACTCTCCTGCACCATGCGCGGCAAGAACAAGCGAGTGACCCTCGTGGCTGGGATGGCTGCATTCAAGATCGATCTGCGAGCGGCCGCCAAATTTTTTGGTACCAAATTTGCGTGTGGCGCATCGGTGAGCGGCGACAAGGATATTGTCATCCAGGGCGATGTGAAGGAGGAGTTGTTTAAGGTTATACCTGACCGGTGGGAAGAGGTGCCACCTGATGCCATCGAGGATTGTGGCGAGTGCAAAAAGTGACTGCAAAAATGAAATTAGAAACAAAGTAAGGGACTTTAAGGCAGCCAAGTAAATAGCCATAGCAGCGTCATAAAGGATTTAATTTGTTATAGCTCAGTTTACAAATAAACGCAATTCAGCACTAGGCTCTAGTTTAACGTGCATGTCACAGTCATTGTCCTCATTGTCGTCCTCGTGGCTGCTTCCCACCCGCTGCCACAGATATTGCTTGCGTGTCTCTGCTTCTATGTCGCTAGCTGCACTTGCGATTGGCAGCTTGAAATTACAACAATTTTAAGTGACCAGTCACACGGTCGATTTCGACTGCTGATGCGGGTCCGACGGCGAGCACAGTCTTTGAGTTTGGCTCGATCTGGGTGCGTCCCGCGTCGCGGATGAGGCAAGTGTTCAGCTGTCGCTGCTCGGCGGCCCGCTTTATGGTCATCAGCTCGGCTTCGCTGTCGACGCGCAACGCGATCTTGGCACACCCACAATTCTCCCAGGCACGCAACAGACGAGGCGTACGAGTCACAGCTCTCTGATAAGCGCCCACAGCTCCATGGGAGCACTGCGAGGCAATCTTCCCCTTGCCCATCTTCAGATCGTTGCGCACAACGAGCACCATCTTGTAGTTGTCATTGAAGCCGCCATAGCCCTGGAAGTGGAGAGGAGCTTAGTGCACATGTTTAGTTGTCATTTATAGATTGTACTCGCACCTTGTCGACGACAGCTGCGCCTTCTGAAGGCGTCTCTGTAGGAGAGTCGTCGATTTTAGCGCAGGCTTCACCACGTTTTAGGGCATATTTGTAGCCGACGAAAAATGATAGCATCACAGCCAATCCATTTATAATTTGTGTTGTGTCCAACAGTTTATCACCCATTTTTACGTTGCTTTTTACTGTGCTCTAGTTTGAATAAACGCGAGGCACGCGAAATATGCTCGCACACCGGCACCGATATAAATATATAGTTCAAATTATCGTCAAATAAATCGACATTAACTAGCAGCACAACTCACATAACATAGTGCTGTTATTCTAATTTTAAAGGAATCGATATTAAAAAAAAAAACAATCGAGGCACTTGAAGAAAAATCTACTCTTCTATATATTTAATTAAGCTTCTGATATGTTTACTGACATGAGTAAGTCCACAAATAATTTTTATCGCACATTCTTGATTAATTTTTATTGTGGCTTATGCCATATGATTTTTTTTATCAAGAAACGAAGAATACAGTCACACCGGCTCTGTTATACATACATCTATCATGTGAACAACAGCGCTCTGTTATGCTTACTTGTCGACCCGATATTAATACCAACAATATATCGAGGCTTTAAAATGTGCCAGTAAATACCAGCGCTTTTCAGTATTTTAAATTATTTCTAGTATAATTTCCATACAGTCGTGGGATTTCTCTGTTTTTGCAGTACAGTCACACTGTAATCCCTACTGACGTGTCGGATGAACGCGTCTTCTGAGGCGCTACTAAATTTTTTACTTTTTTGTCTTCGTGGAACTGAAATTATTTTGTTGAAAATTTACATACGCTTCCAGTTAGCGTTTTTTGTTCTTGTCGATAGCGCAGCAAGCAAAAGTCACAACCATGGGCATAGCCAGTCTATTGCAAGTGGACGAAATGATGGGCGACTTCAATAGAATGAACAAGCGCCAGGTGAGTGCTGCGCCCAGCGCGTGCCTCTTGGCCAGGTTTGGTAAAAGGATGCCATATTTTCAGTCGCTCTATCAAGTGCTCAGCTTTGCGATGATTGTATCCTCGGCACTGATGATCTGGAAAGGCCTAATGGTGGTCACCGGCAGCGAGTCGCCGATTGTTGTCGTGCTGAGCGGCAGCATGGAGCCGGCTTTTCATCGGGGCGATCTGCTCTTCCTCACCAACTACAAAGAGGAGCCGGTGCGTGTGGGCGAGATTGTGGTCTTCAAAGTGGAGGGACGGGACATACCCATAGTGCATCGCGTAATCAAATTGCACGAAAAGTGCGTAGAGTGATTCTTGCCCAACTTGCACTGAAAAGTGAATGATTGTACCTTCTATTTGAACAGGGAAGACGGCTCGGTCAAGTTCCTGACCAAGGGCGACAATAACAACGTGGACGATCGAGGGCTGTATGCGCCTGGCCAGCTGTGGCTAACCAAAAAGGACATCGTAGGACGTGCCAGAGGGTTCCTCCCCTACGTGGGCATCATAACGATTTTCATGAACGAATATCCCAAAGTTAAGGTGAGTTAATGCGAAGTAGTCTGGTCGAATTCTGACCTGCTCAATAACGTCTATTTGCAGTGGGCCATACTGTCGATCCTGGCAATTTTCGTGCTGCTGCACCGAGAATAGAAGTATGTTAATATGTCTAGTTAAAATTTAAGTAGGAGTTGTTGCACAATCTCGAGCCTATTTTGAATTTCAGTTCGATCTATTCCGCATGAATGTGCATTTGCTAATTTGTTTCCTTTTATGTAAGACAACCAACTAGGAAGAACAACAATGTGAAGTCCGGAGCTGAGTTTCAATAAACCAACCATTTTATAATACATATGTATCCCACAATGAAAAATATAAACGATTTATATATTTGCTTCGTAGTGTAACAAGGATCTCTTTAGAGCTGCGCCCCATCCGTATTTTACGGCCCCGCTCTTGGATACAACACGGTGACAGGGTATTAGAATGGACACTTCATTCCTGGCCACAGCACTGGCTACCGCCCGGACAGCCTTTGGGTGATCTACCAGCTCCGCGAGCTCTGTGTACGTGCACGTTTTCCCAGCTTCGATCTTGAGTAGTTCACTCCATACAGCCAGCTGCAGATCTGTGCCTATAACTGCGACATTGACGACAGCTGCGTTTTCCTTTTCCTTAAATAGAATATTACTGAGCTCTTCAATGGCCGCTGCGTCCGCGATGAGCTTCACTCTGGGCCAACGTCGGCGAAGTTGCTCCAAACTTTTGTTGTCGTCCGCCTGCACGAAATACAAAGCGCAAATTGCGTCGCGGGATATGCCGCTCTTCCGAATCAACGTCGTTCCAAGCAATATCCTTCCAAATAGGGTGTCGCTGAAGCCATATTTTATATGTACTGGTAGTTCTTGAAGTGACGTCAGGGAGACGCTTAAGTTTCCCACATTTATCCACATCGCGAGAGTTAATCTTTTTAAACTGTGCTTATCTGCATATCAGTGTTTACGTAGTCTGATATTGAATAAAACCCAAAAGGCTTTTACTGTAATTTAAAATACTAAAAACTTTGCATAATTCTAAGGTATTTATATACCATTGAAATATTGTGGAAGACCTTATTTGTTCACTTTCAAAATATGTGCTTGCAGCCCTGAAAAATGATGTAAGTCAATCGATAAGTTATTTCTTTCTTTAGTTTTCTATCGATATGTTGGGTTCCAGTTAAAAAGCAATATTAATATATATGTATTTATAACTATGTGAATCGATACACAATTTTTTTAGCTTGGTATCGATATGTTGGGCTCCAGTTTAAATGAAACACTCATGAATATGAATTGATAAATAAGTAAGAACCGACCGCAGTAGAGCGCTACCGACTTTATATACTCCTTCACGGTTTAAACGCTGCCAGTTTCAAAACTTTAGTCGATATGGGCTTGTCCTATTTGTCCGTTATGCTCGAGCCTTGCAAAGAGGTACAGTACTGCAAAATTTTGGTATAGTGCTCTGAAACTGTAGATAGTAGTTCAGTAACTCAAAGATCGAATTTTGAAGTTTCTAGCTATATCACCTTATAAGATATTGTTTTATTGTAGTACCACCACAGATGATTGAGCTTAGGAGAATACAAATTCTAGGTCCTTAGCATTAATAGGGTTAGGAATATAAGGCATTTTGTGCAAAACACTATATAGTCAGATCCGCATTTCCTTGTTTCTACTGTGCTTATTTTGTGGTCCTTCCTATAAAACTGACGAAGATTCATTTAGGATCTATCCTTGGTTGTCAACGCGAGTATATGCTCCAAATGTTAAATATCTAGCACGATAGTTTAGAAAGTTTTCCTTATGTGCCACGTCACATACACGGAATTATCATATATAGGAAGTATCAGGCATACGAGTTCCTGTTCCAGATTTCAAGAGTTTAGCTTCAATACTAACAGGCAGACATGACGGATATTGAGCAAGACCAATATACTCCTCCTTTAGTGATGTAGTTAGAAAAGTTCGATGTCAAATGGGAGGACAGTGTCCCGTGTAAATAAATATAAAAATAATAATTGGTAAATGGAAATAACAACGAAGGAGCTGAATTTTATAATAAGAATGGTGGACTGATCCAAGGTCAATGCCGATTATCGTAGTTAATATCTATGTATTACATACATATGTAAGTGAGATTACATGCATTTGATGTGGTTAAAGTTTCTTCTGTATAAACATTAGGTATATAGACACAGTCAGGTGTTATTCAATAGAGCTTGATGAATTGGGAATTTTGAATGCAGTCTTAAAAACACATCCATCAAATATACTAGCCGACTTTGATGAAGGCATTTGATGAATTTTCCCTGTTATTTTCAATATTAGCAAATTGGTCAAATTTTCAAAACGGCGCAGCAAATCCCCTAAAAAATTTAAATTTCTGTACACATGTGATTTCGAAGGTGCTTCTGTGATAGAGGCTCTCTGTAATACCCTAATTCATCAAAACCACAATACATACCTGTCTACATTGATAAGAATTTCATTGATATGTGACTTGCTTTTTTCATTATTATACACCTATCTTCTTTGAAATAATTATAAAACTTTCCTGTAATATTTTGTATTTCAAGTTTTTTTAAGATCAACAGTTTTCAAATAAGTTTATTTATTTATATATGGTTGCGTTGTACAATTATAATTATATTACAATTAAGACTAGATTATATGTATAAATATATATCCACATACATACATATATATACATTCATATATATATATATATATATATATATATATACATATAAAGTACATACATCAAGATTGAATACCAATTCATCGTATAACTTTTGTTCTTTCATCGTAGAAGGCCTTGCTTACAGTAACAAAATAGAAATACTAAATACGATTACGACTACGAGTCGACCATGATGCTATTCTCTTCCGATCCGGCTCAATAGCTGATGGATCTGCAGTTGTGGTATCATTCGCAAAGATTTTGATTTTGATTTAGTTTGACGTATTTGTATAGTGTTTGTTAGGCTTTGTATTTTACATAGTAGGTCGAGTTGTTCGCCATGCTACAGTATGCGTATGACAGTTGTTTATAAGATATAACCCTGAGTTTAGTTTATTCTAGTCTAGCTTTCAGCCGCCCATTCTAAGCAGTAGCTAGTATTTGATTTAATTAGTTTGTACAAATTACAAATGAATTTTATATGTTTTTTCCTTTGACTTTTTAATATGCACACTTTTATATTTAGGTAATTGGCTACAATTATGAAATAAATATATGTATGCTTATAAATATATATATACATACATATCCATATGTATATATATATATGTATATTTGTTTTGGGTTTTTTATATAATGTTTGTCTATTTATTTATCACAACAAAATGCGCTTGACATTTGGCAATTCTATACAACAGCAAAAATAATAACAACAAAAAACAAATAAACTGATTAGTCGGCGATGCGCGACTATAAGATACCCTGCACTCAGCAAACATTGAACTTATATATATATAAGATAATTGACGGCGGAATACTAGTTCACGGTCCAGATATATTTAAAGTCATATTCTCTTCGGATTGGTCACATCCCTATGGAGCAACCCTATCAATTATGGGTCTACCTGTGGAGGTGCAGATGGAGGTCAATGTGATAGCTGTACTTATATAACGTGTTTTGCCAATCTATAGAAGGCTTTTCGGGTCTGCCTGTAATAAATATAGTTTTGCCAGATTGTTCTTATGTGGAAATCGAAAGTTTCTTTGCCTGACAGGAAAATTTCGCATAGTCGAAATACCCTTTATATTATTCGTGGGCGAGTTTAACAATCACTTTTTGAAATAGATACTAATCGATTTGTTCAAGGTGTACACGCACCTTATTAGAAGTGCCTTAGTCCCATGGAATAAATAAGATAGGTGAACTCTCGCAGAGGAGTAAGCACACAGACAGACGGACAGGTAAATATGTATGTAAACACTTTTAAATTTCCGGATATAGTTGATTACTAAGGATATATACAGATTTGCTCCACTGAGCCTAGGGTATTGTACACAAGTTCAACGACATCTTCAACAACAACAAAAACAACAGCTAGATTGCAATTTTAGATTCAACTCTATTTGGCTGCTGAAGCTGTTGTTGCTGCTGCTGCTGCTGCCGCTGCTGTTGCCGCCGTTGTTGTTGGCAACTCATTGCTGGTCAGTTCAGAAGTCTTCAAATCGAGTTGCTGTTGATGTTGCTGTAGGGACTGTTTTTCGGTTAAGACGGGAGCGCTGTGCTGCGCTATGATATCCGCCGGAATGAGACCCTCTTTGACGCGCTTCTTCTGCTTCATGCGGCGATTCTGAAACCATATTTTGACCTGTCAAAAAAATAACAATTCCTTTATAATAATAATAATAGCAGCCACAGATTGTTGCAACGACCAACGAGTGCAACGAGTGTGGCACTCTGTGTGGCTTCAAGCACATGCGCATCATTTTAACAGAGACTTTTAGAGACAATTTTATATATTTTATTGACAGCTGAAATTATTCCATCACTTTAAAAGATGGGTTCTATCTCTTCTGTATTTTGGCATTATGAGTGTGAAAGAAGATTTGAAGTCTGATGCAAGGGCATTAATATTATTGTGGATTATATAATACAACCGTAAATTAAGATCGTCCAAATCTTTAGCTCTATCCATAACTTTCAATTCATTGGTGAAAGAACTTTACCTCTAGCTCATATTATCTCATGCATCAGAATAAGCGGACATAAATGCTTTAGCTTAGCAAATACTGATATGAACTAGTGTTATTGGGCGAGAATAATACAAGTGCCCTGAATTGAATTGGAATGACTTTAAAATGCACCTGAGAGCCTTAAGCCTTAGTTAAATCAAATACAACCTAGGTGGATGGGCTCTCAACCTTGAGTGCCGATGAAAGCTGCTTAGGATGTTAACTGAACTGCCGCTGTAAGCTCGATTTACACTTATAGATGGACTAACTTAGTCGGTCTACTTGATACTGTTTGTTTAATTCTTACTCTGAGCTATTTCAGTTTGTCAAAAGGTAAACCCACCTGCGTCTCGTTGAGCTGCAACGTGTTGGCGATCTCGATGCGTCGGGCACGGGTCAAGTAGCGATTGAAATGGAACTCCTTCTCCAGCTCGGTGAGCTGCTTGTTGGTGAAGTTGGTGCGGCCCGAGTTGTTCGTGGATGACAGACTACAATTGCTGAGGCCAACGCCGGCAGGGGCTCCAACAGCAGCAGTACCACCGCCGTTGCCAATGGCCAGGCCATTGGTTCCAGCGCCCGTGGTCGCATTGTTCGGCAGCAGCGCATTCTGGATGGGCAAGAGAGCGGAGCTGCCCCCGCGGCACATGTCCAGGTGACCATTCAGCTGATAATCGTGCATGTTGCTCATGTTGGCAGGTAGTTTCGGTGCTGTGTGTGTGAGAGAGAGAGAGAGAGAGCGAGGGAGAGAGAGCCATGGGAAGAAAAGAAAAGAAAGAAAAGTGATCGTCATTCCTTGGTTTTTGTTGTGGTTGCGTTTTGGGTTTGGGCTGAGTGATCCCCTGGCGTTGATCTCTAGCTGTCGTACCTAATCAGTGTGAGACTGAGAGACTCTGGCATAACTATGCCTGTGTGTGTGCGCCGTTGTTATTGTTGTTGTTGTTGTTATTATTTTTGGGCCGTGCCTTTGAATTTTGCTCTTTGCGTGATTCTGCATTTTATTCATAATTTGACATGCGCCCCGTGGCTAAAGCCGCCGATGATGAAAATAATCTGTGGCCTTTCCATAGAAGGATTTAATGTGGCTAATAGGTTTGTTTGAAAATATTGGGATTATCCTGACAGCAGGTTTGACTTTACCTTAGACGCAAAAAATAAATCAAATATTCTTGTGGGTGGTACTGAAGGAGAATTTGTTGTATTTTCACTCAGAGGACTGGATAGACCTTTAAGGGAAGGCGGAGGTACCTATAAGAAATGGCAACTGCTAGCTGTTCGACCTTGACGTAATATGAATAGCCGGACAAGGCTAGTTCCATTCAAAACAAGAGCACATACACTTTATAGGGACAGCTACGCAACTTTAGATGGGGTTATAATAAATTAAGAGAATAGTTTTTTAATACACTACACAGATTCGTGGAAAATGGTAAAAGTATAAATATTTTGGACAAGTAGAAATGATTTTGAATGATAATTCTTAACTTTCATTAAAATTGTTTGGATATCTAGAGTATTACAATATCGAGAATGAAGAGAAACTTCGACAATTCTGTCAAAAATATAACAAGAAACACATTATAGAAGGTGTAAAACAGGTCTTATTATACTCTGAGGTGATTGAGTTAAGGAACATTTAAATTTTGATATACAATAAAAATATAAACGCCAATGGGAGGGAGGTGATAAAAAACCTTTTCACACAATCATAAATCTAAATGAAAGTTTCATTCAAATAAATCAATTAGTGAGCATTAAGTAGCAATATCGACACGTAAGTGTTCAGTATTATTGGAACGACGTGACGATTAGCTTTAAGTTAAAAGGTGACCGGCAGCTGGACGGGCCCAAGGTAATGCTCAAGTAAGTAGTTGAGTTTTGTTGTGCTTTATGCATTTCGGCAATTGGTAGCTGCCCACAATAAATCAAATGAGCGATACCATAAATTAAAAGAGAATATAAAGTGGAAAAAAAAAATACACAAAAAGGCCGTCCACTCTAAGCACGCGAATGAATGATGAATTTATGACACCTACTGCAAAAGAGAAGTCTATTTGGCGTATACAGATGGCAAGCACTGTGCCCCGATTGGCACGGCAAGGAAGGGGGACAGCTCACACACACGCACAGACAAGCAAGACAGTCGCATGAGTGCGAGTGTGTAAGAAAAGGATTAGGCTGTGAGTGGTCTGGGCTACATTTGAATTTTCCAACAAACAGCAGCACGAAGTGTCGCATTCCAGTAATCAATGAGCCCGGGCATTTGGGATAGTGGTTATTTGGGCATGGAGCTGCAGTTGCTGCTGGTTAACTGGGCTGGGCTGGGCTGGGTCGGGCTGGTGTCGCTCGACATGTCAAACATGTCGCGGACAGTTGGCGGCACCGTCGCCTTTAGCTGGCGTCCGCGCCCGGCGCCAAACGGTATCTACATTTGTAATATTAGTTTTAGAGAGCATTATCGATGGATCGCTTCCACTTCAATGCACGCAATGCGTTGCTGACTGTGTCGCCTACTGTGTTGACAGTGTGCGCCAGCAGAAAATCTACGGGCAACAAGCCTCGAGCAACGGACAACTGGCAGCGGACGATGGGTAACTCAGTTGCACAAGGCCATTCGCTGGGACTGTCTGCTGGCTTGGCGTGGCGGGCGCGGGCGCGGGTGAGCGTCGAGCGTTGAGCGGCTGCCGCTTTGGCACCATGGCGCTTAAATGACATTGCTGACAATCAATGTAAACAAGAGCAGAAGTTGCACCAACAACAACAACAACATCAACATCGCCAGCTCGACGTCGGTGCACGTGTGCGCGCGCTTGTGCATGCGGGTGGGAATAGAGGGAGAGAGAGAGAGCTGGGCAGTTGGTTCCTTCTGCACTTCAGATGGCAACAAAGTCAATGTAATTTGATATCTTCGCAATCTGGCATTAACTACTATTGCAGGTTTTAACTCAGTTGTGCGGCTTGTTGACTTTTGCATAACTTTGATAAATGCTCGTGTGAAAGCAAAGTGAATGACAGCCTCAAGTGTGTATAGTATTAGAAAACTCTGCGGGATTGACCATTGGGTTGGATCAGAACGTGGTAGCTTGATTACGTAGCGCTCACTACATCAAAAAGCATCGGTACTATTAAAACTAGACCTTGACAGTCCCAAAGTTTAGACTTAGGCAATCGAATCCGCAAGGTTTTTATGCAACGATAATCTCTAGGAAAGATAGTGTTACTGGATTTGCCTCTTAGTTTCAGTTATTAAAATAAATTATTTGTTTTTAATTTATAATAATCCATGCCCGCTATATTACACGAAATATATATGCTTTGTTTTACTAATAGATCCTATTCCTATCAGTAGCTCTAGTGAGTTTTTCACAGTCAGACCTGAGTGATTCATCCGCATGCGGCCATTTTGGTATGATATTATCAGTTGTATGATATGTAGGCGCCAGTGGCACTTTACACAGATCCCCCAGTCCTAGGCAAGTCGACAGCGACGTCGTCTCTGGACAGGCATTACAGATAGCTAGGGGCGGAGGCGCAGGGGGCCCCCGGCGATTAAGTGGTCAGACGACGCACAGTGCACAAGCGTTCGATGAGGGGCTTCTGGTGTCTGGGCAGCGACTCAGTTGACAATATGTTTTAATTCGAGTGCAAATAGAAAATTATATTGCAATTAAAACTAAATTGTTTTAATTGCTTGCTTAAACACACAACAAGAGAACGCGACAACGAGCCCAATCACAAACACCACTATGCAGAGTGGAACAATTTTTGGGTACGATCGCTGTAGATTGATTGATCACATGGTTAGTAAAATTATTCCAAGTACCAGCTTGCTAAAACTCACAAAAATTGTGGACTGAACTCGGAAATCACAGCTATAAGACTTAATTTGACATTCGGCTGAAGGCATTTCGCAATATTTGCTGTACGCTAATACTCTCCGCAGATGGTCAATCGTGGCACAGTTGACAGCTGACCAATGCTCGGGACGTCGACGTCAAGAGAGGTCAGTCAAAAATGGGAATAATATTTAGAAAGGATTAGATGTGTACATGGGCGCAAGTGGAATACCCTTTATTCGCAGAGCAGAGGCTCAGATATTATTATTCGTTCAATAAAATTAACTCTACAATATGAGAAGACCTTAATAATCGATCAATAAAATGTATGCTAAATATTTAATGTAAAGTACAAATAGAAAGATTCCTTATGTCTCTTATTAAATAAATATAAAATATAAATTATTAAATAAATATAAATATTGACAAGTAAAAGTGCTCCAGTAGAGATTGTCCGACTAGGAGATACCTTGAACTCTGCGGAAGCTGATATTCCAATCATTACATTACCAAGAGCATTCACACACATGCATAAGCACGCCTACGACTTCTTTTAAGTCATAGTAAGTAAATCAGCTTCGCTCTCTCCCGGTTTCTACCTCTCAAGGCGCTATGTGGTTAATTGCGATATAGTCCTTATAAATGGGACAACACACTTTGTGACAAAATATAAATACCCTTTGAAAGTGTATACAATAATCCTGTTGTCTCGCTGGACTAATTGACTATCTGCACCCCACACGCTACTTCAACCCTTTTTCCTGCGGGGTGAATGTGTCTGTGTGCGTGTGCAACATATTTGGTTGGAAAATGTTTCTCATTTTAGCCATTTCAATGCACTCGCTGACTTGACTAAAACTCTCAGAGACACTCACGCATACACGCGCCTACTCACACACACACGATAACTAATCCAATCCATATATACTGTCAGTTTTATTGGTCAGCTGTCAACTTGAACTTTTCACATGTCATGCAATGCTGCAGTTTCACTTATTTTTGGTAGGATGAAATGCACATTTAACACAATTTAACTTGCAGTGCATTGGACGTGAAATACTTACAAACGCCGAATATATGTGTGTGTTCTTTTTAAAAATTTCCCTTGAAAGTTGTTGGGCTCTGGGGACGTCCCGCAGCTTATTAGTCACGATGCACATTATGGACACACGTGAAAACTGTTTCACAAAAGGCTTAGCCGTCGGCTTGAGCTGCACAACTGTAAGCTTACTTCCAAACACATACATCGTATGTCCCAAATGGCGCCTCATTATAAGAATGTTGTCTGTCCCGCCGGAAGCAGGTTAGATTTTGTTTTATCGAACAGAGTGTCTGTGTGTGCGCGTGTGTCTGTCTGTTCGTTTGTCTTTCTCGTGTAACCAGTTTACTTTTATTTTAACCAAGGGGAAATTTAAATATTGACATAGATCTGTGATACGCACATGTTTACTTTATGCAACCATTAGCAGCAAAGTTTTGGCTACTGTTTTTTCTAGATTAACAGAATCGAATTCCAGTAGCCGAGAATATTAACACTGTTTGTTTTCCATTGATAAGAAGTGGTATCTGTGGATGTGTGTGTCCGTCTGTGTGAACAACAAATTGAAATGTGCGTCTATATATCGGTCACAATATATAGAAAGTGTGTTTAAGATTGAGTTCACTGGAATTTGACATTAGACTTGAAGGTACTCTCTTTGTGAGAAACAGAATAAATCACATACTATCAAATACTAAAATATATCTATAAAGCGAAGTTGCTACTTGACGATGGATCCCGTAGCCCACAGACTAGTTTACTGTTTTATAGCCTACCTCCGAGGTTAGAATCGTGAACGAGTGAGCTATAATTGAATTCCCCAGCGTGGCACACCCTACTACTCTCTACAATATAATAGAAAAGGAACTTTTGCGAAAACTAAAATTTTAGTTGGAAGTCGTGCAGATAAATAAAGGGCATAAAAAAAGAGATAGAAAGAGAGAGAGGGAGAGAGAGAAGGCGGGCAACACTCTACTGGGATTCGAGCTCAGCTACGTTTTAGGACGTCAAATAACCATTCGATCGGGTCGAGAATGATGGATTACTTTTCAAGCTTATATATCAGTTACTACAAAACATAAGGGCTCTAGTTGCTCAGGCCAGCTACCTATGAACCATCCGACACACTCTATCCACATATTAACAGTGAACTACAGAGACCCAAGCGGGATCCTGGGTGGAACAGACGTAATTCAATTTGTAGGCCTAATTGAGAAATTGGAGCCTGGCCTCCGGAATGGAAAATTACTTATAGAATATATATATCTCACTCGTTATAACAAGAACTAAGAGTGCTTTAGTAGAGACGGTTTGACTAGGAGATACCCTGAACCCTGCAAAGAGCGGAGATTCCAAATATACTACGCTTTACATATATTAAATAACAAATGCAGACATTCTTACATACTCATGCATTAGCAGGCGCTTTGCTTGAGGAAAAGTTGTTGAAAACATCTTCTTCTATTATAGATCGACTTTCTTATTGAAATGTTCAGAGCATAATAAAGATATCTATTTGCCGTTTTTTGCAAATTTGGGAAAGGGAGGTATAGAAATCTAAAGTTCACAAAATTTGCGTATTCATTACACGAAGTTACGCAGTGAATCTTAGGTTTCAGGTGATGCGATATTCAAGCTACATCCAAAAAACTAAGTCAAATAATCTATTTGTATCGATAATAAGGAAATGGGTAAGGTATTGAACAAAAAAATATATAAACTCGTACTGCTTATGGTATACATGAGTATTCGTGCTTATCTGTCTGTCCGTTGGATACTGGCTCCGAATATCCCCAACTTCCTAAAATAGTATAAAGTTCAGTTGCTAGTCAATATGCGAAATAATTTGAATTTGCACTAAACTGACGAATATTCCCATTAGATATGTGGATCGTACACTAAACATTTAATTGCAATCCGTTAATTCACACAGAAGCTATTATTAGGCTTATTTGCAACAGCAGGGGAATGGCAAACATTCAGTCTTGTCTATTTAAAGAGTCGCGATAGCGATTGATTGTGTTTCAGTTGTCAGCAATAACTTATTTCTTAAACAACAAGTGACAGTGCGCATCTCAGCACCTGGCAGGGAGAGGTTTTTACTTCTTCTATTATCGTACCAAAAATAAATACTAGAAAATAATATTTTTTCCATACATTTTATAATCACTACACGATTAATTTAGTTTGAATACTGTTAAAAGTGAACTACGAATTAGTTTCATATAATCTTGTGGCTAAAAGACGCTTGTAACCTTTTAGGATTCCACATCAGCGCTCCTTTTGAGCATAATTGATCTGTTATCAAATAATTAATATAATTCGAAGAATAACTGCAGCAACAATAAATACTTTAAAACTAAAAGCTAAATATTGAACACTAATAATTCCCATATTCAATGTGAATCATGCCCCTAATCCTCTATCTATAAAACATATATTTGTTCAAGAGACTAAAATAGAGTTCCAAGTTCCACTGTTTAGTGAGTCATTTCGCGTACACCTTGAGCTGCGTAGGTGTGGGCTATAGGTAAGCTCGTAACTCTTTTGGTCTGACAGTCTGAGTCCAAGACCTACAACAAGACAGTTTTCCATAATATTTTTGAAAAGGCGCTGCAATTGCTATATTCGATATAATTTGTTGAGAAAATGCTCGTATATACACAAGCCAAAATGATTTATTATATTGAAATTATCTCATGTAAACAAGTCAAGCTGCCAAGCAGAGCTAATGCCACTTGTCGGCAACAACGGCCCAACCACTAGCACCACCCACCACCTACCACCCGCCACAAAGTCAGCCAAATTTGTTAATTTGTCTAATGAAAAATGCTCGAGAGCCCCACAAAATATATATGAATGTGAGCCTATGCCAGAGCATTAACACATTGGCTAACATTGAAGGCGACAGTTTTAGACGAGGTATTCGCTCTCTCTCTTTTTCCTTATCTCACTGTCTCCCTCTCTCTCTCTCTTCCTCTCTCTCTCTCTCTCTCTCTCTCGCTCTGTGTTGCTGCCTGCCTGAGTTTTTGCACGAAGATTGATGATGACATTAGCATCATTGTCGAAAAATTTAAAGAACGGCAACAAAATTGTCAAAGGACGAACGAGCGTCTGGAATTGTCACTGTCTTCGAAATGCTAAGTCGCCAAAATGTTTTCAAATTTGTTTTGTTGACATTTTAATTTGCAAATACCTATAGACATGCTATAGCGGCTTACACACACTTATGTACAAACATTTTAATATAATATATATACTTTATCGTTGTGCCTCATGCAGGAATGCGGTATTAATTGAATTAAATCGTTAAAAACGTGCTGAGATATTCTATACGTAAGATTATAAAAGTGTTGTACATTCGTTTTTGGCTAGATCGATTCGGCTGTTGATTTTAATCAAGAGTATATAGACTGCATATACCGAGCTACCTTTTGTCCGTTAGATACATCTGAACAGACTCAGCTTACCCGAAATTCACATTTTCAATTGGCTCAGTATGACAAAATTGAACAAGGAGGTGGGTGGAGCGTGTCAAGTGGATTTCAATTTAGAGCACGGAAAGTGTTGACTGTCAGCCATTGGCACGCACACACTCACGCACCAACATACGCTCGTACACACTACACTACTTGTCAACCCACATTTCGCACTTGGAAGCCATTTTTTCTTGGCTTTTATCGAGCACCCTTATTTGTAGAGAGACCCTGGCTGTGTCGAAAGAGAATTTCACACACATAAACCTATGTACAACCAAGTACATAGAAACAACAAAAGGGAAACTATGCGCATCTACTTCGCCATTTGGTGTGTGTGCGAGTGTGTGGCTCTGCATTTTCGTTGGTGATCCGTCATGTTGTCAGAATGTATTATTCGAATTAAGATTTAATTTTTTTTCTGCCATTGAATTAAATTAACACAACACACATACACGCGTCCCAAGCAGCTGTGCCACACACACATACACACTCTCGTAACTCCCAAATTCCAACCACTGCCTGCTGTCTGTTAACTTAGTCAGTTCTTATTTTAGCAATTGGAAGTGAGTTTTTAAAGATAATTTTAAAAATAAATAGTAAGGTCTAATCTAATTCATACTTGTTATTATTTTGACGCTATCAGGCTAGTAAAAATTCTGCTTAAATTAATTATCGTTTGCCGATCTAATACAACGACCTAAAAGACTATCGTGTCATAATCTACGCCAATCTATATCTATTGTATATAAATCTAGCTTTTAAAGAAGTGTATAAATTAAAAAAACTCAAATAAGGTTTCAAAAGGAAACTATGAGTTGCATTTTATAGGTGTGATCTTAAAAATTATACATAAAACAAGAGACCGACTAAGAGATACTCTGAACCTTGCGGTAGCTGATATTAAAATCATATTACGCTTCTTTAATATATACATTGCACATAACGCATACAAACTTATGCGTAGGCACGCGCTTTACTTACTGTGCAGTTTACGTAGCGGCTGCGTTTAGGAGTAGTACTATGGGAAATTAATTGTTGAATATGTTTTTTTCTAAAAAGACGTTTTTGATGAAGCTTTAGTTTTTGTTGAAGCTTTAGTTTTTTCTAAAGCTAAAGTTTCTAGTTTTGTTTGATATACAATTTTATACAAAATTTGGAGAGAGGGAGGGCGATATCCAAAATCCAAAAATAACTAAATGTCCGTAATCATTACAGAATACGGTTATAAAGTTACGCTTGAAAAAAGTCATATTTTCGATTGTTATCGATAATAAGGAAATGGGATAGGTTATCGAAAAAAAGGAAAATGTCGTACTGCGTATTGTATACACGAGTATTTATTTCAAATTTCAAGTCTCTTTTTGTAGTTTACGGACGGACGGTAGAACGGATGGACGGACGGACGGACAGGCGGACAGAGCTATATCAACTCAATTCGTCGTTTGTAATAAAAAAACATCTAATTAATATTAATATATACTAATCTTAATAATCGTATCAAATTGTGATGTCCAACATTCAGTGCTTTCAGTGCATTCAGTGCACTATCGTTATACTGAACACAGCTGTATATACTTTAGTGGGCGTGGCACGCTTCCTGTTACATAATTTCCCATTTTAATAAAACCATTATACCCTGAATTGCCATTTTCAATGACTCTGAACGCATAATTAGTTCATTTTTGGAATACATAACAGTGTTACTTGAGGTCTATTAGAAAACTATAAACTGTTATCAGTTTCCAAATAACAGCTGAGCGTCTGAACGTTGCTTGAGTAACTGCATTATTAGAGCATACAGCTCGCAAGACTCTCGTATATATATATTTAATTGAAGTATTGTAGCAAAATACTCTCAAATTAAATTTTTATGAACGATTGATTTTACCCGAAAATTTAAATCTTTGGACGTCTGCCTAGGCTAATAGAGTGTCATTTGGTTAATGTCTTAATGCTGCTGGTGGACACCTGGGCCAACAGTCTGCAGAGATATCCATCAATTAGCTTCATCCAAAGTTGATAAAGTAGCGCCTGACGCAATACTCAGTTGAAGTTCAAGCGTACAGACCTAATGCCAGAAGCCACTACAATGTCCACTTTAAAGCCCAGCAGCGTCAAGCGGTGTCCATTGTTCTTTCCGGGGTTGTAATAAGTTCGATATCGCTATTTCGAATTTGATATAGGAAAAACACAAATGTCATGATAGCTGACTACGAGATACCCTGTATACAAAGACTAGATACAAGTAGAAGTAGAAGTAGACTGGCCTTATAACAAAAGAAAGAATGTACATACATCTTCAATCAAATATTTTAATTATTTTTAAGCTTGATCAAACATTTGGATTATATAGTGTTATATATGCCGCTTTAAAACGGTGTTTTTTATGAACAAAAAATATTCTAATTTTCAGAGCGTGATAATAATATTCAATAATGAAATAAGTTTTTCTTTATTTTGGAAGGAATCCAAGATTGGAAGAAGTCATAAATTGGATTACGGTAGCCTCTCCGTATGAACGGACGGACAGACAGAAAGACGGAAGGATGGACAGACATATCTAGATCAACATTGCACGTCCTTTTGATTAAGCATATATATGCTAAATATAGCACATACATACATTTGAATAGAAACTTAGTACCCTATTTGCAATGGTAGGGTATAAAATAGAAATAACAAAAATAAGTAAGCAATAATAAAATTCAAACAACAAAACTTCAAATTGACAGCTTTCGTTTAACTTTTATCTGTTGAAACCGTTTGCTGCCGTCGCACGCACCGCTCTCGATTTGATTGGCCCGCGACCAATAGAAAGAAAGAAAAAAAAACTAAACAAATGCCTGCTTAGGCGGTTGGTCATGAAATCACCTTCACATGTTGGCGCGGCTAACGAGAGACAATTGTAGAGCTCCGGGGCTCTTATGGCATGTTTCGGCGTTCTTTGATTTGCAGATCATTGGCTAAATGCGTGTATTTTCGAGAGCCAGAGAAACGGACAAACGGAGAGCTGCCGACCCACGAATCTAAGTTGAATTCAAACAGCACCGCAAAACTTCGGAGAGTCACAAATCGTTCTGCATGCACTATATATGAGACCGCAGCATTGTCGAACCAGTTGTCTATTGTCTATAGCTGGGCATAATCGTAATGTGAACAGCTTAAATTGTTAATTCTTTCTTTTTTTTTGGTTCCTTAAATGATTTACTTTAAGTAACAAATTGTATTTTGTATATTTGTAATTATTATTTTACATCGAAAGACCATTTGGATATATACATGTATGACAAGATATGGTATATAAAGCCCAGTGGCCACTGGGGTTCGATTAATTGATGGATGACCACAAAGTCAAAAGGATTTCGCAACCCAGATTATAAAAGACACATATGCCGATCTGAAGTGCTGTGTGGATATGTATATGACGTATATGATATTATATAGTTGCTATGGAGTTTGATTGGGATTTTAGTATTTGTCCGCCAGTCTGGACAAATATACTACATTTATCTATCTCTATCTCTGCTATGGCTTTACTTTTTAGACCGTGACGAATCTGATAGTATTTATATTTAGAATTTTAAGAAGCCTTATGTTCTTATGTATTCGGTCCTTATAACACATACGTATTTTAATGATATATTTAGAATCACTTGGCTAAAGAGTTTTCATATAGAAAAAATATTTTGGCATTGCACACAAATTTTTATGTTATTGATAATTTGGATACATCCATTTCATATACAACATCTTCTTGGGCCATACGTATGATATTGAAAATTACAATGGCCTAGTCTAAGCTCAAAGCCACAGTGAATTTTATTTTTATTTTTCCCTAAATCTTTATCTAGACAAATGCTATTTTCCTTATAAAATGATGATATTGATAACAAAACAAAATTTTATCAATTGACAACTTGATGACTTTTCTACAATAATAATTATTAACTGTCAAAGCTTAAACAATAAATATGAAAGTTACAATAACAACTAGAGTTCACAACTCAATGTCTAAGCATACATCCAAATGTTTTGATATATATATATATATATATATATATATATATATATATATATATATATATATATATATCTATATATATTTTTGAATATCATGATTGCATATAACACAATTTTACTAAGCAGATATTGAGGCGCTTTTTATCGGCTCGACTGTGCGTTGTGAGTTGTGTTTGCTCGGCACGTAACTGGATACTTATATCATTTCGTAAATTATATACTTGAAAAGTATTAAAGGCAGCCGGGCTGACGCCACGAGCAGACCAGACTAGGAACCTTATGCGAATGCAAACAAGAGATAAGATATCCTCGCTTTTGGCCCACTGTTTGCACGAAAATGTCGAAAAAGGCAAACAAGGCGACAGGCCACTGGGATGAAAATATTATTATTATTCCTCTTTCTGTTTTATATTATTTCTTTTTGGATAATATTACATAATAAGACGTGCGCACCCTCGAGTATCCTTTAATGCTGGCCACTGCTATAGGTAGGGAGAAAGGGAACTGGGACAGGAACTGGAATTGGCTGTGGAGTAGACTGACTGGCCTCAAGGGCGCTCAGTTCTGTGGCTGGGGGCTTGTCTCCGCCTGTCAGGCAGACCACTAATGCGCTTCTCATGTCGCCTGATCTCAAAAAACTTTTATGAGAACTGACATTTGAGGTGTGTGCAAGTGTCGCAGTCCAGCAACAGAAACATACAAAATTATAGAGAGAGAGAGAGAGAGAGAGAGAGAGAGAGAGAGAGAGAGAGAGAGAGAGAGAGAGAGAGAGAGAGAGAGAGAGAGAGAGAGAGAGAGAGAGAGAGAGAGAGAGAGAGAGAGAGAGAGAGAGAGAGAGAGAGAGAGAGAGAGAAATGGAGAGTAGAGGGAAACAGAATTAGAAAAAATTTGGGGCTTGGGCAGTTATAGTAGCGGACTTTTAAGTGGTAATTAATGTAAATACTCTGACATTTATCAGTTTACAAATCGACTTCAATCTCGAAAGGAAAAGTTCCAGTTGGAGCTCCATTTCCTTCGCCCTTTTTTGTAGGGTATTTAACAACACGCTTTCAAAATGTTAGCTCAACGCGCGCGAGCACACAAAATTTGTCACGACACATGCCGCACATTTTTTGGAGGTATTTCGCTGTTGTTCTTGTTTGGGTTTTGTGTTTTTGGTGGCTCTCCAGTTGTGAGGGCCAAGAGCGAGACCAATCCAAGTAGCTATTGTGACGTACGGTGACAGACAGGCAGGCGAACGGGCGGGTTGTCCGCTGTCTGGACGGACTGGGCGTTTGATCTTATCTCAAATTCCTGGTGGTCACTTTTCTATCCGAAATATCATTTCGTTTAAATAGTCTCCCTTTTTTTAGGTCTCGTTTATTGTTTCTTTCAAATTTTTGTGTGTGTTTTGTTTTGAAATGCAAGTAATTAATTCATTTCGCTGCTGCGTGGCCCTCGCGTGTTGGTGTCAAGAAATATCAAAATATCACATCAAATAAATGTTGAATACGCCACAACGAGCTGCAAGGGCCGTGCCACTCCTCCAATCGACCCTTCCACTGCTGTTGCCCAGGCTAACACTTCTCTGAACTTTGGCCCGAAGCATTTTTGTTCATACCCTGGAGCCGTTGAAAATGCTATTCGAGGTATACTGTGCTTGCTAAAATGCCTGAATTTTTGCAGACGAAGACTTGGCCATAATCTCGTAAATTATATACATATGTCCGCCGCACGTATCTGTGCGTTTACATAAGTATTTGAATAGTTAGACCTTCTGATCCTTGATAATTTGCTTCAAGTTCATTTCTTTCACCAAATAGATAGCATACCTAACTTTTTGCTTGTATTGAATATCTGAAGGTAAACACACAAAACATATACTCTCCTTTTTGCCTACGTCGAGCAATTCTCTTAAAAATCGAAAACTCGCAGGGTATAAGCTAGTCGCGTGCTTTTCCCATGCCACTCTTAGCTGGTTTAGCTAACTAGTCGCAGCGACAGTTATGTTAATTTCCGTGTTCGGTTTCTTTTTCGTTCACTTTGGTCAGTTCTATTCATATTTCATATTTTTTTCTTATTTTCACATTTTCACATTTTTGCTTGCGTGTTGGAATACTGCCCCGCCCCATTGTATAAAGGGGGAAATGCCGCGACAAAGTGGTGGATCGTTTAAAAAACAATAAAATACGAAGCACACATAACTCTTCAGCTACGAATAGTAATTAAATCGTTATGCCATAAGACGTTAGACATTCAGCTTTCAATTATGTGCGACCATAAAATAAAGCGCAATAAACGTTAACAAATGCACGCATTGGGTTAAGCTTAAAGAATTTAGGGAATAACTAAATTAGATAAATGATATTGTTTTGCTAATCTACTTAGGAACTAAACATTAATAATAAACTTATCGAATGGACTCAAGTTATTTACTCTTTTATAGTATGATTATTCCTAATGCGTTGCTTCCTCTATTATTGTCTATTATTTAAGTCTAAGTCGAAGTATTTCGAAGATTTCAGGAAAACTAGATGTAGTATTTACTGTTTATATTTATTAAAGGCCGTCCAGAAAATGATATGTAGAGTATTCTGTAGTCGAGTGGGCCGGACTCTAACGTTCCTACTCTCTGATTCTGACTCTTACAGCTATAAAATCTTTCTGAACTCCCCTCTAATGTAAAATATTTCGATTTATAGATTAAAGAGGCTTACTGTAGTCAATGCGCATCTCTTATATTGCTATTACTCAGCTAGCTACTGATTTGTATCTTGCATTTGAGCTTTCTGTCGATTGACAAATTCTTGGCCAAGTTGTCAATGGCGAATCCCTCGTAAGAAGTGTAATTAATCTTTTGCTAGCTCACGGGCACTTACCCACACATTGTAGAGCTAGGAGTAGGCTAGCTCCACTATTTCTTGCCCCTCCACTCCACAGCCTCCTTCTTGCTTGTGATATGGTCTGGTTATTGAAAAATGCTGATTAACACATTAAAGCTCATTGAATTGAATGCAACGAATGTGAATATGAACGTGAATGCGAATGAGAATGTGAATGTGAGTGTGAATGTGAATGTGAGTGTAGGTATTTTTGATACACGTTTTACTGCCAAGCTTCTGCTGTGCGTGAATGCCAATATGTCGAATGCTACCATTTATAACCATGATCGCTGATTATGCTGTTTCCCTGACTGAAAATGGATAACATGACAGATGGACTGAAGCAGGCATGTGCGCGCACAGCCAGAGATCGAGTCCGAGACGGAGACTGAGACTGAGACCGCGACCGCGACCGAGACTAAGATTGAGACCGAGACTGCAACTGAGATCGAGACCAAGACGATGATCACGACACTGAGACCTGCTCCCCAGCTCTTGCCGCTGGGATTCAGTGACAGTTCGGTTGCAGCATGGCTCAAATGAACGAACTCTTTATTTAAATAATCATTTTTTCTGACAGCCAACTTGACTTCCAGATCGGCATCCAGCACCAGCACCAGCTACTCTCAGGCCTCTGCGACAACTGCCGTGCTAGTAGCCGAGCTTCTTTCTTGATCTTTATTTGGCTCTCCGTGCTGCATTTCTTACATTTTATTATGATTTTTCATTTTCTTTTCATTTTCTTTTCTGTGCACGCTTTAATTGTTTGTTTGACTCGCCGTTTAAGCGCCCCGTATGAACGTGTTCCGTCTATCTTTTTCTCTCTCTCTTGCTCACTCTGCTACTCTTTCCCTCTCACTCTTCCCCTTTAAAAGTGTTCACGCGCAAACGTCATTGTCGGCCTTTTGGGTGCGGCGCGTGGGGATCTCTGGCGTCGTTTAATTGAATACGATGCATGTAAATGACACTTTTCAGCATTAATAAGCAAATATTTGTATGATTATTGGTGTAGCAGGGGGATTACGCTACAGCCTCAACTATAAGTAGGTAGAAGCTCGCCAGCTCTGATATCTGATTGGAGTCGCTCTGCTGTCGCAACAGGTAAAGTGCTTAACTAGTTTCGAAGTCTGGAAGTCAAATGTGTCTGTCACATCAATTTGGCCAACAGGTTCAGAGAAGCTCGAGAGAGCATGTATTCATGTAGTTGTGAATCACTTTCAGTAGCAGTTCCCCATAGAAGTAAGAAATCGCACTATCTTATGCGATATAACTACAATGATCATGTTGGGACTTAAACATTTTTAAGTACATTTGATATAGTTCTCCATGACTGAAGAAATTTTAGAAATAATATAAAAAGATAATATATAACTTTCAATTCGAGAACGTAATTAAACACAAAGTTAAAAGATGTATCTTAGAAATGCATAAAAAATATTATTTTGAATAGATATTGCCTAAGCAATTATATTTAATTTGATTAGTTTCTAAATCATAATAAAAAGGTTTTTGACAAAGTTGGTTTGGTCAAGTAGAGGTTATAAATCTGCATTTAATATACGCATATTAAGTATATATGATCAGTTTGCAATATATCTTAGCCACAGAAGAACACGTCAACTAAAATAAAAATAATAATTTCCATAAATTTCATATTTATATTTGAGACCAACACTTTATCATGAATTTCAGTTTGATCTCTGAGTGTTTCTCTTTGGCTGGCTAATTCCAAGATACAAAACTTCTCGACGCTGTGACAAGTGACAACCTGACTGACTGCACAGCATTGACAAAAATTATCTGAAGTATGCAAGAAATATGCGAAGGGCTAGTGGAAAGGATGGGACAGAGGGGAGCTCTAAAGCAGGCAGAAATCATTATGAGAGGCCGTCAGGCGAAATCTTTGGCATTTGAAGAGACATTCTTATTTTTAGGTGACATACCCTCGGTGGGACGCCTGACGTACTTGGCTGTTGCGCGTATACGTATATCTGGACTGTCAAACAGTTTTGAAAGTCATCGTTTTTTTTTTGTATTTTCCTTTCTCTCAGTTTTATACTGCTTGTGGATTTGTAATATATCTTTTAAGAATATTTGTAAATCAGTAATATGTGATTTATGGATGACTGCGCTTAAATTGATTCATGCTAAATTTCGAGCCTAAACTGAACTAATATAGCTGGTATAATAATAATAATTATATATTAATAATTAATAATAATTATAGATTCTAACGGAAATTGTATTAGGCGTTAACATTTATAATATATTCTTGAGTATCTCACCAATTGTATTAGTCTCAGTCGTGCACAGGTTTTACCTAACTGTCAAGACATTTCAATTAAGTTTTATATACTAAGTAAATTATTAACTGTACAAACTAGTCCAGCTGTTTATAAGCTGTATATTAATTTATATACAATTTTAAGTTTAATTTATTGAATACAATTTTTAGCCTATTGAAAAAGTATGACGATTTTTAAATTTTCGCGAGCTAAGTATATTCGATTCTCGATTCTTAGGAGTTGGTGGTCATGTCGCTCAATTATGCCGATAAGTTCGGCTGTTTTTCTCAGCTATTAGTTTCCAGTTGTTTTGCTTAAGGCGTGTTTTGGCTCGTCTTCTATTTTCGGCTGAAGCAACAATTTTGATCGAAAACAATAGACTATGAATATGAATCACTTTGAAGGATTCAAAGTAGATATCCAAGTTAAAACAAGTATGAAAAGACTAGGGGATACTCTAATCCCTGTCTAATCTGTGTTTTTTAATATAAGTAAGCTTATATAAATATTCAGCTTCACAACCAAAAAGCATTTTGTCAAAAAATAAAAAATAACTGACGTTATCAGACTTGAACCTACGCCAATTACGCAACGCGCATCACCTCTACCAACAAGGCCACTTAGTTTTTGTTAAAATAAAACAAATTAAATTATAATTATAAAATTATAACTGAATTTTGATCAGAGTTCGATTATTTGAAACAAACTTGATCTGCGCACTGTTTATCAGTAACAATCAATAACAATTAATTGGGAATAGTTATCCATTATTTTAAACAAACTGCGCACTGTTTATACTGCTTATGAGGCCGATAACAATTAATTTGGGATAGTTATCGATTATTTGAAACAAACTTTATCTGTGCGTGCTATACACTCTTATATGTTCTGAGATCGGCTCCAGTGCTCCAGTCGACAGGATTCATCTAGGGATACCCTGAGCTCTGCTCCAGCATACATATACAATTTATATAGATTATATGTATGCATGCACACATACATACAGACTCATGCATAGGCACGCGATCTGCTTGAAGCGCAGCCGCTGCTTGGGATGCAGACGGACTTTCCTATTGACATTTTGTAGGCATAATTATTTAAGTGCTTGTATTTGGATGGGTAGGCTCAAAACCCAAGGTCTGCGCTTTCATTACAGGAACTTACACCGAAAATTCGAGATCCGCAGCATTTACCATTATCAAGATACGCCTAAAAACCAAGTCAAATTATCGATGTTTATCGATAATGAGTGTAATGTTATTGTAATGAGTGGGATGAGTAGTCCAAAAAAGAAGATGGATTCAATTATGCAATTTAAATGTAAAGTCTCTAGGTTATGTGGCTTACGAGAGCATTGGGCTCATGCGGCCGGGCAGACGGTTAGGATTAGATCAACTCAACTCGTCGTCTTGTCACATTCTGCCTGTTACATACATTTTCGCACTTGTTTTTGAAGCAACCTCGTACAGTTATATATATTCTATTGTCTATAGATTTCTGTCCTTATAAACAACCTGAATTTTCGACCATTACAACGACTATATCAATTATTTTTGAACAAGTACCTATTTGTATCATCAATTTTTAAATCTTTGTGGACATAGCTACCTCGATAGGTATATATATGTATATATATTTGATTTCAGGTAACACTCACCTTGTGGCTTGGGAACATTTCGTTTGAGCTGCATCCATTTGTATGTTGGAATGTTTGTCGCGTGATTTGGCGATTTTGATTGGGAGTTCGCTTGGTGCGTGGAGTTAGCTGCGGACGCAGATGCAGTGGATGATGAGGTGGAGCTGCCAGGTGAAGTGACGCCGCCAACACGTTGATTCCTCGGCATAGACAAACAGTTGTTGGAGCTATTAGGCGATATCGAATGCTGTGGCACCTGAGCAGGTGCGCCGCTTGCCAGTTGCTGAAGCTGCTGTTGCTGTTGCTGCTGCTGCTGATGTTGCTGCTGTGCGCTGCTAGTTAGGCTGGATACATGGCCATGACTGAGACCGTGGTGTAGATGAGCATGTGGATAGTCCATGGCGATGCCTGCATCCAGGGCATAGCCGCCTCCTATATGCTGATGATGATGCCACATTGGTGGCGGCGACTGTTGCTGTCCAGCAGACAGCTGTAACATGCCCTCCGACGGATCCTCCAGCAGCATGCCAGGTGCTGCAGCTGCATATCCCGCATGCAGAACTGCAGCATACTTCTCCTCCATCTGACTGGCGTAGACATGGGGCTGCGTCTGCGCCACACTTGGCGAGTAGAGGCAGTCCAGATTGGTGTACATCATGCCATTCTCCGAACTAATGATGGGTGCATGCGCATCCAAAGCCTGCTGCTGCTGTTGCTGCGTCGCATTGGTCGCTGTCACCGGCGAGTTGTTGGCAGGTGGTGGCACCGTTGCTACAGCGGCTGTGGCATAGTAGGGATTCACCGAATCACTGTCGTAGTAGGAGTCGGCCGGCGAATGGCTAGTGGGATGCAGTGGAGTGCTATTGGATGCCGCAATAGTCGCCGTGGTCGTTATGCCATACTCCGCTGCACTGGGACTGAACAGATGCGAATGCGGGTAAAGTTGTTGTTGTTGCTGCTGCTGTTGCTGCTGTTGCTGTTGCTGTTGCTGCTGTGCGAGTGGATGTTGCAGTTGGTGCTGGGCTGGCGGTGGTGTTAGCTGCTGCTGATAGTAATTTGGCGAGTTGCTGTCGTAGCCATTGTAGGCCAGTGTCTGGTGCTGTTGCAGCTGCTGCTGCTGTTGCTGCTGCTGGTGTTGCTGGTGTGGCTGCTGCTGCTGCTGTTGCTGCTGGTGCTGGTGCTGGATATGGTGGGTCGGGGAGGGGAAGTAGTTGCTGCCATAGCCATCGTAGGCTGTGGCAGCCGCATGTGGATGATGATGTGGATGGTTGCCGTACATGCTGCTAACGTCCATCATATTGCAGGCCAAAGCTCCACTCAACCAATTCGACTGTCTGAAAGAGTGGAGAAAATAGGGAATGATGCCTGGATCTGCGTCTAATATGAAAAGGTAGGGCTAAGTGGGCATTGCCTCAAATTTTGAGGATCTGTAAGCGTATCCTTGATCAAAATATTAGGCTTGCTTTCGACTATATAAATTGTTTGTTTTTGCTTTTATTTCCAACATATAACTAACTTTTTTCAAAAACAATTTAGTTGAGTGTGCGAATCAGCTTGTCGAAACGGAGACACGTTTGTATATGAATATATGTATTTTATTTACGCCACGCGCCTTCCGTTTGCTTTTCATACACTTTGGCACACTGACATTAACAGTTATAAGAAGCACGACATAACTGTTGACAATTCCAGTTCCGACGGTCTCTTTACTCTTGCTTTGTTTTACGCGACGGTTCTCGAGCTTCGTGCTGCAAGCGCGCTAACCAAGTGGTGACTGATTGCTGGCCGGGCAGCCAACGGCAAACCGCACACTGAGACGCCTGGCGTGCATGCAGGCCACGCCCAGCATGAGAGTGGCTGTCGTCTCGCTTGCGCACGCACTGCTGCTTGTTGACTCAGTTGGCTGGCAGTGTAGTGGCAGCTCGCTCTCGCAACCGCTTCGTGCTAGCGGTTATCAGAGGACGTCGGCACACGGCGACGGGGGTTAGACATTACCGGTTTTGGCAGTTGCTGTTTTCATTTAGATTTTTTGCCGGTCCCTTGGCAAATGCTGATATTAGAGTTACGCCCATGTTTCATGTCTTATTTAACTGGAAGTGACACACGCACACACGCACACACAGACACAGGTACACTCACACACATGCACATATGTGCATAGTATATATTTAATTTTTTGATACTTTTGGCACGTTTTGTTATTTCTTTCTTTTTCCTTTTCCTTTTTTTTTTTTTTTTTTGGTTTTCGCACCTACACACACAGTTAGAAACTCCCAGATGAATTCACAGTGCAGGTAGTGGCCAAAAATTGGTCAACGAAGCTTCAATGGGATGTGCGCCAGCTGTGCAGCTGTCAATCGTCATCATCATATCCACATATCCACATATGACAGACCCATCTATGGCTGTTGTGGAATTTAAATTCGTCTCGTCCCGTGTCTCTGCCTCTGAATCTTGGTCTGACTCTGACTCTGGCTCCGACTCTGACTCTGACTCAGTGGGATGCAATTCGTAGGCGCCCCTACGAGTCGAGTCTGTCACACTGCCCAGATAGAGATACCAACATTTAGATATCTTCATGCTCCGCACTCAGCCATTGCACCTTTCACGCACAATGCATCATTTTCGGCTGCCTGTCTGTTCCTGCTGTCTGGAAAACTTTTGTATGTTTGTTGCTGTGGGTTTTCTCCTTTATGTACAAGTTGATTGACATTTTCACAAGTTTTTGTCGTGTACTCATAGTTGTTTGATTTAGCTAACCGTGCCCAATCCCTATCCCAGTCCCAAACCGAAGCGCAAACTGAGTCCACTTTCCAATCCCCTTTGCAGCGCAACTTACCATGGTGTGCTGGACAGTATCTCGTCCTTTTGGGCCTCTGCCCAGCGCTCCAAGGTGATTTGTTATATTTTCGGACAGCAGCAATTAATAGGAACAGGATGTGTGTGTTTTTATTTTCAGCTTCAGCTTCCAAGCGCTCCCAACTTCAATCCCAACTCCACGTCCACTGTCCCTCAAGTGGTAGGTTTGGGAGAATAGCTAAAACTCACGCACATGGGAATGAGTTCAGCCACATAGCAGAAATGGCGTCTTACTTAGAAATATAAAGGTGTGAAGGTGACAGTTGCCATTAATGTAGTTGCGCTGAAAATATAATTAAAATATATAAAAATCCACAATGGAATTAGAGCACCTCATGAAACAAACCATAATCGATTTATTACGAGATCATATAAATGATGCAAGTATAAAAAAACTTGTCTCTCTACTAGCAAGCCGCACTATATGTATAGATATATCAATTTTCTGGGCAGCTCAACCAGTTGTGCATAAGCTCTCACAGCATAAGTTTTCACAGCAGCAGACACTAATGAAAATCAATCATGGCTGCGATTCATCGAAGAAATCATATGCCTTCATATGCACACTTAATGGAATTCGCTATTCTAGGGCCATAATACTGATAGTCCAATGATAATGATAATGAAGGCATTCAATTTAAAGACTTAAATTTTATTGTTGTAATTTGCATTGTTGTGTATATTGTCAATTTTGCAAAATAGGTAAAAACTGAAATAAATTGTGTATACCATACGTGGAACCTCGTCTAAAATGGTATGGAGCAACTCTAAAAACGTCAAAGATATACACAAACAAACAAAGTTGGATGAAGTTCTTATTGATTTCGTGCGATTTCATGAATCTTACAATCTACTACTACTACTATTGTGGATTTTATTATGTATAGTGTATTGGGAGCTGCAACACGATAGTACATGAATAATTAGTACACATCTTGAATATATACTATTGCTCCCGAACAATATTGTATATACTATATGGGATCTCTCGCGCTTTCTACTTTTCTAAACATAAATGCAATTTGAAGAGCAAGTATGCAGCAATTGACTAATGACTAATGACTTTGCTAATGAACAGTATTTATACATTTAAAGAGTTGACAGACTTTTTTTTTTGACAGACAGTTAGACCATTATATATTGCCTTCAGGTAGCTAGAAATAATTTTTGTTGCTTGAATTGGCTCAATAATTCTAATTATTAATAAGTAAGAGAGTTCTAGTCGAGATTGCTCGACTAGGAGATACCCTGAACACAGCGAGTAGGTGATGTTCTAACCTTTCAACCCTCTTTCATATGTACATGCACATGCGCTCATAAGTCCGTGCTCTACTTACTACGCAGAATACGCGGCGGCAGCGCTTGAGAAATGAAATGTTGAATGTTAAATAAGTTTTCTTCTAGGTGGACTTTCTTAATGAAGTTTTCTGGTCATAATTATTCGTCCTATTATTATAGTATTTGAAAAACGTTTTTTATACCCTGAGCCCATTGAAAATGGGAAATCAGGGTATAATGGTTTTTTTGGATGTATGTAACAGGCAGAAGGAGGCGTGGCAGACCCCATAAAGTGTATATATTCTTGATCAGGACGACAAGAGAAATCGATTTAGTCCTGTCCGTCTGTCCGTATGTTTGAACGCGTCGATTTCAGCCCGTATAAGAGCTAGAGACTTGAAATTTTTTTTATAGGTCCGTGTATAGCACGCGCAGATCGAGTTTATTTTAAAAAATCGATAACTACCCCCAATTAATTGTTATCGAAATCGAAATTCAATTAAGAGACACCAAATTTTATATTTAGGTTTATATGTATTTTATGCAATTTATGCAATTTTGAATTTTGTTATATTTTGGATACCGGCCCCAAATTCTATGAAAAACGCAGATTCGACGGGGCTCAGGGTATCCCCTAGTCGGTCACGCCCGATTAGAGTTTTCTTACTTGTTTTTGTTTTTTATATTGTGGGGAAAGTGGAAGATCTTGAAAGTCCGAAAGGTAAGGTATTTAAGCTACGCTACGAGTAAAAATTTTCAATTTCAAGTCTCTAGCTTTTGTGGTCATATGATCCGAGAGGCAGTCAAAGGGCTAGATATGGCTAGATCGCTTCAGCTCGTCGTCCTGATTAAGAATATATGTGCACTTTATTGGACGTGCCACGTCTCCTTCATACATTCTGATAAACCTATTTTACCTTGGTTTCCTATTTTCAATGGGCTTATACCATGAACCCTGAAATAGATACTGTCTATATTGGAATTATTTTCGAGTATTTCTTATTAATTTTAAGAGGAATAAATATAATACTGTGATTATATTTTGATGATTATTTTAAATAGCTACGGACCAATGTCCCAGGATATTATGACTTTTTGCTTCAACCATCGTACCTTAAGCCTGTAAGCATTTCTTGCAGGCTTATGCTACATGATAATAAATTGATCATAATATGGAGGGGGAGACAATGGTCACATGGAAGCCGATCAAACTGCCTAAGTGCTTTTGACGCCGTCGGAAGTATGGTATGAAGTATGATTCGATAGGCGTCAATATGGTCGGTTTACCGACAATCGAATGATATTTCGTCTTAGCTTATTACAAAGAAACAGGTATATGTGCTCTAGTCAGAAGAACTGGACTGGTATATACCCTGCGTAAGCTGATGCTTTAAACTTGCTTCGCTTCTGATAGCCTAGCTTTAGTTTAGTCAACAGCTTTATCGCTTCTACAGTAGCTCTTCAATATACAAGAAAATCAGTTTGATTTTTATCGATATTAAAGTAGGATAATATAATATATCGAACAAGTTTGTAAAGTTAATGAGATCGACGTCTTTATATTTATATTATATTAAACAAATGGTCAGATGGACGAATTCAACTCGTCATCCAGATAAAGAATATATGGGGTCGGGCATGCCTTCTTTTAGTTATTACATACATGCGCGACAAATACTCAAAGCATAATATCCACTTCTGCCGTTATCATTGGACGTAGGGTATGAAAAGAAGTGACCAAACCTCTGACGCCAGTGTCTGAAAGGAGGTGGGGATGCCTCGTTACAAAGCGACTTTGAATGTTGTTGTCACTTGCACTGGCAGCTGCCCCTGTCCATGGCCAATTGAGAGGTGTGGGAATGATGAGGACTTCCAGAGAGAGAGAGAGAGAGGGAGAGAGAGAATGAGCTAGACAGAGACAGAGCGAAAGAGGAAGAGGGAGACGTGACGAGTAACGGTAACAGTAACAGTCGTAATTGGCGCTGCACAAATTGATGGATTGCCCGTCGCGACGTTCCAAGCTCCTCGTCTGTCCCATGAGCGGCCTTTTGTAGTTTTTCTTTTATATATATATTTGTATACATTTATTTCGGTTAAATCGATATTTGTGCCATTTTTTGTGCAGCTTTTGACTTTAGTATTTGTGTAATGATTAATTAATTGTAGCTACTTATCGGCTTTGCTGTTGCCGGCTGCAGTGACGACGCCTGTCGCCAAATCGTTAACAGCGCCTCTCCCAGAGCCTCTTCTAATTGAATATGTAATTACAAGTCTCGCAGACGTCCTCATTGTTTTAATGAATACGATTTTAAGCTGATTATTGGTCAAAACTCTAATTGGAGCATGAATTCATCACAGCTAAATCGCTTTAAAATGCACCAAAAGGTGCACAAGCGGACATGCTCTCTTCTCAATGATTGATATTTGTAGGCTCATATCAAGGGATTGTAAACTAATTAGGTGCAAGTTCTAAGTGCAGCCCAAATGACATTATTCAGATCTGAGATCGAAGCCATATATTTTTTTAGGCATTCATTCATCCTTTGTGATATACAATATATTATTAATTTTAGAATTTACATATGTGTATATATGTATGTATTTATATAATATAATTGTATTCCTAATCGCTTACCTAAACATCAATAACACAAGTAAGTAGTCGGGACTAGCCGACTTGGACACACCCTGAGCCTTGCGCTGAAATAATATAATAATTATACGTTTCTTATTTATAATACATGCATTAAAAAAATCAATTCATGTACTAACAATTTTCAGCGGAACATTATTGTGGAATAAGTGTTCCTTCATATGAACTTTCTTAATCAAATTTGCAAAAGTTGATATTCATATATGTGTATTTGTCAAAGCAAAAGTCTGTACAATGCAAAATACGTTTTATATTAATTGCTTAGAACTGGCATTATTAATAGGGACACATGGGGTAAACTTGGAATCTCCCATTCTTATTCAAGCCTGTCACTCCCATTTAAGATGGGTTCAGGGTATAATAATTAAGGCAGTAAATATTTTTGTACAACACTTAGTCACTTCCAGGACTCTAAATAGTGTAAGCTATAGATATAATATTTAATATAGATAGATAATGTAGATAATATCTAATATAAATATAATAACATATAGATATAATATAATATCTAACAGTCTTAACACTTTATAAGTGTAAGCTAGAATATGTATAAATAAATATAAATCTCTATAAGAGTGTTTCATGTTTCTAGCTTCAATGGCGGTGAGCTGTATTGTGTTCGTACAGACAAACGGGCCGTCGGAAGGATGGACAGATGTACAGAAAAATGATAATTTCATCATCAGGTAATATACTCCTTTCATTTCGTAAATCAGTGTAAAAGTGAAGACTCGTACAAAAAGCAAGTAAGAATGTGCTAGTCGGGAGTTTGTAGTCGAGACTACTCGAGTGGGACTAGCCCATTATATCTTGATTTCCTTGATTTGAATGGATTCAAGGCTAAAAACCAGAACAGCTTGTAATCCGGGGCTTACGATCATTTAACCATAAGTATAAGGTATACCTTGGAATGGTATACATATATATATATATTTATATATAACAGTATATATTTCTAAGATAATATAAGAAAATAGCTGATATTAATATCTGATGAGTTAAGTCCCTTTTATTATTACACTGTATTTACAATGTGAAAGAATTCACAAATGACCTTGGCTAATGTAATGCAAAGTTATGCAAAGCTTCCATGCCTAAAATGTTTGTAATGCTGCCACTTTACTCTGAGGACCACGCTCTCGATTATCTTTCATTTTCATTTTAGATGCGGATAGAGTTCGAGCGAGACAACTAGTGTCGCAGCTCTTATCCGAGTGCGTGTCGCAAGCCAATGGGAACGAAGACGATTTTGCTTCGACTCCGATTGGATTGCGGCTCAACCCCTGTTTTCGCTGCGTAGTCCATCCATCTGCCGGCATCTGCGCGCTGCGCAATCTTTTAAGATCATATATGTACATATATGTTCTGACTGTAGCTTAACTCGTCAGTTGCAAAATTTGGACAGAAGCTAACCGACGACAAAAGGAGCATGTTGTTATCCGAATTGAATAGCCAGATAAAAAACAACAACATGGAAAAAATGGAATAAGATGGAATAACTGTTAAGTACATAAAACATTGTCTATAAAGGTATGGATGCTGACATTAATATGTGCACGTTCAGTATTTAAATTACTAATTATTATTATTAATTTTCACTTTGACATTGAATATAAATTATAAATGGCGACAGGTTAAATTAGTATGGCAGAAGGAATAACACACATGCATATATGCACATACATATATGTATGTACATTTATGCACATATACATAAATATAGCTATTTACCGACACGTGAAATATGGGTTGATTTGTCGAAAAGGACATGCATAATAAAAAATATATACATCCGTATTTTATTCAAACATTTGTGCTCTTGAGCTCCTAGTTTAATCAACTATTAAATACTCTCTTACATTCTAATTTATATAGTGGTATTTTATGTTCGTATAGAATATTTCCTATTCCACCATATGTTACCGGTTCGTTCAAGTATGCATATGTCATTATGTTCATTATTTAGTATTGCTAGCGCCATCTATGGGGAATATTGGAAAATTACAAATTGTGTAGTCTACAGTTAGGCGGAGATTTATTTATTTTCTGAATGTCGGAATACAACGGACGCATTTAAGTGGAGTATTTATTGTATTATTATACCCTGAGCCTATTGAAAATGGGAAATCAGGGTATAATGTTTTTGTTGGATGTATGTAACAGGCAGAAGGAGGCGTGGCAGACCCCATAAAGTATATATATTCTTGATCAGGACGACAAGAGAAATCGATTTGGCCCTGTCCGTCTGTCTGTCCGTCCGTCCGTCCGTCCGTCCGTCCGTCCGTCTGTCCGTATGTATGAACGCGTCGATCTCAGCTCTCAGAAGAGCTAGAGACTTGAAATTTTTTTTGTAGATCCCTATATACAGCGCGCATATCGAGTTTGTTTTCGATAATCGATAAATATATTCGTTTTTTTGTTATCGAATAAAAACATTATCGAAAATCAGTTATAAAATTCTATCTCGCCCATCTTTTAAGCTAGAGACACCAAATTTTATATTTAGCTTTATATGTATTTTATGCAATTTCGAATTTTGTTATATTTTGGATACCGGCCCCAAATTTCCCCCAATTGAACTTCAGTCTCAAATATAGCCAAAATGCGAATGAGTTGGCACTTTTAATAAACTGACAAATATGCCCATAGAATATGTTGATCATATGCCGAAAATTTAATTGAAATCCGTTAAATAGCAAAAAAGTTATTAAACAAAACGTTTGGCTACTTAACAAACACACGTGGCAGCAGCGTCAAGCTAACGCATTTTTTCTATTCTGTGCACACACACATACAAACGCTTGCATTCTAGTCGATTCGAAGAATCGCAAATTACGTTTGAATTTTGTTGAATTATCAGCTGCTGCTTTAGTTTACATTTGCCACCGCTTTCTAAGACAGTGGAGTGGCGTCGTTGGTAGAAGCGATGCACGCGAAACATGAGGACCTGGGTTCGAGACCAGGCGACGCCAGAAATTTATTTAGTTTTTTAATTTTATAAAAATTAGGTGGCGTTGTTGGTAGAGATGATGCACGTTGCGTAATTTACGTAGGTTCGCCAATGTCAGTTTTTTAATAAAAAAGTTTTTTGGCTGTTAAAGAGTAAACTTGAAATTTTTTTATAATTTTACGCAAAATATAAGTGTATTGAAAAACACAGGTTCGACGGGGCTCAGGGTATCCCCTAGTCGGTTACGCCCGACTAGAGTTTTCTTACTTGTTATATATGAATAAGTAGCTTAGACAAAATATTGTAATTTTTCAAAATGTCAAAAAATGTTTAAAACTGTCAATCAAAGAAAGTTTTACGATATTTGGACGAAAGGTAAGAAATTTATTATCTTAATATTTAATTATCTTCCTGTGCACCTTGTAGTTATTATACGAACTAAACGACACACCTTGTAAAGCAAAACCAAAATAGAACTTGTTGATGATTGATAAATTTGCTGAGATCTTTTCTAGCTAGACACAATACTGGAAGTCATCATGTGATAGCGAAGTAACTGAAATTTGTCATTGGGTTAGTGTGCATTAAGACTGAGCTCAGCAAACTGTGCAAATACTCTAACGGACTGAAAAATATTTTTTAAAAATACAACTTTTTTTCCGCTTATTTGTTTAATTACAATCTATCGATTTGACAATAAATCATTTTTATTACATAGGAGATTGACATTTATATTATTTATATTGTGGACTTGGGCTTAAGGACTAAAACATTCATCAGTTCAATGACGGCAGGAATGGTAGGTTCAGTGGGTTCCTTCTTTTTGAACGTCTGGTGTGTGTGGTCTTATCAAGTAGGTTTATTGCTAGTATGTTTACATGGTTATCGAGCCTCTGGAGATAAGGAGTTTAAAAATACAATGAAAACTAAATTTGTCAAGCTAAAAAGATAATTTCTCCTACAAGTTCGCAAACAAATCATGTGCATCCTTGCTCCCCAAATGACAACGCTGTTAAGAGTACGGTGAAAATGTCACTCATAGTCGGGGAAAAGGTTCGGTGACTTATGTAACGTCGTGGTTGCTAGTCCCCTTCATGCCAATGGCACACGTCGTTCACACCTCGCAATGGTTGTCCCCATCGCGCAACTGCCGTTGTCACGTGCCACTATTTCTCATATGTGTTAGCAACGGGGCTAGTGAAAACAGAGGCAATGTCTGGTGCTATAATTTATAAAAAGCCGTTTTCTTTATAAATTCGATATCGAGTCCAGAAATCTCTAAATTGGAGCGCCCTTGTCATCTTGTCAGATCTGCGTTCTTAAATACATTTCACAATTTGTATTTAGCGTAAGCTAATAGAAATCTTCGACCTATCACTGCTACAATCAAAAAATGTTTAAAATAAATAGTACTTACACGACCACTTCTTTTTTGTAAAAAAAAAAAAAAACAAACAAAAATCGCACGGCTTGAACAAACAGTTGTAAATCTAAACAAAAGTAGCAGCTGACAATACAAACATAATTCAATGGCAATGGAGATTGAAAGAAATTAAGAGGGCGGTATGTCGCCCAGAATATTTGTATATTTGTCCCAGAATATTTGTATATTTGTAGACTTAACGCAATATCTCTCTTGTTGTGAGACTGTTGGCCGTTAGTTTTTTGCGATACATAATCACATTGATAACACAAGATCAAAGAAGTAAGAATGCTTTATTCGAGACTGCACAACTAGGAGATACCTTGACCACTGATAAAAGCTTATATTCCAATCTTGATTCGCTCCTTTTATATATGTATTGCATATACCGCATGCACTCATACATACACATGTCATTCGTATTTGATATGCTTGGACTTGGCTAATATCCGTGTTTATTGTCAACGTGGTAAATCGACATTTATTAATTTAATATTTTGTTTCTTTATATTTTCAAGAGTTGTTCCACAAAATTTTCGAAAATAATTTTCAGAATTTAAGACTTAGTATTTTTAATAAGTTAACAAAAATTTGATGGAAATAGATCATATACGAAACATTTTAGTTAAGTTATTAAACAAAGTCATTAAACAAAATTAGTAATACTAGCTACCTACTAATAATGGTATGCGTTTAAGAAATCACATTTACGTGTCGATTCTTGTCATATTTCCTAGGAACTGGAATTTGAAAAAAAATGAAAACAAAATAAGAACTCTAATGAGCGTAAAGTAAATAAATATATCATGTTGTTACTTCGTATGGGAAGCTTAAATTGGGGCGACAAAAACGCGAGCATGCGAAATCCAATTAAAGCTCAAATGAAACCTAACAAATGTTTAAGGTCACGTCTGATCATGCGCGAGACAGGGGGAGCAAAAGCTGCCAGAGGTAGACAGACGTGTGCGTCTGCGTACAAGTGCATGGCAGTAAATTTGAAAAACCGTTGTTATGCATTTGCGCATGCGCTGCATAACTTATTATTCATAATGGCCCTAAATGAGGTGTGTGCCTGTGTGTGTGTGTGTGTGTGCTTTTCGAAAGCGAAAACAAATGAGCGATCTCATCGATTTAGTGGCTGGTATGCGACTTCTGAGTATCTGAGACCAATATTAATTCGGCTCGAGTGCGTCCAATTCAATCAAGAAGGCATTATGTCTCTGTGGTTGCTGTTGTTGTTGCCATCGTCATTGCGGCTGTTGTTTTTGTCACATGTGCGCTTAGCCTTGGTTAATATTGTGCTTGGCCTGGCGGCGATAGTACGCCCGCACCGCACTCACCCGCCCGCTATCAACGGTCGGACACCGAGCAACTACTCCTCCTCCACCGGCAGCAGCAGCACCTACTTGGCTTCTAGTCTTGCTCGTCGTCGATTTAGTTATGGTTGCTTTGTATGTTGGTATTGTCGTCGCCGTTTTGTGACGCAAGTGCACTCATTTGGTTACGAGTGCGGACACATCGGCGGGCCTCGCGGTGCGGTATAAAAGCCCCTAGTTGGACATCGTTCAAATCAGTTCACAACCAAGTCCGGTATATAGAGCAACATTCGTCAAAACAATGGCACTCAAAGTAAGCCAGCCAACAGGATTAAGTGAAGAGCTGTGTATCTAAATCGTGTACGTGTGTATGCTTCATCTCTTGCAGTTCACCATTTTCTTCGCCGCCTGCGTCGCTGCAGCCAGTGCTGGAGTTGTACCCGTGGCCGCGCCCCTAGCTGCCGTTGCCCAGGTGGAGGAATACGATCCCCATCCCCAATACACCTACGGATATGACGTTAAGGATGCGCTCTCGGGTGATTCGAAGACTCAGGTGGAGACCCGTGACGGCGACATCGTCCAGGGCCAATACTCGCTGAATGATGCCGATGGCTACCGCCGCATTGTGGACTACACCGCCGACCCGATCAACGGCTTTAACGCTGTGGTTCGTCGGGAGCCTCTGGTCGCTGCCGTGGCCGCTGCTCCCGTTGTGGCTGCTCCCGCTCCAGTGGTACGCGCAGCTCCTGTTGTTGCTGCTCCAGTTGTCCATTCTGCTCCATTGGCCTATGCCGCTGCTCCAGCTCCCATTGTGAAGGCCGCTGCTCCGTTGGTAGCCGCTGGGCCAGCCATCGTCAAGACGCAGTATGCTTCGCCCCTTATCTCGTACGCCTATTAAATGCCAAAGTAGGCGCTGTCCGACCTGATAATTGCCGTTAGTTGTTACTGAATAAAGAATGTGATGTCATAGAACGAATCCGTTGTTTAAGTTTGATAGGGTTTTCACAGCAGCGTCTATATTTCAGATGGAACTTTCAAAATTAAATACCTAATGAAAGTAACACAAATATTCTACAATACATAAGATTTCCAATGCTTAAATAGGTCAGCCTATATATCACATATTGATTATATATCGATATATGGTATATAGTACATTTAAGCTTTCCTCTTCACTGGTTACCTCTATCAAGGTCGTTACCTCATTGTGGTGGTTCACTTTAAAGATCCATTAAGAGTGCAGAGAAGAGAGCCAATTGAAAGAAAAGCAACAAAATTGAAGCAAATCCGGTTAAGTGTGAAGTGTGAAGAAATATTTCCGGTATATCAGAGCGCTATCGCTTAAGTGCTCTTCTTAAATATACTCTTATTTCTATATTTTTCGAACGGAGGCCCCAAAACTTTAAATTTACGTTGCTGCAGCCTTCGTCTAATCATTTGGCCAAAGTGTTATGTTTACTCCCGCTAAGTCCGTGGCGAATCGGGATAATGGAATCGGTGTACCCTACAGTTTTTAATTGGACACTCAAAATATAACGAATAAATTACTGCTCAGCTCCTCTATTCATTTAATAAAATTGAAATCATCCTAAACTTTGGAACTGGCACCGCTTAGACCGTTAGACAGTAGTCCGTATTATGCAGTCAGTAAGTATTTTGTGTGTGTTGTGTGTGTGTGTGCATATAGCTATGAAAGTATAAGAATATGTGTCCATATGCATGCATTTATATTTGGATAGAGGTATGTGCGTAGTTTTTGCGCTGTATGCTAGACTGTAAACCAATTTTTTATGATTCTAATGTATTTAACTAAAACTCGCAGAAGGCCTTACGTTGATTATAGTGATCTATTTACTATTAAGGTAATTGAAAATAGAACTAAATTCATAACAAAGTTTAAATGGTCCCATGAACGATCGTTTAGATCAAGATCTAGTCTGAATCTAATTTACTATCTTTCACCTTACCTCTAACTTTCTCTAAAATTTCATCTCTCTGATATCACTCTACTAACTGTGTGCATTGCCATAAATAAAAATAATTTAATAAAACAGAAACATATTTTGAACATATTGGAAAATGTTTATCTTCTTATCTTTCATATATATATGTATAGGTAGTTCTTTTCGTTTCAGTTTTGCAGATTGGGATTCACATTTTTAGCCATTCCAAACACGACCGTAGTTTTGCTTTTTGGGCACATTTATATAATCACCTTGTGGCTTTTTGGTGGCCAGTTACATGGAGCCACCTTGTAGTGCCAGTTATTCCGTAGTTTTTTTTGCAGCCACTGTTAGGCCAGTGCCACAGCTACTGCAGTAGGCATTCGTACTTCATGGGAACGGCCGCAAGGCACGAACATGCCATTGGAAACGATTCCAAGCGCTACTCACGAGGTAATTAACCATAAAACCTGACTTTGACCTTAACACTCGACGTCGCTGCTCACCTGTCCCCAGCTGAAGCAGAAGCAGAAGACAAAGGGCCGCGCGGGCTCGGGAGAAACGACGCAGTGGTAGATTTGTATGCCTTGGCATATTTGGGCGTGTAAGGAACAGATGTTATTGGCAGAGTCGAGGAGCTGGCCGATTGCGAACGCTGACATCTGAACGATAAGACAATGCAAGCGATTTAAAACAATAACACCACGTAAATCATCCTGCAACACATTCGGTGAAAGCCCAAACCACTCTGACCTTAGCTTGTTGTATCGACGAGTGTAGAGTGTGGCAATGGCAAGTGTATTACATCTGAATCCACATCATACTATTTACCATATATTCAATACGTCCGCTTCAATTTGAGCTGATTGCTGTAAATGTTACCAGCAAAAGCAGATGGTAAATGCAGTGCTGTCCCATTCTCCATGACGAGTTGGAAGCATCTGTCGGAAATTGATTTAAAGTATGTATGGTGTACTTTACTGTTATCAAGCTGTTGGCTCTGTCAAAATTACGATGAAAATTGGTGTTGGGCGCGTGACTTATAAACTTGTTGGTTCCTATTTTGACATTACATAAAAAAAATTACACAATAATTGATAAATCTGATATGATTATTGGATCTGAGTACGTGTTGTACTGCTCTTCATATGGAAGTGCTTTTATTGTCTTTAAGCTGAAGTTTGTTTAAGTTGGGTTAACTTCGGACTTAAGGTTTGGACCATATATGTAATAAACATATATGAATAAAGATTAAACAAAAAAGGGGAATATGAGTTTATTTCAATTATAATATAAAATAGGGGTATGCCAAATCGGATCTGACTGCACAGTGAGTTTTTGTTCTGCACGAATATACATTCCGATTCTTTAGGATGGACGAATAAGGCAAGATCCACTCAGCCCGTCGTTCTGATGAGGAATATGTATACCTTATGTGGCCTGGAAAGCCTCATTCAGTATGTTACGTACTTTTTCACAGACACATTACACCCTGCATTCCTATGTTGTATAGGTTTACGTAAAATATATATATATATATAGAAATATTGAGCATATTATATCCATAATGCCAGATTATTAATACTCGTTTATTTAAGCTTATAAATATATAACAATTTATTGAATTTAAGAACGTCAACATAACATTTAACAGAAATGAATGTCAAAATTAGAGACCGTGCTAGTGGTGATAGGCAATGGGAGCCGAGACGGTTTTCACATGCTCGAGGGGCACACGGTTGACCACAGCATTGAAGCCATTTTCTGGGTCCGAGGTGTACTGAACAGTGCGCTTGTAGCCATCGGCATCCACCAGCGAGTACTCGCCACGGACTACATCACCATCGCGTTCCTCCACCTGGCTCTTGGAGTCGCCGGAGAGGGCATCCTGTACATCGTAGGCGTACTTGTACTGAGGGTGGGGATCGTACTCATCGTCATGCTTGGCCAGAACCGGTTGGGCATGGGCAACATCCACTGGGGCATGAGCATAGGAAGCTGCAGCTGGGGGCCCAACATGGTAAGGCTGTTGGACGGGCACAAACCCGGCGTTGGCGGCAGCAAAGAGCATAAGGATGGCGAGGTACTGAATGACACGGATAAGCAAAAAAATATTATTTAATATTTAATTATTTTGGTTTGGAGGTCACTGCTTACCTGGAAAGCCATGGTGAATGGGCGTATGGATCTTGGCGAATATCCAAACAGTGATGCGAGAGCAGAGAAGCTGTGGAATGGATTGCAGACTGTCGAACACTCGGTTTTATACTCCAGTTGTAGCCAGCTGAATGGGAATAGTAATTATATTTTTATTTTATATCATTTATTTTATTTTTAGCTTTTTCACAACATACTTTTGTCACTCTTAGGTAATTACGAATAAAGATACATATAGTACACGCATACATACATATTTATGCAACCACTTTGACATGTAAATGTGTGCAGATTAATGCCATAGGTAAGCGGTCACCAATAGACAGCCGTACAATCAAACAACCACACCTATATCAATTGCTGCCGTTTGACCGCGGGCTAATTCGTGTCTTTGTCGCTTTCACAATTTCACCTTGAGACCGATATTGAATTAAATGCATAAGTATAAACATTTATATCTTTATGCTTGATTGCTTATGCTTAACGTCATATGGTATTACAGCTTAACGGCACCGAATATAACCCAGTCTGTATTTCGATAATGACTAGTTGTAATAATGTAATATATATTATTAGTTATTTAAATTTATATTTTGTAGAATCAAACAATTTTAGTTTGATTTATCCTTCTTGTTAAAATCGATTGAAAATTAAATTAAAAATGAATTCCAAAAAAGTAAGAGTTCTCTAGTTGAGAAGGCTCGACTAAGAGATACCCTGAAACCTGCAAGGGCTGCAGCAGCGGCTGCGCTTTCACAACGCAGCGGCTGAGCTTGGGCTGCAATATGACATACTTTGGGAAATTGATTGATTGAATTACTTTTTTCTTGCATAGACTTTCTTAATGAGAGTATAATGAGATGGACCATATGTTTGTATTTGCCAAAGCATAAGTCTCTAGTATTAGATATACTGCTTTTGGAGAAATTTGCAAATTTTGTGGAAATGGGGACCGTTATCCAAAACCCAAAAATACAAATTGTCCGAAATCATTATAAGAACAAACATGAAGTCTCTAGCTTTTACGGTTTTTAAGTTACGCTCGAAAAACTAAGTCTAATTCTTGATTCTTTTCGATAATAAGAAAATTGGATGAGTTATCGAAAACAAAAAGTAAAGTCGTTCAGCGTATGATATACATGTCAAATTTCAAGTCGCTAGCTTTTATGGTTTACGAGATCGGTGCGTTCATACGGACAGGCGGACGGACGGACGGACGGACGGACGGACAGACGGACATGGCTATATCTACTCAGTTTGTCTTCTTGATCAAGAATATATATACTTTATGGCTTCTACCACGCCTCCTTCTGCCTGTTACATAAATTTTCACAAAACCATTGTACCTTGAATTCCCATTTTCAAAGGGTTTAGGGTATATAAATATGTTTGTTTTAAATTCCGTGCCAGCGCAAGCCCACATTCCCATTTATGCTTAATAATCTCTTTTTTTTATACAATCTCATTTATTTTGATAACCATAAAAGCAGAATAAGAAGTAGGATCTGTTCAGATTACAAGTTCCGAACGGCATAAGTTGGCGCTGAGTATCTAAGTGGGGCTGCAATTGCAGCTGCTCTAAAAGAAGTCGCCGGGGCAGCAACTGCAAGAGGAGCAGAGCGGACGAAGGGAGCAGCAACAGCAACAGGAGCAGAGCGAGCCAAAGGAGCGGCAACAGCAACTGGAGCAGAGCGAACCAGAGGAGCGGCAACAGCAACTGGAGCAGAGCGAACCAGAGGAGCGGCAACAGCAACTGGAGCAGAGCGAACCAGAGGAGCGGCAACAGCAACTGGAGCAGCTTTTACCAAAGGTTCGGCAACAGCAACGATAGGTTCGCGACGAACGATGGCATTGAAGCCATTGATAGAATCGGCGGTATAGGTTACAGTGCGCTTGAAGCCATCGGCATCGATCACGGAGTATTCACCACGGACCACATCCCCATCACGCTCCTCCACATGACCCTTAGAATCGCCGGTGAGGTTGTCCTGCACATCGTAGCTGTACGAGTATTGTGGATGAGGATCAATCTCCTCAAGCTCAACGGTCTTGGCTAGCACGGGTGCGGGTGCTACTGCAACGGGTACCGCAGATCTCAATACCGCTGCCTGGGCCACACCGAGCATAACCAAGGCGAATGCAATCTGTGAATGGATCAGTGAAGAGATTATATAAATATCCTAGTGTAATTTATGAGGCTTCTATCTATACCTTGTAAGCCATTTCTTATTGTTTTGTGTGGTGGATTACTCGGTGCTGCTTGAGACAGAAGTTAAACACTGAATGTCTGACTAAACGGTGGACATAAGGTTATATAGTCAATTCGATGGCATTGATCACACCTAATTGGAATTCATTTTTGGCACCGTATTGGAGGCGGCTGAAGCCCGAGCTCTTTACGTATAATTGTCACGTACGTTCTTCGGTTCTCCAAGACGGACAGTCGTTCAAATGGGAATCTTTAATTAAAAACTCATAGTGCATATTATTTATAAGTGAATATATATATATATATATGGTGGTGCTTTAGCTATACCTCCGCAGTTTACAGTTATTGCACAAATAATATGCATTGAAAATCGAAAACAATATGCGAATTGACTTGTAAATTCAAATTGTATTGACATTAAATATTTCGATAGTATATTTAATAGCGAACCGTTCAATTTGGGTTAGCAAAAAGTATGAATTACTAAATAATGATATAATAGTTTGCAGAAAATATATCTGCACATCTCTCACATACCATACTTCCATGAAATAAGATGGAAAGGAATAATATAAGCTCACGATATCCGACATGCACAATACTTATTCACGCCACGCTCTCAATAAGTATATATACATAGTATTTGGCAAATCAATAGGAAGGTCAACTTCCAAAATCAATGCTGTAGAAGATATAGTTTTTCCTGATTTGCCACGTATCCGTTATATCTTTTTGAACTAGCTTTGAAGCTGTAGTGGGCGTAGACAGACTGTAACTGTAAAATTTGAATGAAGGGTTTTTACAGGGTTTTTTTCCGATATGCTACGCCCCAAAAAGGCGTTAAAATTATTTTTGGGTTATCGATGGAGAAGTTCAACAGTATCTCAACAAATCTCATTTTGAAACTGTTAGCTTTAAAACTGTAGGAGCGGTTGTCACTATCAATGTAGTCGTAGATATATCCGCCATATCTATAGACCAACTTTCAAGTCTTTAGCAGCAATAGTGCGCAAAATATAGCAGAATTTTAAAAAGCACCATACATTCAGATCCGATTTGTCACACCCCTAGCTAAAGTAAGCATTTGTACAACCTGAATCCATTTTTGATAATATATTTAATAGACTGAAGAAGGTATGCAGACTATGAAGTATATATATTCTCATATAGGACGACTGCCTATCTATCCGTCTGTCCGTCCGTGTGAACGCAGCGATTTTGTAATAACAAAAGCTACAGACTTGAAATTTGAAATAAAAAGTCGTGTATATCATACGCAGTACGAGATTCTCTTTTTTCTTCTTTTTTAACTCATCCCATTCTCCTGTTATTTAGATAATTTGATAGAAATCTATAATTTGACTTTATTTTTTTAACATTAAAATGGGGGTTTTGAACTGAGACTGATATAGCTCTGTCCGTCTGTCTATTCGTCCTTTAGTCCGTCTATCCGTTAGATAACTATCGATAATTTGATTCAGCGTAACTTAATAACCGTAAAAGTTAGAGACTTCAGATCTGGTCTATGTTCCTGTAATGAATGCGCACATATTGTTGTTTTTGGATTTTCGATTTTCCCAAAATACTAGAGACTTGTCCTTTGGCAAATACAAACATAAGGACCATTTTATTATACTTTAAAGGTTTAAAGGTTTAACAATAAATTTCCCATAGTAATGCTTTTATTATTATTCTTAGTAAGCAGAGTGCGTGCCTGTCTGTATGTATAATATATATAAAAGAAACTTAAAATTATTTTAATATCAGCTCCCTCAGAGTTCAGGGTAGAGCACTCTTACTTGTTTTTACTTGCTTATTTTAATCAATTAATTTTTAAATATATATTTTTTATTTACAATTTCCAAGAAATTCCATTAAGGAATGATATAATTATTCATATATATGTTTCTTGATACACTTTTGCATCTTTGGTAGCCTCTATCGAAAACAAGTTTTAGTATCCCCAAAGAAATTTATTTTTTTAGGTATCAACACACAACGATATAACATCAAAGATATAAAAATGTATTTGTTTTTGTTTGAGTGCATAAAGTATTCACTTTCAATGTAATATTTTACATACACATTGAGCACAAGTGAATTGCACTAATTACGCGACTTCGGCCCCGAAAAGGCATTCAACGGTTCGGCAGATTGTATATGATTTGCTCTGTATAAAAGCCCGCAGTCAGCAGCAGCAGGTATCACAACTTGCTTTCAGCCCTCAACAGCAACTCAACAAGCAACGCAACCACTACGTAGACGCCATGGCATTTAAGGTTTGTCTATAACAGAGACTCAACTCAATGCGGAATATAAACTTATTAGCTTTTTAAACTAGTTCATCGCCCTCTTCGCCCTGGTAGCAGCCGCCAGCGCTGGCATTCTGCCTGCCGCACAGGTCTACCATGCGGCACCTGCCGTGGCCACCTACGCTGCCCCGTCTGCCGTTGTCAAGACGATTGCGCCCGTGGCCCAACACGTGATCACGAAGGCTGCCGAGGAATACGATCCACACCCTCAGTACAAGTACGCCTACGACGTGCAGGATGCCCTCTCCGGCGACTCCAAGAGCCAGGTGGAGGAACGCGATGGTGATGTGGTCCGTGGAGAGTACTCGCTGGTGGATGCCGATGGCTACAAGCGCACCGTCCAGTACACCGCCGATCCCGTCAACGGTTTCAACGCTGTGGTCAACCGTGAACCCCTCGTCAAGGCCGTCGCCGTTGCCCCAGTTGTGAAGACCATTGCCTCTGCTCCAGTTGCTCACTATGCTGCCCCAGCTGTAGCGCACTACGCTGCCCCAGCTGTGGTCAAGACAGTTGCCCCCGCTTACTCCACCTATGCTGCCCCTGCTCCGGTTGCCCACTATGGTCCAGCTGTTTCCTACCATCATTAATTATGTTAATTCTCTCGCTGATCTGTTATATATTAAACGAATAAAATTTAAAGATAATACACACTTTTCCCCATTTTACTTCCCATTATCCGATTATGCTGAGTCACGTTAGGTGATTGCTCTTCGCTCGAACTATTGCCAATTAAATAAGTGCGAGTCTTAAACACTAAAGTAAGATGACATTTTTGCTATTTGATTGAATCGATAAATCACTATGAAAATACGCGAGTTGCATCAAAAAGTAATGTATATAGAGTGCTTGCAGTGACTGTAGAATTGTGTTTGATTTGATAGATTTTTACAGGAAAAAAGGAACTATGATTAAAAAATATTTTTAAAAATTATTCATTTTATATTTGAAGTCCCTAGCTTTTGTGGCTTACGAGATCGGTGCGTTCACACACACGGACGAACGGACGGACAGACTTGGCTATATCAACTCAGTTTGTCTCCCTAATCAAGAATATATACTTTATGGGGTCTGTCACGACTCCTTCTGCCCTATTACATACATTTTCACAAAGCCATTATACCCTGAATTCCCATTTTCAATGGGTTCAGGGTATACAAATTCAGCAATTAGTGTCCCATACTTTATCATTTTGTAACCCGAGTGCAACCGCTGCGTAAACTGTACAGTAAGCAGAGCACGTGCCTATGCATGAGCGTGTGTGTATGTGATGAATGCCATTCATATATGTTGCAGACTCAATCAAATAGTTCTGGCGAAGAACAATACTAGGTTAAATGCGAAAAAGAATATATTATCTATAACATTTATTCGTTTAATATATAACATCAGCGAGAGAATTAATATAATTAATGATGGTAGGAAACAGCTGGACCATAGTGTGCAACCGGGGCAGGGGCAGCATAGGTGGTGTAAGCGGGGGCAACAGACTTGACCACGGCAGGGGCAGCGTAGTGCGCTACAGCTGGGGCAGCATAGTGAGCAACTGGAGCAGAGGCAATGGTCTTCACAACTGGGGCAACGGCGACGGCCTTGACGAGGGGTTCACGGTTGACCACAGCGTTGTAGCCGTTGATGGGATCGGCGGTGTACTGAACGGTGCGCTTGTAGCCATCGGCATCCACCAGCGAGTACTCTCCACGGACCACATCACCATCGCGTTCCTCCACCTGGCTCTTGGAGTCGCCGGAGAGGGCATCCTGCACATCGTAGGCGTACTTGTACTGAGGGTGGGGATCGTATTCTTCGGCAGCCTTCGTGATCACGTGTTGGGCCGCGGGCGCAATCGTCTTGACAACGGCAGACGGAGCAGCGTAGGTGGCCACGGCAGGTGCCGCATGGTAGACCTGTGCGGCAGGAAGAATGCCAGCGCTGGCTGCGGCTACCAGGGCGAAGAGGGCGATAAACTGGAAAAGAGTGACTGGTATATTATTACGTAGTGTTCGTCGATGAGATGGGCATACCTTAAATGCCATTTTAAGGAGCTTGGTGTGTGAAGCGTGTGCTGTCAGATGGGTCGGAGTCTGCAGTATGATTAGAAATTGAGCAGACTTCGGTTTTTATAGAGCAAACGGAATGGACAAGTGCATGCGTCGAGGTTGTGCGTTTGCTGCCACTGCTCAGTGTTATTAAGCAAATTACACACAAGCTCAGCTGAAAACAATGAAGAGCGAAAGGGCGAGTCGAGTCGGCTGAATTTAGAGTGCAGAGCGGTTTCAATACAGTGGAACATTTGTTGGAGTAATGTGGAGCAAATTGGGTCTTGTCTGGCAATTGGACATACTATTGCTCATGCTCACGGACGTATTTGCCGTCGAGGTTCCGGGCTCCAATCTACCAAGCCATCAAGCAAGAGTATTGCCCGCGGCTGTTTAACATTCAATTTATGTGCGCGACATTACAGTTGCAAAAAAAAGCTGCTATTGTTGCTACCGGATACTTTTTGGCTTGCCAAAAACCGGTTGGCTCATGCGCGAAAAAAGTAAAGTAGAGCTTAACCACACCAACTTCATATCGCGAATATACATAAGTGTGTGCTCTGATTGCTGACTCTTAACACGACGGATCATGTTTAATTAGTCTTGTCAGAAAGAAACAACAACCATTCTATTTTTGTAATTTTATGAAGACTTCAGCCCATTATGAAGTGCTCTCTTTCATAACTCTTTACAATCTATTTATAATTTAATATATTTTGAATGGAATCGTTTAAGATAAATTTCATAATATTTGCTCTATCTATATATTATTGTATTTGGGGCTTAGTGGAACAGCATGTACAGGTGTACCTGGTACCAGGTGTTGCCTGACTAGCGCTGGTTCAAGGAAGATCACATGTATGCATCCCGAATAGACGTGTACAAATAATCTTATTGTTTTAGCACATATTTGATATGTCCAGTTTTAGCTTCAATAGTGGCATACGAGTGCTCAGGTCCACAGCCTGACGGACGAAAAGATATCCGTGTCAAAACCGTACATTTTTCCCAAATATAAGCTCTATTAACTATTCTATATATATTTATAAATTTATCCCTGTTTAAGCCATACTTTTCAGTCCGGTGTTTTAAGCTGCCAGCTTCACACTCTTTACTTCTCCAAGCATTTTCAAATATAGTAGCAAATAAATTGCTTCCGATCTATGAGATCTTTGGATAATAAACAACTTTGAGCACGTAGTTGTTATGCATTTATAGATTTATTACAATGTTTATAATAACTATTTAACAGAACCTAGCGATCTAAAAATGTTCAGTAATGAAGATTAGGAATGGAAGATGCAATAATACTTTCGATGTCGCACGGCGCAGCTCTAATGATGATAATAGTCGTGAGCACCTTGGCTGGCTGGGGCCACTGACTCGTAGGTAGCGTAGTGGTCCTGGTGCTGGTGCTGGTGCTGGTGGTGCTGAGGCTCGTGCTCGTGGTGCACGCTGTAAGTGGGAGCAGCATAAGTAGGTGCCACATATGCAGGCGCTGTGTAGGCCACTGGAGCCTTCAGCACAGTCGATGCACCCGACTGATGGTATTTCACGGGCGCGTTGAGCAGTTTGTGATGAGAGTGGGTCAGGGGCTCGCGGTGAACAACAGCATTGAAGCCATTGACAGAGTCGGCGGTGTACTTCACGGTGCGGCGGAACCCATCGGCATCGTCCAAGGAGTATTCTCCCTGCACCACATCGCCGTCGCGGGACTCAACCTGGCTTTTGGAGTCTCCAGATACGGCGTCCTGCACATCGTAGGCAAAATTGTACTTGGGATGAGGATCATCAGGATAGATTTCATGGGCATTGGCGTGTGAGTGGATGTCATGCGGCTTCTGGTAGATCACATGCTGGGGCTGTGGCACAGCACTGTGGTAAAGCTGTGCCTGCTCGTGCTGCTCCACGGGAATGAGACCAGCTGATACAGCAGCGAAGAACGGGATCAGTGCAACGAACTGAAACAATGAGAAATTGAACGGAAATTCTTTAAAAAATGGATTCTGACTCACCCTGAAAGGCATTTTGCTTATATTATGAGATGAAGACTGGAGCAGAGCTGTGTAATCGACGTACTCCTGCTGTCGAAGTCGGTGTGTGAATAGTAATTGGGCATCCATTGCATCTGTATTTATAGGTAAAATTATTAGTGGCCACCAGGGTCACAGCTTCAAACTTCATTATTTCTGGCCTTTCTCTCACTTTTTGGTGAGTTTTATAAACATAATTTGAGTTTTAATTCATTTGCATGGCGCTCATTGTGCGGTTTTTTTCATAACATTTACCAAACAAGTTGGTGCCTGATCGATTTTGTGATTTGCACCCACGAGACACACCCATGTGGCCAACATGAATGGATGACGGACAACTGTACGAAAGAGCCGGCAAACAAAAGACTTAGGCAAGCAACTGGATCCGATGGCTTTGGGGATAGGTGCCGGGTGTTGAGTCGAGTCATGTAAGTAACCCAATAAGACAACTTGATCGATGCCAGTATTGCACTTGACACACACACACCCTCCTCAGCAGCTGTCCACTGCAATGACCCAAAAAATTGGTCGAAAACTGGCTACTCACACATACGAAACTCGGACTAATGTTTCCGACTCTGCCGCTTGTAATGACTGAGCTTTCAGCTTTCAGCTCTCCGCTTGCAGCTTGCAGCTTTTGCTTCACTTCAAATTCGACTTGTGGAATATTTGCTCCATCATGCCAACCTCAAGCTCACACATACACACACATTTATGTGCTTTTTTTACCCAGTTATAATGTGCCTAATCTGAGTAGGTGTACAGTGACTCAACTGTTTGCAAAATGATGTAACGTTGAACAGGTCGTATAACAATTGGAAAGAATTTCGTTTGAGGTCGTTTCTTGACGTATGATTTAATAGACCTTGAGGAACATTTGATAGTCCGTCCTAATATTATATAGATCAATGCTAATATATTCATTACCTTTAATTCTATATTGTTTGATAGTTTCAATTAACCGTTCAAGTTCTTGCAAGAGTTCAATGACCAATGAAAGCTTTCAATTTCAGTTTCAATCGAGATAATTAAAGCCCCGGTTCCCCACCTTGACTTCTCATAGTGAAAAGTTTAATTGGGAGTCTGAAAGCGATCTTTTCAGATTTCTCTAGCAATGGAAATAAAAAGAACAGTACTAGAACTGTTGATACAACTCGTTTCGTCTACCGTGCGTCTGGTCAATGCCAAGCGAGTTACAATTGAATTGGGCGACTCATGTTTGGCTCGGAATGGGAAATACCGCAGCCGGTAATAGCGTGCTAAGGTACCAGCCAAATCCAGATTTAAGAATTCACTGAAATATTTGTCTATTTATACACATTTAGATCATTTTGACATGCGGCAATATCTACAGTAACGCCAATAACTATTGATACACTGTTGGTTGATGGGATTAGTTACTTTTTTGGTGATTGTTGGTCGTGAATGAGGTCTGAATACAACCTTGAACTTGTGGTGTCGTTCCAAATATAATTGCAACAGTAGAGGTAATCAATTAAACCTTAAACTAAATGCAGATTATAAGAAATCAAGGGTTATGTATCATGTAGAAACTCCTAATTATATTTTATACACGCATTATTTTATTGGTGTGGTATACAGTAAAACAAACAACGATACATATTCAATAAGAATACGATCTCAACAGCTTAGTGATGGTAGGCGACGGCTGGCGAAGAGTACGCGGCATAATGGGCAGCAGGTGCTGCATAGTGAGTGGCTGGAGCGACGGCCTTGACAACAGCAGGAGAAGCGTAGTGGACAGCTGGAGCAGCATAGTGAGCTACGGCTGCAGGGGCTGCGTAGGTGGAGTAAGCAGGGGCGACGTGCTTAACAACAGCTGGAGCAGCATAGTGAGCCACTGGAGCTGGAGCAGCGTAGGTGGAGTAAGCGGGAGCCACGGTCTTGACCACGGAGGGGGCAGCATAGTGGGCTCCAGCTGGGGCAGCATAGTGAGCAACTGGAGCAGTGGCAATGGTCTTCACAACTGGGGCAACGGCGACGGCCTTGACGAGGGGTTCACGGTTGACCACAGCGTTGAAGCCGTTGATGGGATCGGCGGTGTACTGGACGGTGCGCTTGTAGCCATCGGCATCCACCAGCGAGTACTCTCCACGGACAACATCCCCATCACGCTCCTCCACCTGACCTTTGGAGTCACCCGTCAGCTTATCGTCGACGCCGTACGAGAAGCGGTACTGGGGATGGGGATCGTAGGTCTCATCCGACTTGACTACCACCTTCTGAGCCACAGCCAGGGGGGCACCGTAGGTGGCAACTGGAGCAGCTGCGTGATAGGCCTCGGGCACATAGCCAGCGGTGGTCAACGCGACGAAGGCGAGTGCGAAAACAAACTGGAAAGAAGCGAGGTAATCAGTTAATACGCGTAGATACATATGTGTAGATATCCATTGTGTTTGGACTCACCTTGAATGCCATTTTGTTGGTTTGGGATTTGGCTGAGTTCTTGACAGGGGCAAGAGCAAATGTCGAATGATACTGCTCCTGGACTGCAAAGTGTATTTATAGGCTGTCGCTAACTCGCACACTGATAGCCGATTTGATTATGTCTGCATGGCGGTAATCGTAATGTGCTTTAGTATGGCCTTCTGCATATCATGTTCGAAATTAGCGCAGTCACCACGCCAGCCAGCTGTAATCGAAGAGAGGAGATTGTCAAGCTGCACAGCAGCGGAGGCTGGTGCTGAGGCATCGACAGCGGCAGCGGCAGCGAATGCAGTCGTATCGTAAATTATTTAGAAAGGATTTGGGATTTTCTTGTAGCCATAAAACGTCTGGAGCAATGCAGAACTACAGACAATTTTATAAACTGCACAAAATTACCTCAGTTTATGCGAAAGATTATACGGTTCATAATGGAAAAATATAATGGGACAGATGTGTACACGGTTGCAACAGGCCTGACCTTGAATTATGCAAGTGCATTCTAAAACTGGACCGCATATATCACAAAAAAGGTCCATATGTTCATATATGTTCACAAGTCTATGACTCAGTTTTCACTAAAAATTGCTAACGTTATTTCTTAAACGGAGTGTAATTTAATTGCTGCAATCGGTATTTTTACAAAGGTATTACTTCAGTTGCCGTTGCGTCTCTTCGTTTCATGACATTTGTAATTATAATTAGTGACCACATCTTTACTAAGTGAACATTTAAATGAGTTGGGTTTATGCAATCCATTCCTAGTTTTAAAAAAGCAAATTTATGTTCTTAAAAAAAAATTACCATTTACATTGTTGATAATCAAATAAAATAAATATAGTCTTAACAATATTTTAGTTATTCATTCAACTAGAGGCATAGATTTGTAGAGATTTATTTATTAATATATATATATAAATAAAACTAAATAAACTAGCTGTGATGGGGTCAATTTATTTGCATAAAATCTTAAAGTAAAAATAATTTTTAAATATTTAAAATATTTATTAAACTAAAGATTTCGTTTTCCAATCACCATAAAGATTTTTTTAATGTCTGCAAAAATTTTTTTGTAATACATAAAGATCCGTTAAGCTCTGCTTTATCTACATTAGAGCTCTGCACGTGTACTATTTCTATTCATTAGGGATCTTTCTCTTTTTTTGGTTCTAAAGTTGGCATAGATCAAATCATGATTGTTGAAAACACACCCACAGTACCTTCGAACAGGAAGTAAACGCCAAGCAGCCAACAGTCAACGGTATAAGCATTAAAATGTTGCTGTCACCATGAAATTAAAGCGCTCACTCGCAGCTGCGCAGCCGCGTCGACGATTTGCTATATAAGTTAAGGCTTACGCTCAGAAATGTATCATTCGCAGATCAAGTTCACTTCTGTAAAGAACTCAACCGAATCCCCAAAACAGCAACATGGCATTCAAGGTGAGTACGAATGCACAATGGCTCTCTGCACACATGTAGGCACCAAGTATTAATGGACTATCTCGTTACTTTCCAGTATGTTTTCGCACTCGCCTTCGTCGCGTTGACCACCGCTGGCTATGTGCCCGAGGCCTATCACGCAGCTGCTCCAGTTGCCACCTACGGTGCCCCCCTGGCTGTGGCTCAGAAGGTGGTAGTCAAGTCGGATGAGACCTACGATCCCCATCCCCAGTACCGCTTCTCGTACGGCGTCGACGATAAGCTGACGGGTGACTCCAAAGGTCAGGTGGAGGAGCGCGATGGGGATGTGGTCCGTGGAGAGTACTCGCTGGTGGATGCCGATGGCTACAAGCGCACCGTCCAGTACACCGCCGATCCCATCAACGGCTTCAACGCTGTGGTCAACCGTGAACCCCTCGTCAAGGCCGTCGCCGTTGCCCCAGTTGTGAAGACCATTGCCACTGCTCCAGTTGCTCACTATGCTGCCCCAGCTGTAGCCCACTATGCTGCCCCCTCCGTGGTCAAGACCGTGGCTCCCGCTTACTCCACCTACGCTGCTCCAGCTCCAGTGGCTCACTATGCTGCTCCAGCTGTTGTTAAGCACGTCGCCCCTGCTTACTCCACCTACGCAGCCCCTGCAGCCGTAGCTCACTATGCTGCTCCAGCTGTCCACTACGCTTCTCCTGCTGTTGTCAAGACCGTCGCACCACTTGCTCACTACTCTGCCCCCGCTCAGGTTGCACACTATGCAGCACCAGCACACTATGCTACTTACTCTGCTCCAGCTGTCACCTACCATCATTAAAATGATGCAGACTTACTTGAGCTCATAACTAAAATCGTTGTCCATATTACTGTACATTTATTTATTGACATCAATAAAATAATGCATTCATGTATGAAAAAAAATTAAGTGTAAATGTATGTATGAATTGTAAATAGGAGGAGTTATCGGAAAAGAATGATAAGCTCCTACTGCTGATGGTATACACAAGTCTACATTTCAAATTTAAAGTCTCTAGGTTTTGTGGTTTACGAGACTGTTGTGTTTATACGGATGAATAGACGGACAGACAGACATGCCTAAAGCGACTTAGCTCGTCTTTCTGCTCAAGCGTCTTCAACGCCTTCTTCTCCCTGTTACATTCACTCACTTCTTCAATGGGTTTAGGATATTAAAATATATAGAAATGATTTGAATTGATAAGAAAATGTAGTTTTTAAATTTAAATTTACCAATAATTATTAATCTTCGATATAATAACATATTTTCTTCAGTAAAATATAAAATTCTCATAAATTATTTGATATGTTAAGTATCTTTAGCTGCTGTCTATGCATTCAGAACGCGAATTCAAATAAGCAATACCATTCATATGAATGGCATTTACTTGTACACGCAATTCCAATTGCAGTTGTTTATAATTGGTAAGGTCGTTCACATTCTGCTCACTATTATCCTGTTTAGCTGCCTTCGTTTATTGTGTGTGTGAGTGAGGAGCTCATAACATGTTTGGCAGCCAGGCGAAACAACGGAAAGCTTCACAGACATTAACAAGCATAAAAGAGCCGAGGTCGTAGTATTCATGTCCTGCAGTCTGGTGTTGGCTGGACTTTTGTTGTTTGAAATTGAAGTTCTTTTAAGGATTTCTTATGACGCTGTGGCTAAGCTTTCACTCGCAACGGGAGTGCAATGAACTGAACTTAAGTAGGATCCTCATCCGTCAGACAGTCTGCAGATAGAAATAAAAATATCTGCCAGCCAGGTAGCCAGGCAGCCAACGCTGGGGTGACTGGATTCTGCTTGAAATTCAGGGGTCATGACTTATATTTTGAAATGAAGGGATCTTCCACAAATATCTTAGAATCGAACATCGAACATCGAAAATCTCTAGTTTACCACGATTGAAATTATTTGCAGACGATTCTAGATCTCTGTTGCAGATAACTCTATGCACCTGTTGTGTGTTGCTTCCTGAGAAACAAGAACTATTCTGTTGGGGTGCTACAAGGTCGAGACGCTGTAAGCACAACAGACCAACTGCTACGTGTTTAGTTGGACCCTTGTAAAAGAGAGATTTCTGTTGCTGCTTAAATTCGAGACCAATCAAGTGGAAGATTGCACGTTTTTTACGTGCGCGCTCATCGAATATATCGACTCGGCCAGGCGAACCCTTCTCAAACTTCATCATCATCATTATTATCAACTTCTCTAACCGAAAGTCCAACAACAATGCGAACTGACAATGCGAGCAGACAAAACTACAATAAGAAATATCAAATGAAATATAAACAAGAAAGATAATACAGTCTTAGCACACCGGAGCTTAAATGCCCTTGAAACGATATAGTCACACAGTATAGAATACCGATCAGCCTGGAGAAGTAATAATGGCAACAATAAATTTATAGTGCTCAACTAATTTCTCTTGCAAAAAGTTCGATTATATTAATGATTCTATATTGAAAATTTGTTATATTTTTATATTAAAAGTAATTTCCCATGTGCTGTTTCCTAAATGAATCTTCAGCTCTGAATGTTAGATACTGTTAAGATTATGGAAATATTGGAAATATTTAAAATACCAAAAGAACTTTGTATTTATAAATTATTTCTATATATTGACTGACAGAAACATAAATATATGGTACATATTTCTGTATGCGTTACATATTTCTCTCAAAAGTGTATGTATCCACGAGAAGCGTATAATAGAAGTAAAAGTAAAAGGACCGCCGCTGCCAAGTGAAGCAGCTAAACAGGCTTTGCAGCTCGACAATCCCTTATAAATAGGAAGGCGCTGCTGCTGGCCGTCTCATTCAGTGTTATGTGCTGAGTCCAAGATGTTGGGCTGACGGTCAGCAATCGTTCCTGCCGAGGACAAGGCGACGGGTGAAAAGTGGAGGTGCAAGGCAGAATGCAGCTTTGTAAATTGTGAGTAAGAACATTTAATACCAACGCTTTGTGTGGAGATCGATGTTATAATCGGGTTTTGCGTTTCCCTCTTAGCTTGAACCACGGCAGAACCAGAACCAATTGGCAAGGATCTGCAATAGCATCTAATTCTATTGGAATGTAGCAGAGTCCCAACACCGGCCCTAATGTCCCACACTCGGCACATAGCACCAACAACACTTTCGGCAGATATTTGGCATTAAACATCTAAACATCATCCAGCGACCGGCAACCAAGGCCATTTAACGATGAAAATTAGCCCGGCGACCACCCTTTGGCATTTCACATTGATAACCAGAGGCCGATTCGTCACCGCAAGGCATTGAATCGCACGGACCCATTGGCAGAACCCACAAATGCCATTTCGGCAAATCAACAAAATTAACATTCGTGATTAAGTTTAGGTGTAACAAATAAACACAACAAAAACTACAATAGGCTACCAAATTGGCTCATGTGTATTTACTTAACAACCACAACATTGTTTCCACCCTCTATAGTTTCATATAGGGTTACTTATATCAATCGTAGACTGCATTGAGGACGACAACTGTCACTGCACAACATAAAAAGCTAGTACTGGTGCTCGAACCGAGATCGCTCGACTAAGAGATAGCCTAACACCTGCGAAGCGACGACATTTCATTTGCTTATTATACATTGAATTCATTGAAAATGAGTCTTGAAATTTGTAATGAATACAGGAGTCTATCATACGCAGTACGATCTTATCTTTTTTTCTATAACTCATCCCATGTTTTTCATTATCGGCTCAAATCGATAATTTGACTTCATTTTCTAAGCCTAGTTTGACTACTGCATCTGCTGGAAACTGAATTTACTGTGTAGGGTTATACAAACCATGTTTATTTTGTACATTTTGCAAATTATAAAATAGAAAACAACGCATAGAGTTGAATGTGTGCACGCAAGTGTAACATATAAGGAAATGTTTTACGCCTAACGCAGATTGTCACGAGCTTTTCATAATCGATCTAACGTTTTATGTAATGAATTCGGTGTTACTTAGCAAATTTCAATTATATTTTCCGCATATGAACTACATACGTTACCTTATCAGTTCAATTAAAGGAACTCTGTAGAATATATACAAAATATATACAATTTAGAAACTGAAGCTAAAATGAAGTACTAAGTATAATTTAATAATTGAAGATTGAAATTGTGTTGTCGAGTATATACAATTGAAACGGGAGGCAGACAGATGGAGATGACTATCCAGATCCTCACTCAGATAACATATATTTTAACAAAATCGTTTTATGTTGATTCCTCTTTTTCATAGCCTCTGGGTATAGTTAACATTACCTCGTTTTCTCAGTGTAGATAAACGAAATAGTTTAGCCTTATTAAAATCTCAATTCGCAAATTAAGAGTAAAAAAATATGCACAAAAATGTTTTAATAACATATATTTCGTTATGATTACCTTACACAAATGCCGTCACAGTGGCATGTGAACAATAATGTATGTATATCAAGGTCAGAGGGGCCCCCACAAAAGCCTATGACTGGAACAAAACAGCTAGCCACATGTTTGTGCGAGTGTGCATGAATATGTGCGGAGCTGCCAAAAAGTAAGTTAACTTCAAACTGGTTTGCATTACTTTAATTGTTATTATTTCACTTGTCGGTTGCTGGATTGCACATGGCCGTTAAGACCCAGTATATAAATAGCTGACTAACTGCTCCACTTGGCTTATATTTTCCATAAAACATAAACATCACAAGCTTGATTAAATATTTGTACATATTTATACCCTTAACCCATTGAAAATGGGCGTTCAGGGAATAATACCTTTGTGAAAATATACATAACAGGAAGAAAGTATATACAAATTATATCTTCTTTATCCGTCTGTCCGCCTGTCCGTCCGTGTGAACACATCGATCTCGTAAACCACAAAAGCTACAGACTAATACCATACAAAATTATCTTTTTTGTTTTCAATTACTCATCACATTTACTTATTATCGATGAGAATAGATAATTTTTTTTATTTTTTAGCGTATGTTCCTGTAATGAATATGAAGATTTTGTATACTTTGGAATTTGGATACCCAACCTCTTCCTCAAAAATATACAAAACCCAGATTTTAAATACTAAAAAATTGTGCTTTGGCAAATACAAGCATCTAGAAGCCATAATTATGCTCAGACAATTGCATTAAGAAAGTCCATCTAAAGTAAAAGTTATTCAACAATTAAATTGACATAGTACAGTCCATACTGTAACTCAGGGAATATCCTAGTCGAACAGCCTCGACTAGAGCACTTTTGATCATACATGTTCATACATACTTTCAAATGTGCGATGCCCATCTTACTGTCCGTCTGTCGGTACGTATGAATGCAGACCATTTCTGCGCTATTCAAGCTAAAGACTGAAATTTTGAATATATATTCGTGTATCTCCTCATTGATAGTGCCAATATAATTTTCGATACACCGATGTGGGAAGGAAGAAGAGGGAAGTTGGGGAAAGGCGTTAAGCATGCGAAATTTACAAAATATCAGTACTCTTTAAGCGGTACTCTTGGCAGTCTTCAAGCTACGCCTAAAAACCGAATTCAAATTATTGATTTATTATTAAATGGATTGAGTTTTCGGAAAAATGATCTTGTACTAGGCATGGTATATCAGCTCAAACGTATAAAGAATATTAGCTATATATTTTTGATCTTGGGTTGACAACGTTAATATATATTCCAAACTTGAAGTATATAGCATTGTAACTAATATCGTTCCACAGTCACTACAAAAAGTAATTTCCACGCATCATTGCGCATATCGGGAAGGTTCTTTTTTAAATGAGAATATGTTCAAAATTTCATATCTCTATTTTCAATAAACTGATTGACGGAAATTGAACAGAACTAGCATAATCTTTCTCTTCGTAAATGAATATAAAAATGCCGAATCGACCTTAATCACCTGCGTACACTTCGCTTCTTTTATATATACCTTACATATAACGCAGGCTCATATTCATACACACTCATGCATAAGCACGTACTCTCTGCTGATTAAGTTTTCTTCCAGCTTGACAATATTAATTAAATTTTATGAGAAATTTTATCTATATCATATTTAAGTGATTTATAAAATTCGTTAAAGCACAAGTCTCTAGTATTTGAAAGACGATTTTTGCAATTTTGAAGGATAGGATGGGAGATGGGAGGTATACAAAATCCGAAATGTACAAAATTTGAGTATTCATCATTACATCGTAAATAGTTACGCTTATAACACGCACTCAAATTTTCGATTTTTACCGATAATAAGAAAATGAGATGAGTTATCGGAAAAAGATAAACTAAATTCTAATTCACAGGGTATCGATTCTTATTTACGTAAGGCATAATTCTCAATCGTTTTAATAAGTATACTACATACAAGAAACTGTTTAATTTACGATTCAATTCTGAAACACTATCAAAGACTGCATACTATTGGGCGGAGTAATAAAGTGACAAGTTAAAATAGTGAAAGTGTTCGATATGACATAGCCCTAACCATAAAACACATAGATAGGACATCTAGTACAAACTATTTCAACGCATAAAATTATTTGCTCACGATCGATCAACAAAAATGTGTGATTCCAACATCAGAGCACATCATTGCTGTCGATCATTATATGAAGTCCCCTACGCTAAAAAATATAAATTGAAGGTAAGTCCGCCTTTAAGTGGTCAAAGTCTATGGCTAGTAAAATGTTGTTTTATTTTTAACAATCAATAATTATACCCTGAACGCATTCAAAATGAGAAACGGTCCTGATCAAGAATATAAATGATTTCAGAAACCCATTCTACAAGGCTTTCCCATTTATTTATTTCCCATTTATACAGTTATAGTTACAGAATCTAATTATTTCACAAAATTCCGATCCACCTTACGGACGGACAGACGTACATTTCATAAAACAACCTCGTAAGCGATATACCAAGTAAGAAGTTGCAGTTGGGTGTCATCGTAATTTTCGTCATCACTGATCTCCCTTAATTTAATTTAATAATTTGGAAATTGAAAAAAAATAGAGATTGAGCCCCAAAATTTACCATATATATATATATAAACAGTAATTCACATGTATATATACTTGCAACGACTCTTTTCATTTAATTGGTCGTAAACATAATGTCGCTCTCACCAATGTGAATATTTGAACGTTTCACAAATTTGTATATTTAGATTGCTTTATTGAAACTAAACGCGTACTAGCAATAAGCAATCGAGTCTCAGAAAATAGTTATTTTTATTTATTTGAAAACTATCAGCTTACATAGAACCGGTGTGTATTGATATTTGTTATTACGAAATTGAGCAGCTTACAAATTAGCGCCATCTATGCTTGCTTTTGCTATTAATCCGATATTCACACCGCCAGTCACCATTTTCAACTCTCTTTGAATATGTAGCCAGGACGCAAACCTTTTTTGAAGTGTGTCCTCAGCTCGCCCTAGTGGACTCTAGAGCTATCAAAAGTATCTTGGGTACTTAGTATCTACTCTATTATATTTACGTATGCTCAAAGATAACAAGTTTTATTTGTAATTGTATATAGTATGCTATAGTACAATAAGTTTTATCATTTCGACTCAAATTCAGATATGTTCACGAAGAGAAAAGAATATGTTCTTTTTGTGCAATGCATATAAGAACGCAAACCATTTTGTTGCTATTGTGTGTTATAGCACACACACAATAGCTACAAACTCGTATTTTGGAACAACTCGCAAAAATAATTGGATGATATATCTCCACTCACTAAAGAAGATAGGCAAATGAAGGAAAACTTGAGCTAAAGTCCCCAAATCTAACAGATACGAAATCTAAAAGATGTTTTCTTTTAAAGTTTTACAGCTTTTAGGTTAAAATTTTATATGCATGTTCCTTTTGAGCCCCATTGACGAATCCAACCCATACACTCAAATTATACAGAAAACTTTCTTACACATACTTACTTCTTACGGACTGACCAAAAAATTACAGATCCTCGCATACAGGGGACGCAACAACTGTAAACTTACAGTGACTAGTTAGTCATACTCAAAAATTTAACTAATTGTGTGAACACATTAATAGTTCTTTCTGATACAAGATCCTTCCTTCTCTTATTGTAAATAATTGTGAGCTCGACGCGTGTATTGTTACATATATGTCACCAATACCATTATACTACGATTAAATATTAACGATATTGAACGAATATTCCTTCAAATCGATGTTTATGGTCTGATTTTCTTGTATGCAAATTTATATCCTAATTTAATATAATTTAGAGCCAGAACTTGATAGGTATACACGATATACACGATGTACTAGCAACATTTATTCTCAATCACTTATAACTCTACATATATCGGCGCAGCTATTCCATATGCATGCAACCAATATGTGTAAGTCCATTTTGTATTGAATAAATTGACAAAACTTCATAGAGAAATAAGCACTTAGTTGAAGTCCAAATGAATTTCTTATTGACAGTAGCGTTAACTATTACAAAATAGATTCCTTTGGACATTGATGCTGTAGTTAAAATTGAAAAGAAAATCCATGCCCCTCATTCATCTTTTCCATATCCATATATATATATATATATATGTAATCTATATGTTTTATATATTCTCGAGTAAATGTATAATAATAAACCATTTGAGTTTACATCTTTTTAAAAGTTAGGGTTGCATAGAAATGAATGTAAATTTTATTTCGTTACCTACTGAACAAGGCATATATTAATATCGTAGTATTAGAATGATAATATCGTAGTACATATTTTAATGAATGCTGTTGTGTAAGGTTTTGACAATATGTATTGAATGTGTGATGAGCTTAGACTGTAAAATAAATGAAATTCAAAATGTTATAGTGCACATATGCTTACATACGTATATGTAATATTGGATATATCAATATTTAAAATAAATAAATATGTTGATAAAATATTAAAATGATTCGGGGTGTAATGATTCTTGGCTTGGTTATGCAGATAAGACCGACATTGAGCAGCTATGTGAACATTATTGTTAAATACAGAAAGATCCATTTTTTCTTCAAGTGTTTGCTTGATGCCGATCAATCGATATGGATACTCTTTTGCAGTTTCTTATTACTTAAAATGCTACGTCTAGGTTTGCGTATGTAGATTGAAAGGGATTCCGTTTTTCGTTTGTGAATATATTTGCTTGCAAGGCTGTCTGTTATCTGCCGTTATCTGTGCACATCTACCATGCTGTCTTTTATCGGGAGTCTCTGTAATTTTGAATTACCAGAGTCCCGATGAATAACCGCCAGGTGGGATACGATTCTTGTTGATAACTTGACTCCCGCCGTTCATATGACCTGGGTGTATGTAATCAGTAGCGCCAGCTTTGTATCCCTCGCCTGTAACGGGATTTCCTTCTGAAATTCAAAAGTTGAGAATTTAATCACAGTTCTTATGTATACTATAGTAAAATTTACCTGATCTCATTCCTCCATTAATTTTAAGGTTCTCAGTTGAAGAAGATACAGAAGATGATGCAGATGACACCGAACCACTTTTTCCGTTATAATTTCCCTTGGAAATTAATTGAGCAGTATTCGGGTTTTGTCCAAAGGAAATGTTGCTTTTCATGTGATTCTTGCCAGGTGTTATTGGACGAGCCGGTTCACCAAATAATCGCGAGTATGAGTCAACTGGTTTTTGGCCTCGACGTGGTGTTTCACCTGTTTTGTATATTGTAAGGTATTCGGTTAAAATCGTAGTTGTACTTTTTTGTATTTGCACACCAAAACTAAATTAAATAAAATTGATTATGTTAGCTTATTTACATTAATAACTAAACTCTTGCATAAAATAAAATAAAGTTATCTAACGACAAAGGTCGTGGAATTTACATTAGAAAGACCAGCTATGGTTGTGGTATATAAGAATACACTGGGAGATAAATAATTTTTGATTTCGGGCTTGCAATTTAGGTTCACAGTAGACTTGTGAATTTGTGTCTCTCATGCTTGTGTACATGTGGTGTTGGTGTATTAGAACCGTGCTTGAAAGAAATTAGAAAGCTTAACGATCGTTTTTAAGCTGTGACTAATCCCGTAGTTGTATTTAATTATTTTGCACACTTGAATTATTAAATGACAAATCAATGAACACAAAGTTAAAAACAATGATGTGTTAAGTCGAACAATTTATATTTATTTATATACCAATGAAATAGAATCTGTGAGCTCCTTGCCGCACTGTAAAGATATATAGAAAAAGAAAGAGAAAGAGGAAATCGGGAAATGTTCCATCAAAATGTATGCTTAAATAGCAATTTCGGGGAAATTAAAAAATAGTCAAAGCGTTGTTGGATATAAAAGGATTTTTTTATTATTATCTTGAAAATATCTAGGAAAAATTTATAGCTGTGTTTGTCACCTTTCAAACATATATCCTAAACTTCTGTTTATTTGTAAACTTATTGTTTCTAGTCGTTCCCGTCCTTTTCTAATAAAATCATTTACCAAATAACAGTATCATAAGTTGATCACTCTTCACCAATTAGGAAGATCATCAAAAAAATTAGCATTTGTAAGACAACATTTTAAGCTTGTGTATAAAGGGTAGTAAAGAGTACCAAACAAAGCGAAATCGATCATATGCATGTATTTGTAATATCACATAACGATCATTACTTACCATTGTTCTTCTGAGCGACATCCTTATCGGCAGAGAATATGTTCGACGCCATAAGGTTTTTGCTGTTCCGTGGAGTTTGAGGCATATCGGATCCGAAAATGTCACTTGAGACTCCACCAGGTGCCCTCAATACTCTGGAAGCCAAAAATTATTTTCTAGTTAGTCTTTGTCGAATTAGAGGTTATATAAAAATATTTGTAAAAATGTACAAGCTTACAAGAAATAGTTTTAATTTGTTTTAGCTTGATATATTCAAATATTAATATAAAACTTTCAAGTTTAAGCGACATATATTAAAGTTAAAAATATCAACTAAAGTAGCAGCTGACAATCAAACGCAATGCAATAGCAAGAAATGTATACGAAAAATGCGTGAGCTTGACGCTGCGGGGCCCTGCTTGCCATGTCCTTTTGCAAATTAGCGAAATGTTTTGCTTAACAACTTTTTTGTTATTTTTTGGATATCAATCAGCATATATTCTATCGGAATATTTGCCAGTTTTAGTAAATTTACCAAGGTGATCACATATTGGCATTATTTGCTTTGGGAAAATGGAGGCGCAATTCTTCTAAATTGCATAAAATATATTATATATAAACACATGCAGGATAAAATGTAATAACTGAAATCATCTTGTTTTGAATCAATAGCAATAAAACAGGAATAGTTATCGCTTATTTGAAACAAATTTGATCTGCGTGTGAGATCGACGGTTCATAAATACGGACAGGTCGAACTCGATTTGACTCGTCGCCCTGTTCAAGAATATAGATTAAGGGGTCTGCCACGCCTCCTTCTACTTGTTACATACATTTCACATATTAACAAAACATTTTCAGTGGGTTAAAGGTACAAAAAAATGCTTTGCAATAACATTTATATTTTTCTTTTTTTTATGATTTTTGCAGCAGTTGAGTGAAACGTTTGAGTTATTGAGACGACATACGTATAAAAACAACATAATGTTGCTAAATATGCTGAAATTTAAAAGCAAAACTTTAAAATTAAAAATGTATATTAACTGTTTAGTTAACACGCTAAAGATACAGTAGCTGAGGAGCTGAAAATGATAGTGCAAATCCATTTACTTTCGAAAGCCTTTCACATATGCAATGTGCACTGCAGCTCAGAGGCAAATCTGAAATTATGTTTTTCCATTGACCAGAGAATGTAAAAAAGAGAAAAATAAACTTAACCGGCAAGTATTCGCTGTGCAGATGGTTCATATGCCATTAGCAACCAGCGCTAGCTAAACTGGCTCTCGGAGACAGCCAATAGACGCCTAGAGATTTTACCTAGTTTAATAGAGACAAAGCTTAAATTGCATTGAGTCAAATTATTTGAAACCTTAAAGTAAAAGTTGTTTGATATTGGGTTAAAGTGACCGCTGTAACAATGATTCACTTTGGGAAAGCACTTGTACCCGATATCGTTTATATATAGGAGACATTTATGCAATTAAAAAACATTTATGTGTATTGACACCTATCACATCACATCTTTGAAGAATTGAGTTATAGTTGTGTATATAGTCAAACTTAATTATAATATTTAGGCAAAATACAAAGAACGTAGAGACCTAACTGAGGCAAGAGTAGGGATACAATTGTAACAGAAAACATAATCATACGTATAATTTTTTTTGGGGAATACAGTGTATATCATCCTAATAGTGGTTTTTTGTACATCGATAGAGAACGTCAACAGTACTTCAATTATCAATTTTTTAAGTTTCGGTATGGACGCTTTACTCACAAACCAATAGGGTTCAATTTATGTTAGAATTCGCCACATCATAACTAGTTATAGAAAGATACAGTTTTCTACGCACCGAATAAGCGCACTATATATTTCTAATCTTTTGATTCTACTGCGAGTATAATTGCAAATCTATATTAAAGCAATTATAGTATATTCTGATTTGACACTTTTTTTTTAACATTTATTAGAAGAGTGCCCTCAGTATATTACATAAAACCAATGTAATCTTTCACCTACGATATGCATTTACGATATGTATTTAAATTGGTTTATTCAAATCAATAATCATAATTTCGCTGAAAGGATTAAAGTCGATTTCTCTCTTTATTTTTTGAGTACCAAATATAAAAATCAAGTAGAAATTTGTAATTTGGAAATTTCGGATACGCGGATATTGCACAAAAGCAATTAACTATTTTCCGCTTTTTGAAAATAGAGTATAGAAATAATGAATAACGACTTTGGGCTCATTCGTCTGTAACATACAAATGTCCGAGTAATTGTTCATCAGAGAGTTCATTTGTTGTTTTTATTGAGCTTGGCTTGCTTTTAAGTGGCTGCAGTGATCTGCTCGAGCGCAACAAATAAACCGTTATTGTTGCCATGCTGCTGCTGCTGCTGCGGCTGTTGCGCTGCTTCTTTGTTTCATTTTAAACGTGCAACCGCAGACAAAAACATAATGAAATTTTTAACTGAAGCACGAATGCTTACTGCGATTGCTGCATTTTGTTTTTGTTATTTATAATGTTGGATGATTTTGTTGATTTCCCTAAAACGTTGATTAGATGTATCCATTATAATTGCTTGACATGCCAGAAACAATAACTGACTGCTAGATGACTCGGCTGATGGAGCCACTGTCTCGCCTTACTTTCCCTGCGCTTTGTCCGTTCAGCAGCTGTGCATTCAACCAGAGTCTCTGTTGTTCGATGCTGCACTTTTTGATAGATTGACGGTGCGCAAACATTTCGAAGGCTTGGAAATTGTTAAAAATTGATTAAGGGTTAAAATAAAAATAAAAAAGCCTGAATCGGGTGTGCAAGACTAGCACATACCCTGCCCTCACGCCCCTGAGGAGAGGCATATTGAGGTACTAGTTCTATTACATCACATTTTTTACAAGGCAAAAATTGCCTCGACTGCTGGTCTATGTATGTAGTTTTGAGAAGGCCACTCCCTCTTCGACGCGATACTACTACTCTCTCAGTTAATATTTTTATACCCTGAGTCCATTGAAAATGGGAAATCAGGGTATAATGTTTTTGTTGGATGTATGTAACAATCAGAAGGAGGCGTGGCAGACCCCATAAAATATATATATTCTTGATCAGGACGAAAAGAGAAATCGATTTGGCCCTGTCTGTCTGTCTGTCCGTATGTATGAGCGCGTCGATTTCAGCTCTCATAAGAGCTAGAGACTTGAATTTTTTTTGTAGATCCCTATATACAGCGCGCATATCAAGTTTATTTCCGATAATCGATTAATTTATTCGTTTTTTTGTTATCGAATAAAAACATTATCGAAATTCCGTTATAAAATTCTATCCCGCCCATCTTTTATTTAGCTTTATATGCATTTTATGCAATTTCGAATTTTAATATATTTTGGATACCGGCCTCAAATTTCCCCCAATTGAAGTTCAGTCTCAAATATAGCCAAAATGCGAATGAGTTGCCGCTTTTACTAAACTGACAAATATGCCCATAGAATATGTTGATCATATGCCAAAACTTTCATTGGAATCCGTTAAATAGCAAAAAAGTTATTAAACAAAACGTTTGGCTACTTTGCAAAAACACGTGGCAGCAGCGCCAAGCGAACGCACTTTTTCTATGCATGTGCATACATTCGCATTCTAGTCGATTCGAAGACATTTGCACCGCTTTCACAAGCGGTGGAGTGGCGTCGTTGGTAGAAGCGATGCACGCGAAACATGAGGACCTGGGTTCGACACCAGGCGACGTCGGAAATTTATTTAGTTTTTTAATTTTATAAAAATTAGGTGGCGTTGTTGGTAGAGATGATGCACGTTGCGTAATTAACGTAGGTTCAAACCTCGCCAATGTCAGTTTAACAAAAAAGCTTTTTGGTTGTTAAAGAGTAAAAAACACAGGTTCGACGGGGCGCAGGTTATCCCCTAGTCGGTTACGCCCGACTAGAGTTTTCTTACTTGTTTTAATCTGCCAATGCTAAAAAAACCTACCGAGTATTAAATAATTGCTTGTCTCTCAGAGACGCTGAAAATGTACAGCTCTTTTGGACGGCTTCACCACGAGATTTTCAATTATCGATACTGTTTTGAGCGCTTGATCAATAATTATCGATTATATACATAGAAAGTTTTTAAGCGGTTAAGAAAAAAAAGTCTCCTAACATAGTGTGCAATTACGCTTATATGTATGAAGATCAGTCAATCTGGATAATTTCAGAATTTATATTCGGGTTTTTCACAGTAAAGTGAAAGTCACCAGTATAGTTGCCGGCGCAACTATTTAAACTTACTAGTTTATATAGTTGCGCCGGCAGGCTCATGCGTTTACTGATTAATAATCAACTACAATAACTGTACAGTTATTTCAATAAAGTCCCGGTCATACCATCATCAAACTTTTTATTGAAACAAACTTGCTATTCTATGGTTCGTTATCGGTTCACGACTATTTTTAAGAATTAATATCACGTACCACATTTGCTAAGATTGTATAACTGAAAATAGCTTTATGCTTGAATATTTAATAGTTTTTGCGGTAGCGTGCATTTCTTTGATTTCAAAAGGACTAATAATAGGATAATTTTTTTACTTTTAAACAATTTGTGGGTGTGCAATGCCTTATGGTTATTTAAAATGATTGTCATTGTTACAGTGTTACAGATCATTTAACAGCAATCGACCAAACATCTGAATATGAAAGGCATTGTAGCTATTTCCGACAGGTACAACAAGGTACGAAAATACTTCAAGAATGCGCAACTCATAATGTCTGTTACATGTTTCTAATGTGTCCACATTACAATAGTATATATATATGAATTCGTATATATATAGTTTCGAAGTATTATATTTAGTGTATAAATTGAACACCAAAACGTTACCATGACTTTACGGATATATACTGATTTTTAGCAAAAGTAATATTTATATTTGTAATATTGTAGCACATTGTCCTAAATATGTACATCAATAATGTTGGCATAGCAACTACGTATTCTTTTATAGAGACGGGAATTTCATGCCTAAGTTTGGTAGCATGACACGCATATATACACTCTAAAGTTTTAGTATCTTCAGGAATTCATACTTTGTAAAAACAAATTTTATAATCTGTCTTACTTAAGCAAGCTTTCCATTGCATTTATAAACCAAAAACTAATTTTATTTAAATGATCTTAATAAAATAAAATAGATTTATTAAGAATTTTTTACATATATTTGGGTCTAATAGAAGAATGCATTTTCTATTGAAATCTTGGCAATAAACTCAGTTTAAGTAGTGAAATTCTATGTACTATGCAAGCTCACATTAATAGATTATCAATTTTAAACGAAAACTTCATTTATTTGGAAAATTGCGGAACAATTTATAAAATATGCTTTATAATTTATACAGTTTTTAAACAATTTTCTTTCCATCAATCAATCGAAACAGCATCTTCACATATATATAATAATATATATGTATAAAAATATAATCAATCTCAAATACCGGTTGTTTAATCTGCAATTTGAGTTACGCCTTTTTTATTTTTTGTAAAGCAAACAGAAAGAAAAGCAACTAATTTCATATTTTTTACCACACGAATCAAAGGATTATTATTATTTAGATTTTAATTTCCATCCATATTACTAACCCAACTCAATAACACCGAAACCCCGAAATAAAATAATCTTATTGATTATCAGCATGAAAGTAAGCGGGAACCAGAGTATACAAAACGCTTCATGTTGCGTTCAACGTGGGGCACCTTTCACTAAAGAATTTCCTATTTGCTATTTCTATTATCTTAATATTGATGAGAAAAAGAAAAAAAAAAGAAACCAGTCGACGTGTTCAATAGGGAAATGCTCGAAATGGAGACAGTACCAGACAAAGTTTGAGAAGCAACCCAGCCAGCACTTTGCATGCAAGAAGTAAGCAGGGATTGAAAAGCAAATCGGAAAATCAATGAACTGCTTAGTCTGAGCGCCAGGCCAGCAGCTGGCAGCAGAGGCCCAATAAAGATACGTTCTTGGCTGCCAGCACATTCGGCCGAAGAACCTGCATGCGCCCATGTGGGGGAAGCCCAAGGTGAATGCACGATAAATTGCGGTACAACCACAAAACTGCATATTTTCATGTATACAGTCGCATATGTGTTCATATGTGAATTTACATAGGAATTTGGGGAAATTAATTTCTAGTTTTAAGCTTACCTCTTTTTTGCTTTGCCGACATTGTAAAGCTCAACATGTTTGAATGCAGCATAAGTAGCCATGCTATATATTTTTATTTTATGTGTGATATCCGGTTTGAATTTATATATAGGTATGTATTGATGAAATCTTAAAGACACACGAACACAAAACGTTTTAGGAATAAAGGCAAAATTTGCATATTAAATCAGTACGAGTAAGAGCCGTCAGCTGAAATTTCGAGATGAACCTGCAAAACGTTGATGACTCATGCTGCAAGTGCTGCAGCAGATGCCTGCAACGGATGCTGTGTGCGCACGTTTCACAAAAAAATCAATAAATATATGTGGTAATGGCACACAGATGCAAATATCATAATTTTGATTGAAATTGAAAAGAAATACTATCTGCTCGCAACTAGATTATAATTTGCAAATTTTCAAATTTTTATTCTATTTAGTTTTTAGTGTTTAGCAAAAGACAGAAAACACTCACAAAAGTAATTATTCACTTTTTATTTTCTGTTGAGTCTTAAATATTTTCCGAATACACAAGTTATTTTTAAATGATATAATTTGAATGCGGGCTAATGCTTTTATACAAAGAGCAAGGAATGAAAACTAAGTGCTTTTAAATTTTCATTTATCTGTATACGTTGTCTGGTTTTGCGTTCGTTGACGTTGTGACCGCTTCAATATGAAGCTGATGACTGGAGTGCATCGGGAAAAGTGAAAAGCATTTATTACCACCACCAGCGGCAGCTACACGAACACCGGGCAACTCTTATCGATTCAAAAAACAAACTGAGTAAGGCAAGTACAAACTCGCTCGCTCACAGAGCGAGAAAGAGAGAAAGGGAGAGAGCACAGTTCGTTTAGTAAGTATACGTATGCCTGTGCACAAATACATGTGCACTAGTATATACTCGTCCACTCGTTGAGTTATGTTCGGGCTGTCGTCTCAAAATAAAAACAAAGTACAGCTGTTTGAAGTTAAAACCGAAGCTCTCTTTGTCTCTCTCAATTACTCTCTCTGGTTTGACTAAAAGATACAACTGTGAACAGAGCAACATTGCCAACAACATTTTTATAAAAGACAAGAACTTAAATTACATATGTGTGTATTGTAGGCTCTAACAAAATATCATTAATTAAAGTATCTTGCTCAATTGTTTCATCTTCGGTAGTTGAGTTTTTGAGGTGGCCTCCTAGGTCTCTCAAAGCCCAACAGCTTCTAAGTTAAGGTATACAAGTTATGTTAATGGTGTGCACTTACAGCTGATAATTAGCGCAAACATTTTGCAATAATTGCGTATTATATTTATACCTTAAGTCTATCGAGAGTGGGTAGTCAGGATAAGGTTTTCTTACAGTAGACATTTTTATGCCAGTATCTAGTATTTGTTGCGAAACAGCTGCTCGGTACGAGGCTTGAGGTATCTACTAGTCAGGAACTCACGACATGTTTGTTGAAATATGAGAGAAAATTGCATGGGTTGTCTGTTTTGAGCTGTGACAAAGTTTACAGGTGTTTCATGTGTGTATGACAACCGTTAGAAAATACAGAATATACTAACTGGCTGAGTTGAATGCTTTTTTCTTTCTATATAAAATGTACCGGGGCAAACAGATTCAAAGGTCCAAAAGCTTACATTCGCTTTTAAGACTATCTGAATAAACACAGCTAATGTAATTTTCGGCTCATAGTCACATTATTTTTGGCGAAAGGCAATTTGATTTGATTTCTTTTAATCCAGTCTCCAACAGTTGAACCGACATATTGATTGAGATAATCATAGATTAAAAAAAAATTCAAAATATATAACTTTCTAGCATTATATAGTTCGGAAAGTGAAGTGGCATCAAAATCGTTATAAGAGCATTTAATCTTCGTCACGGCGAAAATAATTGCTCTTTCATGCTCTACCCAATGTACAAAGTAGTTATGGTTTAGTGAATCTTGGGCTTTCATTGTGTAGCTTTTCTGTGTTACCGTTAGAGCCTGTCCATTAGAAGCCGAGTGTCGGCATCTCAAATATTAAAAAAATAATAAGAGAGTGACTGACAGACAGACAGACGGTCGGACGGCTTGTGCACCATGTTGCATGTTGTATTTGGTTATGGTTTGGATATAGTAAATCACTTTCATCATCAACATTAGGAGAAACTTGATATGCTGCCGGTACCAAATCAATTTTGAAATAAACTTTTAATTGGCTCCGACCAAATCAAAAATGCATTTATATATTTTAAGCTTCTCATTCTGTTAAGCAATTGGCACACATTTCCGTGGAACACAGGAAGTGTACATATATTTTTGAATACGCTTTTTTACTTTACGAAACGATGACGACCTACTACTAACACACGATCAGTATAACTTTCAAGTATACGTGCAACATGACACCATCTCGGGCCAACGGAGTGCAGCAACGCCTATACATAGTTCACTTTAGCCCACATTGCTGTTGGACAGCCCACTGGACGCGGTTAAAAATAGATTCGTCGTCCATAATAGACATTTCTGCTCATCGCTGTGTTCCTTTGCAATGCCTTGTCTAATTGTTGGGTCAAATAAACCAAGTTTATTCACCTAAAATATGTATTCTGTGTGTATTAACCGAAGATGTAGCTTATGCACTACTACGCCTTTGCAACATCATTCTGTAGAACCCATGGGCGGGCGTTATCAGATTGTACACTCAGCAATAGCAACAATGAAACAAAAATTGTACAGTTTTCCATTTAAATTTTTTAAATATACATTATAATATTCCTTTCAAAAATTCAGATGCTTTTTTCTGTTGTATAGCTTTTATACACACCTATCTATTACAAATTTAGTGAGTGCATGGTATAAAGTTGTAGCTTTAAACGCCTTTCAGACAACGCAGACAACTTTTCTTTTCTTTTTTTTTTTTTGAACTGTCTATTTTAATTATAGCTACGGGCACTCCATTTCTTTTTTTTTTGTGGTCTTGTTGGCTGCTTTTTCTGATTTATTTACATTTAGGGTAAGCATTTTCCACATGAGAGAAGGTTTAGGGCAATTCTTTTTACTGCATTTTAACCGGCAAATGACCGGGCAGTTCATTGCCTAACTAACTACTTAAGATTATATGGATTAATTAGCCCAAAGTGCCAAACAAAATTTTAAATAAAAAACTCGCTTTCTAAAAGTTTCCAAATTAGTTCAGTGCTAAATGTTCTTGGAAAGTTCCTGTTTTGGAAGGTATACTTGTATATAATAGTAATATATTCGTTTATGTAAATACTTGCTTATTCATAAGTGTACTAAATAAGTCACTATTCTTTTAATTTGTATACAGTAATTTTAAGATCATCAGATAGGTCTAGATCGATTTATATCAAAGATAAATAATCACTGAATTATATACATATATATTACACATCAAACATTTCCATAAACATTTATTCAGTGCAGTTCTATTCAGTTTATTTTATCTAATCTGTCGAGCTCAAAGAACATCATTATCACAGATTCATTGTTACAACATTCCGCTTGATCATACAATATCGAAAACAAGAACTTTTAGAGAAGTAGTTAAAATTTTATCAAGGGTATCGCTGTAGATTACCAAAACCCATTTTAAATTAAGCTCATTGAAAAGTTACCATTACCGGAAAAATAAATAAGGTTCAACGATTTATCGCATTTGGAAATTTACGATCAATTAATTAAGCCTCGTATTTAAAGATATAGACATAAATTGTCAAAGCAAATAAATTGATAGTTGTTCTGACTGTACAATGTTACCCTATAAGGAGGCTATCTTATTGGAAGAATTAATTGAAAAACAGTGTGGATCATCTGTTATGTACATGCTTCTACTTTGGATTGCCCAACTAAGAGACGTCGTGCAAAGCCATAACTATTACTGTCCCCGATAATTTCAGATGTACGAATTCAATAAAATTTTCAATATAGACTACACCTCGAAATGTTTGCATTTACCAAAACTTAATACGTTTGAGGTGACTATCCCCGATAGTAATGAGATGAGTTATATCTCAGTGAACTCTCAATAGAAAACATTTATTACTTTCTAGTCTTTTGTAAGTGAATAATTTTTATGGGTTTCTATCATTTAAATTCTTGTGCACTATCAAATCCAAACAAACAACCAAAACAATGACATGAAAAGCCTATCGGTGTAGCTAGACTTCAGAGTAAGTAATCTGCACAAAAGCTAACACTGCGTCGTAACTTCAATTTGGCGTTTTATTGAGTGAAAAGTGAAAGGCAATGCCAGTTGAGTTAGCTGTGCGCTGTGTAGCTCTTGTATAGAATTTGTTACACTCTTTGCGTGTTTAATACAGCATAGCCAAAAACTTTTGTGAAATTTAATGAAGCACTAATCTGCACTTCTTATTTATAGTCACACAGAAATTGTGTTTCTTTCGCTGGAAACACTATAATAATTTATTTCTTTCTCGACGCGTATAATTTATTCCAACCAATAAATAAATCCATACAAAATTTAAATAATAATCGCTTGAGTTTGATCTAAATATTTTAGTCAAGCTGAGCACACACGTATCCAAAATTAAAAAAAAAAATAAATAAATAAACAAAAAACTTTCGCGAATGTTCCCAACGTAGAGTTTTAATATTGTTTTCAGTTTTACATTATTTAAGTTCTCCTAGGTACTTAAAGAACTGTAAAACTTGTGATACCCATGCCTTTTCGCGAAATTTCAAGAGAAATAAGTATATAAGAGGTAAAGTATGCAATCACAGAAATTATTCAAGCATGCATTTCCCTTATATTGAGCGACTGAAGGTAGAAGCACAGCCGTTTGATCAAACAAAAATGTGAAAGAAAGTGCAAATGCTTTTGAGGCCGTATGGGCTTAGCGGTATTCGTATCTTTGCAACACGTGAGGAAATGTCTGTCGCTCTGTCTGCTTAAAACGTATTGCCTCTCAGCTTGATAGCATGTATTTAGTTGCCATTGGACAATCGAAAAAGTTAATATTTTGTATGTTCGTACATAACAGATCTCCACGTCAGGAACTCCGTCTTTGCTTGAATTTTTAGCGACTCTTAGCAAAAATTAAAAAAAAAAAAAACAACATTTTTTAAAGTCTTTTAAATAACTATTTTAAGTGTCTCTCCTTTTTTTGGCTACTTTTGGAAATTACGTGTAAATATGGATTCTTAATATTTGTCTGGATGAACAAAACTTCTTTACAATATCTCAAATGCTAATGAACTCTTGTCGGGCGATCGAGATGCACACAGACAAGTTCTGTTATATGCCATTTAAAAGTAATTAAAAACAATTTCAAGAGCATGCCAAGCTCATAGCTCTTTTTTTAGCATTCAATATAAATCCATGACTGTGTCTCGGTATACGTATTTGTGATTCTGATCCGCATTTTTGTGTAACATTTCTGATTAAGTTAAAGCGTATTCTGGATATTGTAAATTGATATATCTTGAAAGTTCTATTTTCTTTTATTAATTTGACATAAATGCTGGAATTGTTAAACGAAGCATTTATTAAACAGGTTCAGAACGTTGCTGGCCTTTTGTTTGTAGTCTTTGTCGTCTCAATTCTTTTTGTACCATGCATATAAAGTTGCCTTGCCACAAAGAGACAAAGGCAACTTGAGAAATGAAAACGGAGTGATTCATCAGTCTGGTATATAACCATGACTGTGAAACAAAAATATATTTTACATCTACAGTGTCATCGAGAACACTAATAATACTATTTGCAAACGTAAAGAAGTACGCTCGTTTATATCACTGATATTTAATAATTTAAAAATCATAAGTTCATTAAAATAAATAAATATTCAAGTTTCTACAATATTTTATACCTTGAACACATTGACAATGTCTGTCCACACCCCATAAAGTAGATATATTATTGATCAAGGCGACGAAATGAGTTGATTTAGCCAAGTCCATCCATGTGAACGCCACGATTGCGTAAATCACAAAATCTAGATACTTCAAATAACATATACCATACGCTATACGAGCTTATCCTCTTTCGATAACTCATTCCATTCACTTGTTATCGATCAAAATCGATAATGTGGTTGTTAAAGCGTAGTTTTAAGGTAAATGTTTCTTTATTAATTCATCATGTCAAGTACTAGAGACTCGTGCTTCAGCATATAAAAAGCAAAGAAAATTTAATTTCAAAAAGCTCTAGAACAATTGTTTGTATTATACATAATATATAAAAAGAATGGTGTAATTATTAGAATATATCTGCTACGCAGGCTTTACGGTACCTTCTTGACTAGAGCACTCTTACGTTTTTTTTTATACCCTGAGCCCATTGAAAATGGGAAATCAGGGTATAATGTTTTTGTTGTAATAGGCAGAAGGAGGCGTGGCAGACCCCATAAAGTATATATATTTTCGATCAGGACGACAAGAGAAATCGATTTGGCCCGGTCTGTATGTTTGAACGCGTCGATCACGCAGATCAAGTTTATTTTAAAAAATCGATAACTATCCCCAATTAATTGTTATCGATTAAAAACAAAATCGAAAATATTATATCTCGCCCATCTTTTAAGCTAGATACACCAAATATTAATTTTAGCTTTATATGTATTTTATGCAATTTAGTTATATTTTGGATACCGGCCCCAAATTCTATGAAAAACACAGATTTGACGGGGCTCAGGGTATCCCCTAGTCGGTCACGCCTGACTAGAGTTTGCTTACTTATTTTAAATAAAATAATTGAATTTACAAGAATAAATGTTTTTCTACTATTACGATCTATTATTTGACAGAATTTACGACTACTTGGAGTAAAAAAATATACATAACTCATGAAGATTCCATTAATCGAGTAAAGCCATCTTATGATATTCCAAAACCAGTACGAATATAAATATAATAAGGTCATATGACCTTCGATGTGGATGTGCTCAACCAAGCGTATATATGAAACATCAATGAATAAGATTAACGCAGTGGAACTGTCACCAAGTAAGGATATAATTGAATTTTTTTATTTGATTCATTATTATAAAAGAAATACATATATATACATATCATTTCCTATTTATTTGTATTCTATTTAAGCAATTTGGGGATCGTCATTGACTGTAGGCAGTACCATCTCCAAAACGACATTTTTACTTTTGTCCGAAGCGAATATTATAGATCGTTAGTATTACTAGAATTCCATTCGGTTTATACCTTATCTGATGAAGCTACCTACACTCTTTCGCTTTATATTAGCTTCTCTTTCTGCCTCGCTTTGCTCTAGAATCTAAATTAAGGAGTAAGGCAACGCAATGAATATATACGCTTGTTAGACGCCAAAGCAGCTACAGAGAAAGCCCGAGCCAGCACGCAAGGCCTAGCCCATAGCTCATAGCCCGAACCATAGGCACTCACATAGGTAAGTTCAATGCACTTTTCTGCCGGTTGCACATTGACGGCTACATAGGTAAAACAATGAAGTCGCGTGACTTCTTAGCCACCAATACTCGTGTAAATGAAATAAATATATGAGACATACACAACGATAGACCACTAAGTGTAAAACAGCCTAACTAATACACATGCATTCTGACCGCCCTTTCAGCGTTACATGGATAAAGAGAAACGAGTAGATGGATGGGACAATGTACTTGTCGAATAAATACCCAGAAACTTCTAAGGGTTGTTGCTCACATCCATCATCAATAATTGTCCGATTTTGGGGCACGAGTTGTTGAGTTATATGGCTTATAATGACTGAATCGGTCGAAGATAAAGCTGTATTTTACTTCAAGCTGAGATCAGAGAATATCGGGATACACATCCACTTACTGGCATACGTGGATATTTCGTATGAGTCAGCCCAACATTTTTCAGAACAAGGGTCGCACTCGAACTGGAAGCAGTACACAAGCATTTGGACATGTATGCATATATACACACATATATTCGTTGCCGTTTGACTTGTATTTGGGATATCGGTTGCCAAGGGTGTATATTTGACTGCTATGGCTTGCAGTGCAGCTCAGCGAAAAGTTGGTCGCCATTGTTATTTGAAGGAAATAAAATACATTTGTACGCTTGTAATTACTTAGAAATTAGAACTCAGTACAACAAATGAGGCGATCGCAAGACGCGCTTACAAACTGCATAGAAGATAACCACACACATACACACATGCACACAGCACAAGAAGCAGATAACATCAATACAATCATACAAGCACTATGTATGTATGTATGTATTGAGCCACAAACACACACACACACACACAGAGGCGCATGCACACACAACTATACGAGCATGTCTGTAGATCATTAAGCAGTCGATCGCACATTACTTGAGATTGTCCATATATGCACAGATCCACAAATATATCTCCCCGCTCATACATACAAGCATTATTAATACGCGCTGTACGTAGGACGTAGCAACATACATACATACATACATACATAGGCACAATGCACCAACTGCAGATTGAAATGGAAAGAAAAAGAACTTACTTGGTGCCAGATTTGGTGTCGGAGATTTCAAAGTTACTGATCATTTTTATTGTTTCAGACGGTTGATTTTGAATTTGCAAAAGACGCTTTAATTTATTATCGCAAGAATGCAAATACTTCAGATCTAATTAAAATATGGGCAAATTTAAAATACACAAATCAGCAGACCGGGCAAAAACACATCCGCACAGACTGTTCAATCGAAAAAGAATGAAGATTAATTCATCGATGTTTTAATTGTATAAATATCGGTGTATAAATATCGGCGGTCACACTTTTGTGCTCACTAGGGACTGTTAGCTGGCTGTTGGCTAACATAACATAATGCGGGCGGAGAAATACTGTCGATTAACAGGGATGTTATTTGCTTTTAAGCTGTCTGTTATACTCGCTTGGGTATGGTAATAATTGCTTCCATGGTATCGATATGTTTTGTAACATTCAACCATCTGTTCTGATACTTGCTGAGCTGATCCCGTCGCCTAAAGGGGAAACGCCTTTGTTTTTATGTAGTCAAGTGTGTGTGTGTGTTTACTCAAACTCCACTTAATCGATGTATAGTATTTTTAACGCTGAAATTTGATATATAATAAATAAAAATGTTTGCAATTAAAATTTCCCACAAGGCGATAGCAAGGCCAGGCAATTCGATTTCGTATTGCTGTTTCGTAAACTTTAAATATTCCCGCAAATTGGTTAGCCTATGTTAACAAAGAGCAAGAATGTTAGCGTGTACATGGCGATGGCACAAGGAGAAGCACTGTTAATATTAATAAAATACTTACAAAAATTCACCTCATTCGGGGTTAAAATATGTATTCCTAGATGGCGCTTTAGAAAGACAACTCCAGTTCGTACACAGCGCCATCTGTTGCATACCGATAGAGGCTGCTTAGTACGTTTCATTACCAACAAGATTTTCAGAGTCCACACTTAACGAAAGCTTACAATCTTCGTTAAAAGCCAGTGCACAACCCTTAGCAAGTACACAATCCAAAAATCTATTTCTTTCGGACTCACAATATTTGTATCCTTCAAGGATGGACGGGGTGAAAAGGCCAGAGATATATGTAAATGCAAGAAGCTAATTTGAGGCAGCATTCAAATCGTCGGGCACACTTTTCATGCATGGCCCATATATATTCGCAATATCCACTTGAATTCTCACCTGCTGATCAAGTAATGAAGTGGCAGAGGTGGCACTGCCAGTGATGCCATTTCAGCCGTTTTCCCGTCAAATCGGACTGTTTCAGCAATGCGATTGCGGGACACATTTAAAAACAGCGGCTAGATTTTTATATTTGGTAATCACTGCTATTTTTATGAGCGGCACAAAATGTACTTTTTTCAATCCAAAATGGTATATATTTTGTTATGCATAAATATCATTTCTAAGTTTATAAAGGATTTCAGCAATTGTAGTCATTTTAATGTGATTTATCAACCTTGAAGTCAGAGCTCAAGGGCACTGCTATTTTTGTGTACATATGTCTTTATAAATCAAAAAAAAAAGAAAACAATAATTTATAACAATCAGCTTTTTTTCAACTTTGTTTTCATGGGATTTTGCATTTTTAGCCTGTTTTTTTTCGTCGATCTAGCTTTTTTGGTCTAGAAAGAATATTACATCACTGGAACTGCCTGGCAGCACTTGGTTCGCAGCCAGGCGAAGCTCGGTATTTACTTAGTATTTTTTACTAACATTAAGTGGTGTTGCTAGAGATGATACGCGTTGCGTACCTGGCGTAGGTTCGCGCCTTGGCCTGCTAATGTCGGAGTTCAACTCCAGGCGACACGCACTTCGGGGCCTTTGCTCATTCTCCTTGTGAGCCAAACTAGATATTTTCAAGGTGCAAATGGCACATGAAATGAATTCTGATTATTTGTTATTATTATTATTATTATTATTATTATTATTATTATTATTATTATTATTATGGGGTTACAAAACAAGGCAACACTACTCGATGTTCACACGAGGACATCTAGTAGCAATCCTTGTCCCTGGTAATTCAAGTTGACACACAGCCTCCACGTCCGGCCCCACTGGATAGCGACTGGGCCACCGCCCAATTGTGAACTAATGTGTGCAGCGATTTAGACGAACAAAAAGATTGAACTCTATAAAGTGATATCTTTGACCGCCTACGGATTACGAAACATTAACATTTTTTGAATTGACGACACCTGGGCTGACAGGTGTAGCATTCTAGGACCTTAGTACATAAGAGTGACATCATGTGGAAATGGCTCCTAGGATAATGCTGCAACTGCCCCCGTCCCGTTAAAACCCTGGCAGGCCTCCAAGTACGTTCGAAGCTCGTCGTTAATTTGTTTTCTTTTGACGGTACAGGCTTAAGTTGAGATGACTCCTTAACCTGCGCAAGATCCTGGCTCTGAACGTTGACTCCCATAAGGACCAGCGTCAACCCTCGCATGGCCTCCCTGCTACGCATAGACAACCATGAGGATCGCTATGAGCGACTGTACATCCGAGCTAAGATAGCGGCTTGGAGTGGGGACCCCTAAACATGGATTTTTTAAAAAATAACGAAAATAAAGACAAAACGAATACAGAAAATACAAACCGTGGCACACCACAAGAAGAGGCTGACCCACGCTTTACCGACCCTAGACTGGGTTTCGGCAAAAGCTCGAGGATCCCAAGGAGCCCGGTGATAGCAACAGCACCAAGAAACGTGGAGGAAACGCCACGAACAACACAGGCGGAAGTCGAGGCACCGGGCACGCAATCAGCGCAGCCAATGTCACCGAGACAGGAGTACATCCTGAAGCTACGCGCCGAGGAAGAGGATGCAATCCTCAAATGTCGCCAGGCATTGCGACGGATAAAAGCTGCTGTCACAAAGCAGAAAAACATCAGTCTCGATGTAAAAAGCGGAGTGTCTGACCTCGACGAACTGCTGGATGTCCTTGGACATTGTAGGAACTCCTGGAAAAAGCTAGAAGCAGAAGCCTTCAAAAAAAAGCAAGTGCCAGAAACAAATAAAAGGGAGTCTGCAGAGACGCCCGCTACACAGAAGAGGCAAGCCTCTAGCCCGCTAGAGGCAGAGTCTGGCAAAAAGATCTGCGAAAGACAACAGAGTCTTTGGCAAAAAGTTGCCAGAAAAAGTGCCAGTCAGAAGAAACTAGAAAAAACTGCTACGGGGCAAGGAGCGCAACCCAAAGCAAAAGCAAAAAACACAAAAAAAGATGAAAAACAAAAGGCTCCCCAAACGGAAGCGGTCCTTATAAAACCTGAAGGAGGACAAAGTTACGCCGATGTTCTTCGGAACATACGAAGCACAATCCAACAGGACGATAAGGTGAATGTGAGAGCTATAAGGAAAACTCGGACAGGGGCACTCCTTGTAGAGCTCAAAAAGGGCGAAAAGCTACAGCAGGAACTTGTGGAAAAGCTAAAGGCTACCGTCAAGGAAACAGCCACGGTAGCTGAGCTCAAGCCTACAGCTACGGTAGAAATCCGAGACCTCGACTCGCTCACAGTTGAGTCGGAGGTCGCAGAGGCAGTGCGTAAAGTACTCACCAACCATACAGAGGACTTACGCATACAAGTTACTGCCCCAAATAGTCGAGAACAAGTTCGAGCTTTCGTAACCCTAGGAAGCAACTTTGCAGAAATGCTGCTCAACGCGGGCAACATAAAAATTGGATCGGTAAGAGCTAGGCTCAGGATGTGCCAAAACATCAGGAGATGCTACCGATGCTTCGGGGTAGGCCACCTACAGACGAATTGCACAGGACCAGACAGAAGGGGTGGAGGTCTGTGTATTAAATGTGGTGAAGCAGGTCATAAAATGAAAGACTGCAGAAAACCCCCCAAATGCTGCATCTGCTCAGATGCAGGACGTAGCCCTGTTGATCATATGCCAGGTTCGCAGAAATGTCCAGGGACTCGACAAGCCACAAGGAAAAAATGAAGATCCTCCAAGCAAATCTACACCGTAGCAAAACTGCAGACGCACTGTTGACCCAGGTCGTAGCGGAAAACGCTATCGACCTAGTGGTCATCAGTGAGCAGTATAAACCGAAGAGAAGCGGTTTTTGGTTGGAGGACGAAACCAAAACTGCGGCCATTTGGTTCCCTTGTAGTGGCGGCCCGCTTCCACAGAAGAGCAAAAAAGGAAACTGCTATGTTTACGCATGTTTCAGAGACGTCACAGTGGTCAGCTGCTACTTAACACCCAGCGACGACATAAACACGTTCCAAGCGAAGCTGGACGCAATCGAGGACATGCTCGTGCAACAACAGCAGCCATTCATTGTCGCAGGCGACCTTAACGCTCGAGCAGTAGAATGGGGAATGCCCTCGACAAACTCGAGAGGACGTAAGATAATGGATATGGCAGCGAGGACCGGTCTAGCTGTAGTCAATCAGGGAAGCAAACCTACCTTCAACAGGCCGGGATGCGAAGGCACAATACCAGACATAACCTTAGGATCCGAGCAAATCATGGACCGGATAAAGGACTGGAAAGTAATGGATGATTTTACTGGTAGTGACCATGAGTATATCTCATACACTTTCCAGGACATAAATCGGCAAATCCCCCTAACGCACCGCGCAAATATATCCCATAGATGGGATATAACCAAAATAGATGCGGAAAAACTACTCTCCGAAATAGACAGACGAGAACGTCGATTGGACGGTACACTAAGTACAGAAGACGTCGTCAAAGTGAGTCTAGATACTATGGAGAAGGCATGCAACGCTTCAATGCCAAAAACGCACCGCAAACATGGGAGCAGAAGGCAAGCGTACTGGTGGAATCATGACGTCGCAGAGAAAAGGAAAATATGTATACAGTGCAGGCGAAAGCTAACGAGGGCACGACGCACTGGAAACTTTTCAACAGAAGCGTTAGCATCTAAGATCGCAAGAAAAGAGCTGTCGATTGCTATCGCAAACAGCAAAGAACGCAAGTGGAAAGAGCTTTGCACAGACATCAACAGGGATCCTTGGGGGCTTGGCTACAAAATAGTCATGAAGAAGCTGAGGAACTACGGAGGAGCACCAAATGTTGCGGATGAAACGATGGATCACATAGTGAGGACACTATTCCCAACGCACATCCAAGAAGCACAGGAGGGCCTTTCCGTCGAGCTCCGCAGCCCAGCCCCGACTTTCACCGAGGAGGAGTTGAAAACTGCAGCTCTTTCCCTTAAAAATAAAAAAGCTCCGGGACCGGATAATATACCGGCGGAGGTACTAAAGCTGATAGCAATAGGACGGCCTGCTTTCCTACTTAGAATGTATAACGCATGTCTAAATGAAAGGGTATTTCCAGAAGCGTGGAAAGAACAAAGACTTGTCCTCATTAGCAAAGGCAAAGGCGACCCTAACACACCATCGGCATATCGCCCATTGTGCATGTTAAACACGGCTGGAAAGTTATTAGAAAAGCTTTTAAAACCCAGACTACTTGCTGCAGTAGAGGCTGCTGGAGGACTTAGTCCCAGGCAGCACGGGTTTAGAGCTGGCAAATCCACAATGGGAGCTATCGATGAAGTAGTTCGGGCGGCCAGAGCTACGCAAAGAGGAAATGCATACTCGCGGCCAGTGGTTCTACTGGTAACGCTCGACGTCAAAAACGCCTTTAACAGCGTTAGGTGGACCGACATGCTGGATTCCTTGGAGCAACGTTTCCGTATACCAGAGTATCTCATGGGTATGGTCAAGAGCTACTTGCAAAACCGAGTACTCCTGTACACCACCCAGACTGGTATAAAGAGGTATAAAGTGACCGGAGGAGCTGCACAGGGTTCAATATTAGGACCAGACCTGTGGAACATCAGCTACGACGACATCCTAAGGCTGGAAATGCCTGAAAATACTTTCTTGATCGGGTACGCAGATGACATCGCGGCCGTCATCACAGCCAGAAACACCGTAGAGGCTCAACAAAGGCTGAACCAAGTCATGATCCGCACGCAGACGTGGCTCGGATCGCGGGGCCTGGAACTCGCTACCCACAAAACAGAGCTGTTACTGTTCACGGGGAAGCAGATTCCAACGGAAATAGAGATGCGAGTCAGCGGAAGCCTAATAAAGACCCAAAAGATCGTGAATTATCTAGGCGTTAGACTAGATAGTAAGCTAACCTTTTGGGGGCAACTCCAACATGCAACACGAAAAGCAGCGATAGCAACTGGTTCTCTGAGTAGACTGATGGCAAATATTGACGGGCCAATCGCGGGGAAGCGAAAGCTGCTTATGGAAGCCACAAACGCTATCCTGCTTTATGGGAGTGAAGTATGGGCGGACACCCTAAAAGCTGAGGTAAGGCGGAAACCGATGCTGTCTGTGCAAAGGACAGCAGCCTTACGGATAGCATCGGCTTACCGCACAGTGTCTGGAGCCGCTGTGACGGTCATAGCAGCAGTAATACCGATCGATCTCCTCGCAGAAGAACGGAAAAGGATTTGGGATCTCCGGCAAAACGGTGACCTTACCTCGCAGTCATCAAAGACCGCACGCCTGCAGACGATAGCCTCTTGGAAGGCAAGATGGTCCAGCGAGAAATACGGAAGATGGACTGCTAAGATTATCCCGGACCTCGAGCAGTGGCTGAATAGAAAACACGGTGAAACGTCTTTCTATTTGACACAAATGCTCTCGGGTCACGGATATTTCAAAAAGTACCTACATAAGATGGGGAAAACTGCGGAACCAAGCTGCATGTACTGCGGTAATGAAGTGGACGACGCAGAACACACTTTCTTCTACTGCGAAAGGTGGAAAGAAGAAAGAACCGACCTGGCAGAAACTATCGGTGAAGTTAAAGCCGACTCTATTGTAGAGCAAATGTGTAACAGCACAGATGCCTGGAATAGAGTTCGCGACTTCGCCGAAAAGGTTTTGCGGCGGAAAAAGTGGGACCTGGACGCAGGAAACAACAGATAGGGCTCAGTTAGAGCATGCCAGGGCTCCACCTTGATGGTAAATGCGGGATAACTCCTGGTTCCAGGGTGGGGGCAGCTCTCGAAAGAGGAGGTTTTTTAGTCGGTAAGCAGTAATGCAGTCCGACACACCAGTCAAGTGACGGCTTGACTGACGGTACATAAAGTATTTTTACCTACCTCAACCACAAAAAAAAAAAAAAAAAAAAAAAAAAAATTATTATTATTATTATTATTATTATTATTATTATTATTATTATTATTATTGTTGTTGTCTTTTGTTTGCCTTTTCTGACATTCAATACAATTTAAAGCTTTTGATACAAATTTAATACTTACAGACGTTAGCTATCGCTTTCCCACTGAGCTATTTACCATTTTGTTAATTAACTCCTGTTTTTTGCCCTGGTTGTTTAAAACAAATTATTCACTGCGGTTTGCCAATCGAGGAAAATGTGATTTTGGTCAGATAATAGATGATTCGATAGCAAAGGGTATTTTTTGCATATGAATAAAACTGTTCTAAAAATATAACAAAAACAAACATTTTTGAGTTTTGTTTTATTTTAAGATGGTCGCAGCTGCTGTCGCTGATGCGGATAATTTGGGTAGACAAAATTATGAATACCAATGTAATCCGTGCGTGCTATAGTCTACTAAGGTTCAAAAGCCTTTTAGATATAGATGCTTACAGACTCCTAAATTAGTCAGTGGAAGAGCCCTATTTAATTTATTTCGTTGCAAATAAAAATCCCTTTTCAATTAAACTAAAATATTTTGTTTTTCGTATAATTATTTAATTATAATCTGTCGACTTGACAATGAATAATTTGTATTACCTTTGAAAGATTGACATTGCTACAGGATTATATTTGGGGCTTGGGCTTATGGACTGAAACATACATCAAACCAAAATATGACAAGTTTGTTCAATAAGAAAATTGTAGATATTTTGTTCAACTTTAAATGATGATTGCCCTAGCTTTGATATTTATCAAAATTCTTGTTCCTTTATAAATAACAAAGGATATTAAAGACTAATCAACTCACTTAATACCTGTACAACATGATAATATTTAAAGAGAATAGCTACATTTAAAAAATATATATTGATAATTCAATAAAATGAAATGTAAAACGAATTCTCTCAAAAAATACGAGAACATGAAATCACATTTAAATGGTAAATATTAATTAAAAATTTTGTACTTATATATTTTTTTCTTTATGCGATACTTGTCATTGGCAACTTAATTAGATTTTGTGTTCACAGTTATTTTATTTAATTTAATACTCGACTCCGAAATCATATTGACTGCGTCAGGGACAGGAATAAAATAACAGAAAAAAGTCAGAGTGTTGCAGTTAGACAACGCCGACTGCGTAATACTCGTTCACTCTCCTCAAAATTAGCTAGATTCATTGATAGTCCCCAAGTTGAATTAGCTAATATGTTCCCGATGGGCTTTGCCGTTTAGGTTGATAGATCTCAGGGTTCATTTTCTAGTTTTAGAAGAATCTGTCTCGTCATTAGGGAGCGTCTATTGTCGTTGATTGCTTACAGTTGATCTGCAATAATCCACTGGCAAAACTGGGTGATCCTACCTATTCGTAGGACTGAATAGCACTCGGGGTTTTCAGTTGTTCCACTTCCCTAATCCATGGCTTTTATGCCACCTTTCAAATCTTTAGCTTCCACAGTGGTGGTAGACAGCGTTTGCATAGAACTAATACACTCTGTTCGCCTATAGCACAACAAGAATTTTGTGCTTTGATTCAGCTGAAACTGGTTTTCATTGATCTTTTTAGGTAAGTATTTTTATATACATTTATATTTATATTTACATAGAATATATATCACATATAAAGTCATGTATTCCACATAATCTAAGCTTTGCAAAAATCTATACATAACTGTTTCATATGTTAGACTAACTATATCAATTCATATATTTTCAAGGAATAAAATAAAATGGAGAGAGTATTTCTCAGCCTCTCCTAAGTTTTTGGCTTTGCTCTTAGCTGACGACACAAAAGAAGGACGAAACTCTTCAACATGCTATGGTGCTCTGTCGTCCGAGAGCTGATCAAACAGGGCCGGATTTTAATAGAGGTGCTTTAATCTTAATGAGAATACTTATCATACATATTACTTTGCAGCTTGCTAGTGGACTGTATAGAGTCATGGATGATATATTATATAGGATACAGAAAATAATATTTGTATAGAATTGGCTAGAATTGGAAGAGCAAGTTAGGTTTAAAGCAGGTGAGAAAACTCTAGGTGTATGTGGCCGACGCTGCCAAAGCTGTGATTCCAAATTTACTCCATAGTACTTTGCATAATTTTATAAAAATTGTGGGATCGCACTTTTAGAATAAAATCTCAATTTTGTCAAAAAAAAAAAAAAACAAGACGTATGCGAACATCACCTCACATCATCACTTAATTCGCCAAGCGTTTTGTTTCTTAACTTCTGTGTTATTCAACGGATTTCAATAAAACAGCATATGATCTACAGCTACGTTCAGTAAAATGATAGCGCACTGAATGCACTGAAAGCACTGAATGTTGGTCATCACAATTTAGTGATAAACACAATATTTTTGACAAAATTTGATGCAATTATTAAGTTTAACATCTATTCTTATTAATTAGATGCTTTTTTTGTTACAAACTTAGGATATGTGCACTTCAGGGCCTGAGAAGGAGAAAACACCTAAAATTGAGCTGTTCATAAGAATGATAGCAGTTACCAAAAATTGAAAAAAAAATTAGAAAAAACCTTTTTACACATCTGCTTTAGTCTAACACTTAAATTTAAAACCGTTATGTTTTACTACGACTTTGTATTTGCATTGCATGGAGTCGATGAGGTCCTGGCACCGTTTCAGAGCAATTTGGTGCCACGCCCCCTAAATTACTTGCCGCAATCGATGGATTTGTAGCTTCCACAACTCTCATAACATCCCCACACAGGTTTTCGATAGGATTCAGATCCGGGTTCTGAGCTAGCCATGCCATAGGGTCGATTTTTTTGGATGCAAACCACTATTATGCGAAAGAACGTAGCTGTATATGTTCTATGGAAATATTTGCCTTTATAAGAGCTATGATTTGAGAACTGAATTTTGATCATGTATGTAACCGATATCTGTTAAATGGGGAGGGCTATCGCTAATTTCTAAGAGTGTCGATCCGCGCGAGCCTTTAGATCAACGCATTCATACATACGGACGAACGGTTAAATCGACTCGGCTTTTCATCCTGATAAAGATTATACATAGAATAGGGGGTTTGCCACGTCTCCTTCTGCCTTTAACATACATCTCATACATTTTAACAAAACCAATCCGATTTTCAATGCGTTCAGGGTATTGAAGCGAAAAACTTCCCAGGAAAGTGGAGCCTGTCATAACTGCCCCGATCATAATTTATCTACTTCGAGGGAGCGCGCACATCGATTCCTTAATTGAACCCTTTTCCAGCTAGGTACTGTGATCTCATTCGCATCCCCAAATATCTTTATATTATTATTAAAGCCTAAGCGTCGAAATGCAAGTTTCGTGGGCGGATGGCTGGGGCGTCTTCCTATGCCTCTTCACCTTCTTATTTCATATATTTCTAAATTTGTTGTTTTTGAGTAATATGAATAAAAGTTCTCGCTGTGGCCATGAAAAGGCTATCAGGCTATCGGGTGGAATAGAAATATTTGCCCATCTGACATTTTATGACTTCCTTCTTCCAGCTGGACGCTGAGTGTCTCTCTGTGCCTGCTTTTATTTTTCCATCTTCTAGAGTTCTGAGCCAGATATCAACGGACAATCGAGACGACAGTTTCCAATGTGGGGCGAGTAATTCAATGCTTCGAATGGGCTCCATAAAAATGATTCAATTGGCGGTTCGACTAAGATAAACGCAGTCAACGGTTGTCGTTTTTTGTTTTTGTTTGTCGTCTTTGTTTCTGTTTTTGTTTTTGTTTCTGTCTTTTACTGTTGGCGCTGGGCGCTGTTGGCTCCGAAACAAGTTTCCACTTCCACTTCCAGTCCGAGCCGAGCCGAGCTGGCTGTGCAGTTTCTCTTTAAACGCCGACTTATAAGTTAAATGCGCCTTGGGTAGAGGCGGGGATGCGAAATGTTAAAATAAAACAAATTTATGTTGCAATTAATGGTAACGATAAGCTGCGGCCTACGACATGTTGTGGTCCAATAAAAACGTTGCAAAGGCCCCTCCCGGGGAGGGGAAGCGCGGGGCAGGGGTCTCCAATGAGATTAACACATAATCAAGCTAACATGCGCGACATTTGCATACAGAATCGAATTGAATTTAACTCGAATCGGGTTCGACATTCCAGTTCTGAAACAGTTACACACACGACCACAAAAAATGTTAATTAATTCTGAAAAGTTTTACAAGAGAACTCGAGCTCGAACTCGAGCTCGTGGCGGGAAAATTCCAAGTCGCCCAAAAACTGAAACAAAGTGGGCCTCAGATCTGCCCGTACCCCTTTCTATCTTCAAATAGAGGTAAAAGTTCCTTCAGCCCGAGGGGTCACAGTAATACGAAACCGCAACCAGCCAAGCGGCAGCCAGTGTGAGGGCTGAGTCAGCAGGAAGCGAGGAGGAAGCAGGCAGGAGCGAAGGCGAAAAGTTTTTGTGGCAGGCAGAGAAAGCCACAGCAACACAGAGACAGAGACAGAGACATTGAGACATTGAGACACTGAGGCACTGAGAGATTGGGAAACTGAGTCTCCACACACACTCTCAGCCTCAGCCAGCAACGGCAAATGACACAGAGTCGAGTTCAAGTTTCAGTTGTGGTGCAAGTTTTGGGCTTTGGCTTTGGCTTTGGCTCTGGCTCTGGTCTCGGTTTGGTCTGCGGCCATAAATTATCACAGACAAAGTCATTCGTTCCATTTCAAGCGAAACGCGCTGCGTGCTGGCAAAGGCAAAGGCAAAGGCAAAGGAGACGGCGCAGGAGACAGGCAGCGACAACCACAAAGAGTTCGATGGGCTCGAGCCCGCGCTCAGGCCTTTGACTGTTGTTGGCTCTCTGGGCTCTGGCTGGCTTGGGCTTAGCGGCTCGGTCTCGTATCTTCGGAATCACAATTCCATTTTAAATTAAAACTGGATGCGAACGCGTGGAGGCGCATACCCAGAAATCGAAGAAGAAACGAACCCGAGACAGAAACAAAATGAATGCATGGAAATCGAATACACCTCAATGTCTCTGCTGCTGTTGTTGTTGTTGTTGTTGTTGTTGCTGTTGTTGTTGCTGTTGTTGTTGCTGTTAAACAACCATACAAAGGGCCCCAGCAGCTAATAAGAATAACACGCAGCGCTCGATGGCCCATAAAGCAGGCCACAAAAAAGATAAATTGCATCTTGGATCTTGGGGATCACACGCATGCAGGTACAAAGCCAAGGTGAGCTCTACACACACACGCACACACACACACACACACACACGCACACTCATTATGGCCGTTGTGTATAATGGCGGGCGAGCATCTGGCCGGGTCTCTGGCTGGCAAGTGCGGGTTGTCTGTATCTCGAATTGCAATTGATATCGATTCTTAGCGCTGCTTCCTTTAAACGTAAGCTGATCCATCCATAACAGTAAATATGTCACGTATATATATGTTTTCAATTCGATTTGTGCGATGATTTGTTAATAATATATGGAGATGGATATAAATATAAAAGATATCTCTGAATAAAAAGATAGATATTAATACAAAAGATATCTCTGTAAAAACTAAATTTGAATCAAACGCTTTATATGATTGTTAAAAATGTTTAAGGAAATAAAGTACAACAGTAAAGTAAAATAAATAAATAAATTAGATATAAAAGAAATAATATTTCTTCCTATATAACTTAATTATTCACTGAGTTTCTAATATTTTGTCTTCTGTTTAGCTATTCACTCTTCAACGTAGTTACTAGCCTTAAGGTCAGAAGCAAATAGTTCTGTTGGTCACTTGAAGAACTTTTAATATAGAGAACTTAGGTATACATTCTCATATTTGATATTATGACTCAACAAAAATGTTTGTTATAGATAAATTCTATTACTTCATTAAACCACGATCTGGGCATGAGTAAGACCTTCAGCTCAGATAACTTGTGCTGCTGCAGGTCCTGTGTGCATCTGCGTGCACTTCCGCATGGCTTCTGTCACAATATAACGGAAATATTAGCCTTTACAAATTCCCAGGCACTTGAATACATGAATTATATGAGTTATGGAGTTACAGAGTTACATTTCATCTTCTAGTCAATACTATCATTTAGTGTCTTCTTTGATAGACTTCGCGACGAAGTGACTAACGATTTCTTCGTCGTTGAATTATCGCTTCTCCTATTACTGAGCGCAATGTTCTAATAGTTGTAATTATTAATCTCAATAATTTCCAAATATGTTATTAGTTTTTACTGATTGGAAGACTTTGATAAAGTTTGTAACAAAATAGATTTGGTTTATACGCTTTAAGTATTCCTTGGACTTAACTACACCGTCATTCACAACTCAATTCATGTGAGATTGTCCTTCAGCCAACGATGTCGGACAACTTAGATTGCCAAGTACGAACTACGGCGTTTTCTTTGGAGCTGTAAATTTGGAAAATCGCACACTTTACATGCTCTGCAGAAAGATTCAAATAAGAGAGTTCGTCCTGGTTAACAAGCGGCTGCAGATGCGGCTGCGGCTGCGCTGGCCTCTAGGAGCATGCGGCTGCTCGGGTTTTATGAACTGTTTACTGCCGTTAAAGTCAGTTTTATGTGCCGTCCGGCGTCATAACTGTCGCTCGCGATGGGCTAGCGGAAATTGTCGAAGGTGCTGAGAGATCATCGGGTACAGCACAGAAGCCGTGCCAGGATCAACTTCAAAGTGCTGCACTTGGAGTTACGCCGCCGGGCCACCGAGAAAGTAGACAGTTTTATGTCTGTTGACAGTCGTAAATGTTGTTCAATTGCAAAGCGAAATCGAGATGGAGTCCTAACACTCTGTGTCTGTGTTGTGAATAGACGGACACAAATAGACATGGCCAAGGAACAGGAGTATAAATGAAAATTGCCCACATTCAAACGATTAAAATTATATCCAACTTGTACAGGCGACAGGAAAGAGATATGGACGGGCGGGGGAAAGAGAAAAAGGGAAATGGAAATGGAAAACGAAAGCCAAAAGGCATGCCCAAGCAACTGCCATGTTTGCATTAAGGGCAGAACAATGGCCGTATCTCAACGTTAGTTGCCTTTGGGTTTGGTGCTGTTGTTGTCATCCCTGCTCACCACATTTTATGGCCTTTCCTTAATCTGACAGATACGTCACGGCCGTTCTCTGTCTCAGGTATAGGCCGCTCTCTGGCCGCTCTGGCCGTCTCTGTCTCTGTCTGTGTGTCTGTCTGACACACAAATATCGATAGTTGAAAAGTCAGAATTTGCTACCATTACGACATCTGTTCAAGTGCCAGCGAAATGAATATGAGAGGTGGCTCGTCCTAGTTATGATTACAGTTAGTGGGCACAACAAACAAATGGTTATCGAGCATCATCTCTATGAGATTAGATGTGGCAACAAGGAATTTCCTTGAAAGCCGAAGGAGTCTCATAAATTATCGCAGATCAAAACAATTGCCACCATAACAGTTGTTGGCCTTTCAAAGTTGGAGTCAGAGTCGGAGTCAGCGCCATGTTTATTGGCTGACAAATTAGGCACTGCGCGCAAATCGCTCATCAGGCCCGCCTCGCTGCCAAAATGTCAATATGCGCATAGTGGTCGACGGTGTTTCGCAATATGAGCAAGCAAACACGAGGATGATCAACCAGAAGCCAGACCTCGCACAGAACAATGTAAGGCGGCTGGCAAACGAGGGTGAATTCGCCAATGGGGATGATTGGCAAACAGCAATCAACCTGCCGTATATATAAATATATAAGCATGTTCTGGCAGGTATATATATATATATATATTGTTATATATTAACAATTGTTATTACCCAAATTCCGTAATACTTATATATATCATATATATATATATATATATATATATATATATATATATATATATATATATATATATATATATATATATATATATTTTGGATAATAATATAATAATATATATAATTATACCCTGAGCCCATTGAAAATGGGAAATCAGGGTATAATGTTTTTGTTGGATGTATGTAACAGGCAGAAGGAGGCGTGGCAGACCTCATAAAGTATATATATTCTTGATCAGGACGACAAGAGAAATCGATTGGGCCATGTCCGTCTGTCCGTCCGTCCGTCCGTCCGTCGATTTCAGCCCCCATAAGAGCTAGAGACTTGAAATTTTTTTTGTAGGTCCGTGTATAGCACGCGCATATCGAGTTTGTTTTAAAAAATCGATAACTATCTCCAATTAATTGTTATCGATTAAAAACAAAATCGAAAAAATTCTATCTCGCCCATCTTTTAAGCTATATTTTTTATATTTAGCTTTATATGGATTTTATGGAATTTTTAATTTTGTTATATTTTGGATACCGGCCCCAAATTCCCCCAAATTCGAAGAAAAACACAGATTCGACGGGGCTCAGGGTATCCCCTAGTCGGTCACGCCCGACTAGAGTTTTCTTACTTGTTTAATTTAAGATTGTTTTATTAGGAAAAATATAAATTCTATATATACTTTTTTCAGTGAAACAAATGAGAGCTGTCCGAACCGACCCGAAAATGGTCAGTAATTTTTAAAAGTAGAAATATTTCTGAAGAAGCTGAATCAGAAATGTGGGTAATTTCATTTAGAAATTTTCCTTTAGCCATTGTCGAATTTATTTGCTGAGTAGATTTACTTCAGTTTCTAAACATTTTTAAGCACATATATCTTTAAATGCTCCACTGTGCAGAGGGCGGCGTTGTACCTGATGGGAAACCCAATTCGGCGCCTTTTCGACTACGAACGTTCCATGTAAATTAGTCTCGTGGGTGCAATTTTATTAAATCAACAAAAATTTGCAATGTTGCCGGCGTGTTTCAGCCCTCCAAACACGGTTTCCATGTTAGACTGCTTGATTATCGGGATGCTACTAGGGCTGTACCGAAGAAGGGAAAGTCATAAGTAGCTATAGTAAAACAGACTTTAAGTTTTTTCGGGGGATGGAATGGCTGCTGACATAAAAAGACTGTGTTTCATTTGAATGCGCCGCGCATCTATCGGGCTGTCTTCTAGTGGCTCATTATAGTACATTGACGATCGTTTATTTGTAATTTGGTGGCAATGTCTGCGAAGCATCTCCTTTTGAGTATTGTCGCTTTTGAGGTCGAGGACAAATGTTTGCAAACTTCTATTTAATCAATACTAATTGATGTTCCATTAATTCTCATCTGCTGCACTTCAATATTATATTTTGTCTCAGTCCCTAGACATATTCAAAAGTGAAAAGTGGGTACCTGGGCCTTCGAAGAGGCACAGCTTCATTTCATTTTGTTAATAAATTATGATACAGCATTGTTTGTGCAATTTCGCAAAAAAAGTATATATATATATTATATAACAGGGAAAGCGGCCTACCCCCTGCACTTCACACACACTCCATATGAAACATGAAAAAGTGCCAGGGGATAAAATCAACCTGTGCATTCGCAATGAGCTGTGAGATACACGCGACGCATCGTCGCAACGGCAGCGGCGGCAGCAGCAGCAGTGGGCACAGGTTGTCATATGCTGAAAATGGGTGACTGCGACAAGGTTTCGGACCCTTTTTATACTCGTTCACAAAACTTTAAGGGGGTGTATTGCTTTGTGCGATATGCATCTATCCGTGAGCTTACATAAATGTAAATAGTTCGTCCTTATTGCAGTTATGGAGTCGGACTTACAAATATTCATAAGAAAAATGTGATAATCGACATATATATTATTATTATTATATATATTATATATATGCCAACTTGAATAAGGGGTTACTGTCTCTCGACAGACTTCCTCAAATTCTCTATTTATCTAATTTAATTATTATTTTAGATTATAAACGTGTATTATGCAGTCGGTTGCACCCGACTATAGTGCTCGTCCATGTTTTTTTTTGTGCAAAAATTGCACATGAAATTGAACTGGGAAACAGAAAATTAGGAAGAGGAAGGGGACGAGGGTCGTGGACAATGGCAGGGAGGTGGGAAGAAAGGAAGGCCTGGCATGGGGCGTATTTGTTTGCATTTTTAAAACACCCTTTGCGCGTTAATGGTGGCCACGGCGAGGGCGTTGACTGAGAGTGAGGGTGAGGGCGCCATTGAAACAGGGTGTTTTATGCCCGGTTTTATTTATGCAAAATAATGTTTCAATTAAACGAAACGCGCTCTGTAATTGCCAAGCATTACATTTCGCCGAGCTCCGCGGCCATTTCGCACTGCTGTTGCCACTGCGAGCGCGTCCTGAGCATGGCCTCCGGTGGAGGGAAAGGAAGCGTCGTGGCAAAGAGAACATCTGTGGCACGCTGTAATTAGGCCGTGCATATGCCGCAGCAACGACGTCTAATCTACAATACCTGAATTTAAAGTAGGATCAGCGTTCGGCTTCCGCTTTGTTGCCGATGTCAAAATATTGTAATTCGGGAACGAATTCATCCGACATACGACAAAATATGGCGCCCAATGTGGCTGTACATAAATATATACAATATATGTATATATTCTTTGCGAGATGCGAAGTAAGCACTTTATGTCCTGAATCCATTGAACGTCGGAATTTGCGGTGGAATGGATTTTGTTGAACAGTCACAAAGTATGTATGTAGATAATTGAACACGATCAACAGCCACGTCTATTTGCCTCTGTCGAACTCAGAATCTATACGATCTAAGGACTTGATATAATAGTACATAATCTTGGAGTTCACTTACAACTTTCACTTACTTTTATTTTTATACCCTGAGCCCATTGAAATGGGAAATGTTGGATGTATGTAACAGGCAGAAGGAGGCGTGGCAGACCCCATAAAATATATATATTCTTGCTCGGAACGACAAGAGAAATTGATTTGGCCCTGTCCGTCTGTCTCTCCGTCCGTCTGTCCGTATGTTTGAACGCGCCAATTTCAGCCCGTATAAGAGCTGGAGACTTAAAATTTTCTTGTAGGTCCGTGTATAGCACGCGCAGATCGAGTTTGTTTTAAGAAATCGATAGCTATCCCCAATTAATTGTTTACAATTTAAAAACATTGAAATTCAGTTAAAAAATTATATCTCGTCCATCTTTTAAGCTGGAGACATTTGACGGGATCAAGGTATCCCCTAGTCGGTCACTCCCGACTAGAGTTTTTTTTACTTGTTTGTGATGTTCTTCATAGTCATTAGAATGAGCTGAAACGCTTGAAATTTGGAATACTCTCTAGAACCTTCGTTTCGATTTTTCCGAAACGCCGATACGATATATATGTATTTATATAGACAACCTAAGCACCAAAAAGTATATACTTGCTATATCTTCGCCAGTTGGGGGCGCAGAAAATAGGCAAATCGGAAGAACAATATAATCCACGGTTCTGAAATTACAACTTGGACTGTTAAGTTGCTGGAGACTTCCTCTTATGTTGATAGCGCTCGAATTCAACTTTTCTATCGCACTCATTTGAATTCTTTTAAGTTAATAACAATTATAAATACTATAGGCGTGCTAAAGAATGGCTTGTTTGATATATTTGTATAAGGGAAACGTATGATGGAGCACTCTCACTTGAATTAATTGTGAAGATATGAGGTCGAATCGTGCAGGAAAAATTATTTTTGGGATGGACGAATTGTTTTAAGTTTACTCAATTTATGTATGCATAATCACAGTCTATGCCGACTGGAGCTTAACTTGCTTAAAGGTAAATTTGAATTGTTTTTGCCTTTTTACGTTACGTCACGACAAATACATTTTTCTAGCAGTATGGTCTTAAGTGAGCATGACAAGATTTCCTCTAGGATGATAGACATGGCTATAGTGAAACGGACGATACAACTTGACGAATGACATTTTTATTAGTCGACAAGTCTTTTCCTATACTTATTTTCCGCGTTGGCTTATCAGAACTGTTTAATAATTCGATTTGATTTCATTGAATACATAGATTTTCATTCATGATTAGTCTAGCCCAATCCTGTAGGTATGGCCTAATTCAAAATAGGTAATCAGTCGCTCTCATGCATATAATATACAAACTCCGCTCTAACGTGCTTTGTTTCTGCACTCATATGTAGTGGAATATTATATTTGAAATGGTGCCTTATCGCATCGATGATCGTCTTTGGGGCCAGTTTAGCGCTGAAACTTTTCTAATAACAGCATCCAAATGTGAACTTATGCCATGCTACGTGCCTGGCATGGCAATCGCCCACATGCCACACGAGAGGCAAACGCTCTTTGCACCGCCGCCCACTCATCATCAATGGGGCAATCTTTGAAACGCCATTTTGGCATTTTCCAAACTTTCTTTTATTGCATACATGAGCCATTATGCGTGCTTGTGTTTCCGTTTCCGTTTCCGTTTCGTTTGCGCCAAAGACGCAGCTCGTTGACGCAGCCATTATGCTGTCGTTGCTCCAAACGGGACAACGTCTGGCATCTTTGCCCTCGCCTCGTCCACGCCCTCCCTCTCTCTTTCCCTCTCTCCTTCTCTTTCTTTTCCACCCACATCTGAACTACTGACTGATTCGGAGGCGTAGTCCTTTCAGGGCACAGCCACACGCACACATGTGGCAGTTTGCCATAAATGGCCCCGTTATATGAAGTCTTATTATCATAATCCGTTGAGTTGTTGCCGCATTAATTAAATTTAATTAAAGACGTTTTGCACAATTTATCTGGTACGTGGCAAACGTAGCAAATTGGAAATCTAGACCATAGCACAGCCCAAATATATACATAAATATGCGCAATACCAAGTCCTCGCTGCATGCCCTGAGCCGTTTATTTCTTTTCGCATTTTAGCATAGACGGCAGCTAAATCAATTTCCGAAATACGCAATGTCTTAATTAATATTCGCAGCATATAAATGGGGCACTGGGCGTTTATATGTATTGCGAAACGTAAATTGGCCGTCAGGGGACTAGCGCGCAGTCCGACTTTGATAACAATAGCTGCGACTGTCGGATGGACGATTTCCTTATCATATAATCAACGGAATACCATAGCTACCCTAGGTGTTAAGATCTGAAAAAGTGGACGAGTTACTAGTTGCAATGTGGTATCGGGTAATAATAATAATCACTGTTAGGATGTAAAAGACACATAAGACTTTAGTTCACTCGTCCATTAAAAGAGCGAGATACATCGCTTTAAATCTTATTGAGTGTTAAAAAGTTAAGAAGCTTCTAGTCGGATATGACCATCTTGGAGATACCCTGAGCCCCGTCGAAGCTATGTTTTAAAATATACCCCATTCCTTGCAATTAGAGTAAGTCTATAACAATTTGCAAGCTCGCACAATCACAACCAAAAAGCTTTTTTTATTACCTTTGCAAATTAGTCAAACGTTTTGTTTAATAGCTTAATGGGTTTCAATGAAATTTTCAGCAAATGGTCTATATAATTAATATTTGGTCATGTTTTTCATTGACCTACAAAATTAAATCAATCAGAAACTATCGATTATTGAATACGTGTAATAGTTTTGTTATATGTGGAGCGCATATTTTATATAAGAAGAATGAAGGATTATCTTATTTACATTAGACTCATTTTTATACTCATTGAAATAAATATATTGGTTTTGTGCAATATCCATTTTGCTGTCATTCCGGTGAATACCCAAGACAAAAATTTTAAACGGATATATCTACGCCCATTGCGGACGTAGAAAACACATTTTCTTATACATGTTTCACTAATTAATTTAATTTAATAATTGCTTATGATTTGTTGTGCCCAGCGTTCAGTTCCTCAGGCCAGTGACGTATAGATATACTTTTGCGACACATTGGAGTCGCAGTCGCAGCAGAAGGAGACGAAGTCGCTGCTAAATAGTGGGAGGTTAAGGCGATCAGCTCGGGCTTTTTTGCCGGAAGTCATGCCGAGGCCTTGGATTAAGTTAAAGATTTATGTCAGACTGACAACATCTCGTCGAATTTAAGCACAATTTCATTTAGCATGACATTAAAGACGTTGCCAACGGAGAAATATAAAGGAGGAAGTGCGGCTATTATTAGAAATTCCAAATTGAACGAATAAATTACTGTTAAATTTCGATATGATATACTTATACTTATTGCGGTCGGTAGTGCCCGTCTGCAACGGTCTTATTCATAATTTCATAACCATAACTCCACATACTTACATTTACAAGAAAAACTTTTTTAATTTAACAGTGTAAATATTCACAAATTGGTAAGCGACTAGCCTGTGTATAATATTTAGTCTATAGTAATCGACAGTTTGCATGCTCTATGCTCCATACTGGAAAGCTGTTGATGGTGGCTCCATTGATCGATTCAACAGCTTAAATGCCTATGAATAAAATGCTTGCATAAAACTATAAATAGAATAAAAAAAAAATTAACTCCACATACTTACATTTACAAGAAAAACTTTTTTAATTTAACAGTGTAAATATTCACAAATTGGTAAGCGACTAGCCTGTGTATAATATTTAGTCTATAGTAATCGACAGTTTGCATGCTCTATGCTCTATACTGGAAAGCTGTTGATGGTGGCTCCATTAATCGATTCAACAGATTAAATGCCTATGAATAAAATGCTTGCATAAAACTATAAATAGAATAAAAAAAAAAATTAAATATGTTGTATTTGTTAAAAATATTAATATAATTTTAATTTTCATTTAATTTTTACCCTCCCTTTTAATAGCGCCTGCTTTGCTTAATATTTTTTTCGATTCAACGGAACCTACTGGTACGCAAAAGATTGTTTGCACAGTGAGTGAAACAATTTATTTATTAATCTCTACCAAACTTAATCGAGAAGAAATATATATTATTTTGTTGTGGACAGCTTTGAATGGCGTGGGCAGAAAACTTCAGTTCGAACGGCTTGGTCTATCTTTAAGACTTGATTAAATCGGTTCCCAAATATAAAGTATAATTAATAATATAAAATAATTTGGAGCAAATATAAAAATGAATTAATTAATAATCTGCCATGAATGTTGTCAACTATTACAATTGGATGGATTCAGAAAATACTACTATATAAACAATATTATATTTTTGGTATCAGACGATACCTTTTCGAAGTATACGAGGTCGACGGTAAATTTAAATATTAAACCAGCTCTATCTCTTTTGGTAATTTCAGTCATTTTCTAACACGTTTTGAATTAAAAGTGACATGCGGAAAGAGAGTCTTGAGTTATGGAGTGAAAGAGGGCAAGGCGGAAAGAGATGGGCTGCTTACCTGTAATGCTTCCAAATAACAGACTGTTTTTATGGCTTTATTTATTATTTATTTTTGGTAATTCTCATTGTTGTTTGCTTAAGATTAGATTTGTCATACAGCGTCGTTTATGTTTTGCTTTTAATAGTTTATAAACTCTCATATATGATGCTTGCGTATTTCGAATGACTAAACTCTCTTAAGCGAGCAAAAGCCCATTCAAATGTCGGCAATTTTTGCGATCGTCTAATTTTGGGGTTTCTTATAACATATGCATTGCACTGACTTTTTTTTCCTTCGTTCTCTTCTTGTTTAATCATATGTGTGATACATATACCTCTGTAATACATATTTGCAAGTCCTTTGTTTTATATTTTAAATTTTAATATCATTCAATTACGTATATGCCGGGGGTGTAAACATTTTTCATCGATGTCGATTTCAATTTCTCGCTGAGTGAGTCAAATGTTGTTTATTTTTGTTCATTTACCTTAAATTTTTTGTTTTTGTTTTTGTTTTCTTTCTTTCGCTCGTTTATTTGTTAATAACTATGTTAGTTGCGGTTCTACGTATATAAGTTCTTAGTATTTTGTTAGACTAATTGATTCTTGTAAAATTTTGTGACTCTGACAGGTCGGTGTCAATGTCTTGGATGGGCTTTTGTTATTGTTGTTGTTAATTGTCAGATACGTGCGAAATAAATGAAACAAGTTTTCTACGGGATTTTTTTTTTAATTATTTTCGTATTCATGTAAAAATCGCATAAAATCATATAATACACAATTTGTCACAACTAAACTTAAACTAGAACTAACACAAATATAGCTTAGCATTAAAATTCAAACAAAAATATATATGTAAATAGCGTGTACTAAACGAAATGCGCAACATTTTCTAGGCCATTAAACTAAACAATTATAATAGATATCTTTATTTAAATCTTCCAAAATCTTCAAAAAATATTTCAAAACATAAAGGTCGTGGCAAACAAGGTTAATCGAACACAAAAGATCTTCATTCATTCATTAAGAATGCAAAAGGGTTTGCAATGCAATAACAAAATTCAAAAATTCAATAAGAAATTAACATGTCTATGAAATAGTATAATAATATCACTTGAACCAATTAAGGGGGCGTTGCTACGAAAGCCAAGAAAAGAAGTATAAATTTAAAATTAAACTGGAGTGAAGATAGATGTGTGCGAAATGTGAATGCAATACTACATACGTATGCATATAGCCATCAATAAATATATATATATCATAGATATACATATATATATTTACACATAGCTATATATATGTCTGTATATATATGTATAAGTATATATAAGGTAATATTTGTAATATATTTTTGTCGTTAATTTACTTTGCTTTATTTTGTATTTGTAAATATGCGTGTGTGTAAGATTTTCTTCGCATCATGTATGATAAATAAATATATATACTTTTTCGATTACGTTTAACTTGCATTACATTAAATCAACTTGTTTATTTTTCCTTATGGTTTACGCTACGTAAATTTAATTTTGGGAAGTTAAAACTCTACGTATATTGGATTCTGCTTCTCTTACTTGGCCTACTCAGTGTTTCTTTTATTTGTAGTTTCGATTTATTAGTTTAACTGCAAAATTTGTTGTAGTTGATGTTGTGTTGTTGTTGCAACCTTAAGCTAATACGTATTTCAGAATTTGTTGTGATTTAATTACTTAGCGTTCAACATCCAGCGCCTTTTACACACCTACAATATATTTTCAGTTGATTTTGTTTTGTTTTGTTTTTTTTTTTTTTTACATCTTAGTCACTGGCAAATCGACTTTTGTTTTGTTTTGTTTTGGAGCTGTATTATAGTTATTATCGTATTAATATTTTTACGTATTTGAAATCATGATATTATGCTTTTGGGTATGTTGCATACCATTCTCTTCACATTACTTACACTTAATCCTTTTTTATATGGGGGAATCGTTAGCGCTTTTTTAAATTATTTTAGATTAGATTCTAGTTTACGTTTGTTCACTTTTTGTTTTCGAATTCTTAAATTACTTTTTAATATAATTAATATTAATATGGCATTGACGGAACTATTGTATTTCGTCTTAGCAAAATCGAAAAGCATTAAAAGCATACACAACAAATTACAGCAAAAACATGCAACACAATAAAATCAATATTGGAAGAGTTTTTCATCTAAAAAACAAACACAATTTCCAATCAATATTATGTGAGTACAAAAATGTACGTACGTATCTATATATGCCCATAAGTACGATGGGCTACTATAATATATCTGTAAATTCATACACATGTATTTGTAAACATGGCAAAACTTTTTTACCATACTATGTAATCCTACAGCAGTCGCAAATAATTTTACAGTTAAACTCGCTAATCCCTCCATTAAGCCGATGCCAACGACTATCTGACCATTTGACTATAAAAAATCGCTCGTTGCTTGAACTCCTGTGAGCCTGTGCGACTCACCGTTTCTGCGCTCGTTAGCATTACTTAATCATTTTACTGTTATTTTATATAGATCAAGGGATTCATTAATATTACGATGATGTGCCCAGTGGACAGGGGTTGCTTGTAACTGTTGCATTGGACGAAAAACTGATCAACTTGGAGAGGTCTGTTCCATTTTGCCCATCAAAAGTCAAATGGGGTACGGATGGGAAAGTCAGAAAACTAATTGGAAAATCCCGAAATGAAAAACCTGTTAATTTAAATATCGATAGCCGATGTGTCTGAATTATAACTCTATCTATAAAAGAGGTTAGGAGTGCAACTAGAGGCATGTTTTCCCGTTTTACCATTCCCCATGCGATTTCAAATCCAGTATCCCAGTATGTTCCCAATCTCCAGTTGAGCACCGGACAAGACGAACACTAGTCCAATATATTCTGTTTTACTATGTAAAAGAGTATAAAAAGGAAAACTGTGTGAATAAAAAAATATATTGAATAGTGAAAGCCTTTGCAGTTACTTATATTCGTGTTAGTCAACCCCGAAATGTCCCGAATTGTCCCGAATTGTCTGGGACCCACTGTGCACATCATTGATCTTGCTTGTGTATAGATTTACATATGCAGTGGCTTTAAGATTATATATTTCTATGCGTTATATGTAGACTTAGACGACTATTTACTATGTAAAACTTTACGTATTTGAGTTATCAACTTGTTTTGTTTTGCTTTTCGCATTACACTGAAGAGACGAAAAACGCCGAACTGAAGGCATCAAGCGACGACGATGGCGATGACACGGGTTGTTGGGAGTGGTAGTGACGGTAACGGTAATGATAGAGCTAGGATCGATTTGCCATTTAGGAGTTGACCTTACTAACTGCCTTGAGAAGATCGTGATTGCTCTTGTCGAGGGCACTCATCATTCCCAGATTTCCGCCAAGGCCAGCTCCCAGACCCGGTCCGAGCCCAGACCCAACGCCAACGCCGACTCCCACACCCATGCCCAAGCCTAGTTTGAGATCGTTCTGACCGACAACGGAGTGATGCAAGTGTCCCGGATTGTGCGAGATGATGGAGTGGTGATCCTGCTGCTGTTGTTGCTGTTGCTGGTGCTGTTGCTGCTGCTGCTGCTGCTGTTGTTGCTGCTGCTGCTGTTGCTGCTGCACTTGCTTGTTCTGCTGGGCGGATTTCATAGTTTCCTGAGCCTTCATTTTCTCTTGCTCCTCGCGATCACGACGTGCCTACAATGTGAAGAAGACGATGATGTACGTTAATCGATAAGCACGTTAGAAGCGTTCTCTCTCGCTGTGTTGCCAATTGAATCCATCAAATCGACTTGCTCCAGCCAGCTTACCTGTTCGTTTATCTCTTTGACAGCGCGCAGCTCCTTCTTCAACTTCATGCGCCGATTCTGAAACCAGATTTTGATCTGGCGCTCGGTTAGGCAAAGCGCATGCGCGATCTCTATGCGCCGGCGCCGCGTCAAGTAGTGATTGAAATGGAACTCTTTTTCGAGCTCCAGCGTCTGGAAGCGTGTGTACGTCTGGCGGCCGCGACGTCGGGGGCAGCCGTTGGGGCCTTTTCAAGCAAAAGAAAAGAGAACAAAGAAAGTCGCGTTAGTCACGATTGTTGTGGTACTCGAATACGCTTAACGAGCTGCGAAAGATGTTGTGAGACTGCCAAAAGCGGAATTTCTTCTTCTCGCCGTATGGCTACAGCAGCACACATGTGAACGAGACTTTTGGCTCGATACGGCTTGTGTCCATTAGGCAACTTGATTTGTAGGGACAGGGGACAACAAATTTCTCTGCTGATTTGGAAACTGCTTGATTCGCATCAAGGAGTCGAGAAAGGGTACTGGGCAGGCGAGCAAGAAAGAAGAATAGCAATGCGGCTAGGCGGATGGAAATGTGAATGCATAGCAAATATCTGCTGCAAGTAACGAGCACAAACAAAATAAATTATTTTCGCTATCCAGGCCAACTCTGACGTCAGCCGGCAGCGAGTCGCGGCAGGACATCAGCTCCCTTGGGGGTCGACTGACGGCTGGCCGGGTACTGGTTCTGATTCAGATTCCAATGGCGATTGCACGGCATGTAAAGGGTGAAGGAGAAGGAGAGGCAGCTTTTGCAGCACCAACTCCCGCTGGGTTGAGTGAAACGTTTGCCATGCATTTCTGCCTCGCTTTTCTCGATTTTCTTTGTTGCCTCATCTGTCTGTTTTTTCGTAATTTTTCATGCTACCTGTGCGAATTTTTTGCGCGATAGTGCGTGGATGATGCAGCAAAGGGCAATAGAATAATAGAAAGGCAGGCATGGGACTGCGTTCCATGTTTATGTTTCGGAAATCAAAATTTTCTATCTGCAAATTGCATGCTCAGGCATCACTTTTCCCGCTTGCTGTTTTATGACAGCACCTTTCGTTTTTTCGTTTTTTTGTGTGTTGTTTATAAAAGGTTTTTTCGTCAGCGGCACATTTTTTATGGTCGGGCAAGTTGAGAGGTGCCGACTACAAAGCAAGGGACAAATTTTGCGTAATATTTTGAAAGGTGCATTTGTGCACCTTTCTGCCGTAGTTGTAAATCATAAAACATAACTCAAAGATTTTTTAATATTCTGCAGTATGGAAATCATCAGCATCAGCTTCAGAAGCAAATTCTAAACCCAACCTCAAGTCCGAGTGCATCATGTCTTATAATATAGACCATCAGTATATTTATGAATTCCCTCTAAATTCGAGCAATTCAATTGCTTTAATTGCACGTGCAATTCTGAAGAATTCAAGTGGCCGTAAAAACATTCAAGTTGCAGACGGCGAAAACTTTGTCCCCTCGAAACTTGAACAACTTGAATTCTACTTCTAATCAACCCCCAGCCATCGGCAGACAGAGAACACAAATGGTAAACTAATCTAAATTATTTACACGCTACACTGAGCAGCTACAATTCGTCCCATAAATCACGACTCCCAGGACACACGCGCCCCTAAAAGAGATTTACGACACTCGCAACGGTGGCGCACCGGAGCGAGCGAGATGGCAACAGTGTGCAAAGGAGTGCTGGAATCCAATATGGCTGCCGCATTGTCTGTGTAGGACAGGTAGACACACGCACACACGCACATGAAGAATGCGGGAGCGTAGTCATGGCAACGGCTGTTGTCGCTGCTGCTGCTGCCGCCGCTGCTGTTAGTTGAGAGCGCTGTCGTTCGGTGGTGAGTCGGCGCACAGCTGAGCGAACCAAGCGAAACCGGAATCCGAGAGAGCGGAGCGGAGTTTGCATCGAGTCGAATGGTGCGAGAGAGAGAGAGAGAGAGAGCGCAGGACCAGAAGCCTATCTCTTCAAATGTGTGAGACATATTGATTTTTAATTTCTGTAATGGCCGTCAATGGACGACTCCACTCGCCATCGGCACTGCAGCTACAGCACTCAATGAACTTTGACTCACAGAAACAATCACACTCCTTGGCTAACAGAAGAGTCACAAAAATATTGACTGAAACTGCATTCTAATATTGATTGATTGAGTAACATTTCAAGCTGTTATTGATATATTTATTCATATATATAGCTACTCTTTCTTGAAAGAAGATGAAGAAGCAGTAATACATCTCCTTCTCAACTAATGTTAATAATACTTAACGATGAAATAGACATTCGAGTCTGTACAATTATCTTCCATTCATTCATTCATTGCTTATGATTATTAATATTAGCTGAGCAAAAGTTAAAGTTTAAAAATATTTACTCTACCGATTTTCTCTCGCACAGTTTAGTATAATTGGAACCCGTTTTGATTTTAATTGATTTTATTTTATCTGCGGTTTCGGCTGACTAACAACTCAGCTGTACAGATAAAAGTCAATGAATTTCCTGTGCATTTAATTGGCGGTAACTAGAAAACCAGTTGATGCTCAGCACAGCAAATCCAACTGAACCGGTTCATTGCATAATTCGGTGAAAAATCAATTTTCAGTTTGCAGTTAACAATCTATTAGCGCACCATAAACTACGGCTGATATTGATTAATGGATCGATGATTCGCAGAGGAGAATTTAAGCGAATATGAGAATACAGAACACAGCCAATAAGTAAAGTAAGGCGGCCAATGTCCAGCAATCGAGATCGGAAGCTGAACGGATCACTCAAGAGAATCGAGAGCAACGAAAGATGGTGGTTGAGGGAGGGAGGGAGAGGGTCTGCTGTGATTCCTTAATGGAAAGGCGTCCCAGGGCACCGCTGTCGTGCTTACTTTGAATGGGTCGAACTATAACAATGACAATTAACAATTAAAAATATTCATAATAATAATAAAGGTAATTGTTCAATAAACAGCGGCGCTTATTAATAAGCCTCAGCCACATAAAAAAGCTGTCTGGAACTTATGATGACATTAAATTCATAAAAACAATTCAGCGCGTACAATAAAGATACAAGCACACATACATACATACATACATACATATAAATAAATACGTACATACATTTATTTATATATATGTTTATATATTTAGATAGGGAGGTAGGTAGACTAGAAGGCGGGCAGAACAAGCGAATAAGAGGTTTATATGTGTCAGATTTATAAGTATGCATGTGCGTCTATTCATATACTGGTGTGTACACAGTACATACACATATGCTTCAGACACACACACACATATTTGTTGTGTGCCTATAGCGCTGCTTGTGTGTGTGTGCATTGGTGTCCGTGGGGACGGCGACATCAACGAAGCCGATTGTTTTTTGTTTATCAAGCGACACGAAATGGCTTTAAGTATAAACAAACATTTTGTTTCCATTTTCTGTGGTTTTCTTATTGTTTCGATAAATAACAAACATATTTACATATCGTTTGACATAAACATTTGAAACATTGTGGTTTTTGTCCGTTTCGCTCTTGTCAATTGTGCTTTTTTATACTCAGTCACGCAGCAATAGGAGCATATTGGCTTTCGTATAACCCATCTATCTATTCATATTCGTGCAGATCATTCAAGTTGCTGCACTTGAAATTTGCCCACATGGACGGCGGCAAATCGGAAATAGTATAATAATATTTTGAGAAAGTATTTTTGGCTCTATTGAAGTTCAAGATTTGCATTGAGCTTTATGAAGTCGTCGCAATTTTCTTATTTGTCGCGGCCTTTCTTGTTCCTCGACTCGATTTGTTAAGTTTTGCAAGTAAGTCGAATCGCTTCCATGTTTAGAGACACATTTTCAAAAAATTTCTTGACTTTGCTGTTTTGCTGTGGAATTTCCGACAGTTGAAGAAGATTTCTATCAATTTGTTTGTTATCTTTGCATGAGCAATATTTATGGCAGTTTCTATATTTGTTTGCATTAGATTTGAACACCCTGTTTATTTCTGACTGCTGCTGGTTTTAAGGGCAGCCAAAAAATATTTGCTATTTGCTATATAACTTATAGACTTGTTATCTTGAATCGTATACTTTTCTACTGTGATTCCAAGCTAGCCATTATGACGTCTCTGACAATTCACTTGCAGTTTTACAGAAGTCTCAAATTTGTATTTTCAGTCAACTGAAATTGACGAAAGTCTGGAGAGTTTCTCCACCTACGCCTAAACCATGTATTTGGTCGGGCTTCGCATGTTTTATGCTGAGTTGTTTATATTTGTTATGCATTTTGAGAACGAACTTCCCGGATGGAATGTCGAAAGATATATAAACAAACAGCAGGCATTTAACAAGAATAAGGCATACACATATACATCTCGACGAATACAAAATTAACAATGCGCTCTCCAAATATTCTCAGTTCCTCAGCAATATTCCCCGGTTCCAAGTTGGCTGGCCCATTGTGCCGCCATCTCCTCCTTGTTCATTGTCTCGATGCGTCTTAAGACGATCTTTTAAGTATTTAGCACAAATTGCTACGTTTTTTCGCTGAGCACAACACAAAATGGCTTCCCCAGAGAATATATATATATACATATATATACATATGTATATATGTATATTAGGATATGCAAATACTAATTAAGCTTTCAAAGAAGATATGCTTAAAGGCTGACTGGCGCCTTGATGAGGCTAAGGCAGCTACACCTTGGCAACATCTGGCGCCTTTTGTGTGGGCTTTTAGCAAACAGCAAGGACAAAGAGGTTGCTAAACGTGGGCGGGGCAGGTAAGCGGGCCATTTGCTTGGCAGTCAAAAGAGGGTGGCAGAGACGGTTGCTGCTGTTGTTGCTGCAAATAATTTATGTTTATTAAATTTATTTAAGTTTAATCAGAGCCGTGGCATTCTATACTGTGAGCTGCGCCAGGGTAGATCGGATGGGCTGTTGCTCCCGAGGGGTGGCAAAGCTGCCAGCATTGGGATGCTGATGCTGAGGTCGGGGATGCTTTCTGTGCAATTTATGTGCAACGCGTTGCTAATGCTGTTGTTTTCGTAAGCAATGCCATCGGCCTGTCGCGCCTTCTCTGTCCCCATCCATGTCGCTGCGACCCCAACTCCAGCCCCGCCAGCAACAGCAGCGGCAACAGCAGAGGCAACAGCAGAGGCAACAGCAGCCCACGGTGTCTGCATAAATTGCTAATTGTGTACTTAATCTTGGAAAATATATCGCTATCTCTCTGGCTTCGCTTATGCGGGGGGTAGGAGTCTCAGTGTTGCAAATATTATCAAGCATTAAGTGCTCGATCCTCAGGGATTAATATATTCTCATCAAATATTTCGCGCCATTATTGCAATTGCTTCTCCTGGCTAGTTCTATTCTCTTTGCTGGCTGTTAGCCTCTGGCTGCTTAATTCAACTGCCAGTTTAAGACAAATAACTTAGGGTGAATTCCGCGCCTCTTTGGAAGTCGTCCGGAAATGTACGAAAATATGCTCAAAGTGAAAGTGTCTGTGTGGTGTCTGTTTCAATGGTGATTTGAAAGACTTTAAGACTATATTTGCCATCAAATCGCAATAAAGTAAAAAATAGAAATGCCTATAAAGGTAGCTAACATTTTCTGTGAAGAACACGGTAATTATTGTCAGAAGGTTTTGGTCGAGTATATCGAGCCAAAGGATCAATAACTATTTCTGATATACTCTGGCCTGCATTCCGAACATTATGTTATTGGAAAATAATTTATTTTAAAATGCCTGTTGAAAAATGATCTGCTTACAGAGATCATAGACATGAGATTAGAATATGAGGAGTGCAAAGTTTGTAGGACACCGTTTTATTAGATTAAGCATCCGCTAATCTAATAAAGAATAATCAATTCGGATTGATTGGCAGTAACTGTTAGTGGCCTATGTCTATGACTAGCAATGTCTATAACTGACAGATTTGAAAACCTCGATTGCTCATTTAACGAAACAATTTTTCACATATGTTGTCCACTATCTCTTTGGTCGTCTGTTTTGCAATGATATTGATAAGAATGTGCATATGCGCTCTTATATGCCGCCATTACTTCTTGTTCCACAGGAACTTCTTTCTTTCCGGCGAATTCTACTGTCTGCCTGAAATGGCTGCGACTGTTTGTAAGTGTGCAAATGTACGAATGTGGACATGTCTGTAACAGAAGAGAAGGATATACGAGAGGAAGGGAGCGGATATGAACGCTACGTAACAACAACAACAACAACGACAGCGAAAACAACGTCGCTCTGTCTGCCATTAGAGCCATTCACCCTTACTGTCTTTATGGTATTTTTAATCTCGTGGGTGGTTAGCCCAGCTGCCCGAGCACCACCCACCGAAAATACTCACCCAATCAACATCACTTGCAAGCTTCAGCGTGCACAAGATGAAGAAGGAAGAAGAAGAGGAGCGAAAGGGAATATAACAAGAACGAAGACGAAATATTTTTGCACGCACTGCAAGCACGAGGGTGTGATAAGACAAAATACCCGCCATAAATGTGAAAAATATATAGCCAGAAGTTAAAAGGGAAAACGGAAGAAAATCACTCCAGAGCAACCACCAGAAGACTTCATTTGCCGGTGAACGACTAGCAGACACCCTGCTTTACAAGTAAAATATCAATCTTCCTTTGATTTAATTTATGTAGTTAATGCACTAATTGTATGCGAATTCAATGTATTCGAGCTTTGTATGAGTATATGCTAAAGATATCGGAAATTCGTAGAATAGAGACTTAGTTTTTAATAAAACTCGTCTGTACATATCTATTCTCTGATGAACATAATTGAACACAGCTCGAGGTGCCTTGAACAAAGTCTACAACAAAGATATTCTTTTCTTCTGAATAGAATACAGGGTAAAACTAAAAAAAAAACTGGCTAAAGAAGGCGAGCAAAATCAGAGGGTGAACCCTTGAAGGTTTCCATAAATTGACTTTGGCCTGTCCAGGGGGAGTGCGAACTAATTTCGGGCAAAGGAGGCGAGAGGCAAAGCGTGGTTAGCAATCGGCCAGCTGGAACATTTGTAACGATGGCCAATAAATGGCATTAGGCGTCTAGAATTGGTAATCCGCAAGCTTTCTGCCAATGGCAGTCTGTGTGCTTGACAACTGTCGTTACTGCTACTGTTGTATATGTTGTTGTTGTTGTTGTTGTTGTTGTTGTTGTAGTCGTTGGTGTTGCCATTGTTGCTGTAGCCCCAGATTTCGACGCCAACTGACCGCAAGTTGAACACAGTCGTCGGTTGTAGTGCGTCTGTGTGTGTGTGTGTTTGTTTGCAGCAATTTAATTGCAAATGAAAGGCGTTTAATGCGCATCAGCTGCGATTAAAATCGCTGCGAATTGACATGACAATCAACTGACATTCAATGATGACAACAAAGTGCTGTCTGTCTGTCTGTCTATCTATGTATGTGAGTGTGCGTGTGTGTAGGTGTGGCCGGGTCATCAACACTTTTGGGCGCCTTTGTCTGGCAGTCAGAGCCGCAGCAGCTTCAGCACGATAAAAGAAGACGAAGCCGAGAAACGCAACAATAAGAACAACACGACACCAAAAAAGGTTCTGAGGCAACTGCAATTGGCCTCGTCTCTTGCCCTTTGAACGCCTCATTGGCTTTTGGCAAAGGCGAAGAATTGAATTGAAATTGATTGCCTTCATTGGGTAGCTGTTCGCTGCCGTTGCCAAGTTCATTTGTGCGTTCCGTGAACCTTGGCAACATTATATCGACTTTTATTGAAAACACATATAAATTGCGCCAACCGCTTTCGAGTGAGAAAAAGTACGCAGTCTCGAGCGTTCTCGATGCGTTTATGGCTCACTGCACACGATGATATCAACGTCGGCAGTGTCCCCGCCAGACAGTCCCTATTTGGTAAAAACAAACACGAATTACGAATTTCTATTTCGACGAGCAACTCCAACAGCCAACAGCCAACAGGCAACAGCAGATGTCGGTCATAACTTAAGTTGCGTGGGCTGTGCAGTGCTACTTCGGCTTCATGACGATGACGTATTAAAATACTATTTTCAGACGAGGCGGGGACGCGTTCGCCCCGGCCTCGGCTCGTCTATCGGTGCCCGGTGCCTGCGATAACGTGACATTTAAATTCATATAAAAAGCATCGATCGATCGATGCATTTGCTGCGGGTTCTATATTTACCTAACCGTTCACATAACTCATGCTTAGCCTTCATTCCTATAGCGGCTTACATACGTCCTAGGATCCCTATTCAATGCCCCTCACATGGATTTTTCTGCCGCCCCGTGGCGCACAATGCTCGTAACTTCATATTGCCGGGGCTTTTCTCTGTGGTAATGTCATATTGGGTTTGAGGTGTGGTCCTTGGGCTCACTCACTCACCCACACACACGCACAGCCTTTCTAGCCAAGGTTTCCAAATTAATATCTAACTGATTGGTTGCTCCTACGACGACCACAGCTGTTTAGCTGGCACTTGGGAACATTTTATTCATCTTTTACTCGGTCACAAAGTGACAAAAGTACGTTTCGTTCAATATCCCTCTCTTTGTCCCTTTGAATGTATGAATTTAATACCAGAGCCTTGGCTTGAGATTAGTCTTGTCTGATAAACTCATTTTACACTGATATATAATATAGTCAGAAAATGTTGAAATTTTAATAAATAAAATCCATTCCAATTATATTACCCGCCTGCAATGGTTCCACTTCTACCATTTTCTATGCCTTGATGAACATAGACACACCACGAATGTGTGTTTGTGCGGCGGTAAGGTATGGTGTGAACTCTTTGTTAATGGCCGTTCTTCAATTATAAAATGGAGTTTCAACCCCAAAAAACCTTTGTTACGTCGCTTAAGGTCCACGCTTCAGGTCTCATTTTTGTATTGTATACATTTGTATAAAAAAGTAAAAATGTTACAGCCGACCAATACAAAATATTTATAAAAAATTATCATTTTCTGATTTACGTCACCCTTACGAGGAGAAAAATCTGGAACATTTTACGATTTAGGGAAAAAAATGTGGCTGATTTGATTTTATTTTACACACTTCTTGATATACGTGGGTATATTGTTTAAAGCTTCTTGGTCAATGTTTTAAAAATATTAAAACTATATTGTTCTTTTTTAAATATTTTTGCATTTAAATATGTGCAGAATGACTTTATTAAGGCTAAAAGAAACGTTGTCGCTTCTCTTTCGGCAGCAATAAATTTGTATAATTGGGATAAGAAAGTTATAAGTTTTTAGCGGCTGTTTTTCACATCATAATTCGAAATTTTTATAACTGTTGTTGAAACTTTTCAAGTGCTTCCTCAATAAGTATGAGACATAACTACGTCTTGCTTATCGAGTATAATTAAAAATATAATATATAATAATATATATTCGCGAAAAGAAGTTTATCGAAATGTTCACTGAAACAGAAGCTATTCATGTTTACTTTTTCATTTTAAACTATTACAAAAAAAAAAAGATTTTTCCTACAATAGTGTTCGACGCGCGCTGTACCAAATATAATTCACTTTGTTATACTCATTCACTACTCAATTATGATTAGGTTAAGTTGCTCAAATGGTAACAGCACACTAACCATTGTAAATAAAAAACACCCATTTCAAAAAAAAAAATAAAATATACTCATTCACGAAGTTGAATAAATATATTGGTTTGAGGCTTGCAGCTATTTCTAAAACTTCAAAATTAAATTTTCTATTGACTCCTTCGGTAAAGTAAAAAATACCCTGTATATTGCACGATTTTTGAGCTTTAGCACCTACAATTTGTAAGTAGCGTTGCTTCCATGAATTAAACAAATATATAGCCCCGCAGTCCACTGGAAGTCCACTGAAATTTACCAAAAATAATTAGACGGTTTTGATATGTGAACGAGTATTATCAGCCGGAAGCATTCGTCTGCAACATTCTTTCAGATTATATATATATATATATATATATATATATATATATATATATATATATATATATATATATATATATATAAATATTTATATTTATATTTGCAGACACATATATGTGCTTTAATTTATATGGTCCATATCGCTAACGATAATGTATGCAATCGCATCTCAAGCACGCATAATGACAATTAATTCCTCAGATTAATGTCAGACAACTTAAAACAATTGCCGAGTGCATTAACCGGCGCGCATAATTTCCCAATGATATTTATAGTAACGACTCTTTGCACTATTTAATGTTGGCTCGAAGAGGCCCAACAACAATTACAAAGCGAACAAGCGAGAAAAGTCAGTCGAAGTGGAGACCGTCACGCAGAGTGCGAATGTGGAAAATGGGTGGAAAATGCCAAAGCGGCGGGAAATGCATTGCGGCACGCGAGGAGTAAAAGCGACTCAAAAGAAGTAGCACCTAAAACAAATAACTAACAGTAGCAGCCATTGGCTTAAATATACGAGGACCCATAAGACGATAGGATTAAGCTAAATACGAGTTATAGTTAAAATTAATTAAACTGCTAAAGTTCGCATCGGCATCGACATTGACAATTGTGACATGTGCGAACGGTCGAATAAATTCCAACTGGGTGTCTGCTGGAGTGTGTGTGTGTGTGTGTGATGCCTGTGGAACGTGTGCGCTTTTAATTTGATTTCGTCTGCAAATTTACATGTCTGCCGTCTGGCAGTCTGAAATGAGCAGGCGAATCTCTCCAGTCTCCGTCAATTTGTCTGTCTGGCGCTCATTTGACACTCTCCGTTGCTCGTGAACCACTTAGCCGGGCGGAGAGCTTTGCGCTCGCTCGTGCTCCGCCATGCAGCGTGTAATTCGAACCCTTTCGCCAATTTGCGCCACTTGGGCATTAAAACCGCAGATTAACAGCCACACGGGGTAGTTAAAAACTTTATGTTGGCACAGGGTGTCGCGGGGCTTTGCCCGTGGCTGTAGCTTGGGCTTTTGCCTTTGCCTTTGCATCGCACTCGCAAACGTGTCATTTCAAATTTTCTGTAGCTGTGGAGATGGGAAAAAATACGCCGCGAAACGTGCCGATAACACGGTGTCGCACATTTACCCCGCCCCTCCGCATGCGACACGCCCTCGAGCAGTTCAAATGCGAGTGACAGAGAGAGGTAGACAAAAAGGCAAAGTGAGAGAGAGAGTGTAGGAGAGAGAGAGAGAGAGATTGAGAGTGTGAGATAGACAACGTCAAAATAAAAAGAAAACAAAATTAAGCGAGAAAAAAACAACAACAGAAAATCGGAAATTAAACAAAACCGAAACGAAATGGAATTCGCTTATCGCGCCTCATAAATTAACCCTTGCACCGTCCAGACTATGGGTGAACCGCTTTTCCCTACCCCCCTCAATCTATCCCACCCACTTGGAACGTATGCAAGCAGAATAGATAGATTCAGAGACCAACACATACACACAGAGAAAGAGAGAGAGAGAGAGAAAGAGAGAAAGAGAGAGAGAGAGAGAGAGAGAGAGAGGGAGAGAGAGGGAGCCGACTAAGCGTTAAGTGGTCGCTTAGGTCGTGTAGGCCGTGGCCTGAAGCGGCATTTATCGGCGCTCACCAGACACGGTGCAGATGCAGATGCTGTAGACCCGGAGACGCGTTCGATCCACTGCTAATGACATTGGCATCCGCTGTACAGCTAGATGGAAATCGTATTCGTAATCGTAATTGAAAATGAAATTGAAGCGAGCGCATTGTGCTGTGCAGTCGCTCTGCCCGCTTTGACAGAGTTACGATTCGAACGGAGACTAAAAAATTGAACTGCGGCGATTGTCAGTTTGATACAATGACGCTTCAGTGCGACCCCAGCCCTGATACGATGCTGTGGCATGAGTTATGATTATGACATGTTTTAATTAATAAAATTAATGAATATTATTGTTTAGCGCGCTGCTCGTGTTATCGCCATAAAGGTGATAAGCCACACTAAATGTATCGCAGAACCTGCTCCAAGGATCACATTACCTCAATCAGTATTTCCTATAAGTAATTACAATAGCTTACAAACAACTATATTTAATACAAAGACTCTTCTTGTTTGCCCAGTATTTGTGTCTTGTGTAATTTGATGTGAAACAAATTCTCTTTCTGAACATACATATTTACAAAGAAACAATATGTATATAAAAAAAAAAAAAAAACAGAAGCTCAACTAATTATTTGACAAAGAGTATTATCGTCGAATTTCCATTTAAATTTCTTATCTATCTATTTCATAGAAAATAATTAATAAATCAGATGTGGATGCAGCACATTACATTCATCACACATCACAATATATTCTTTTGCATCTTATTTACCTTATTTCAAATTAAAGGAAACTCCTAAAATAGATTAAAAATATAACGTATTATGTTTTAGGCAATACAATCCATTAAGCAATTTACTTTAGATACAATTTAATAACTTTCAGAAAATAGTCACATAAATGTGATATCCCGCTCGGAGTGTGAATCAAAGTAAAGCTCTATATTTTTTAAAAGAGGGTTCTGCCTGTATTTTGGGGGATATGGAGAAATGTTCCGCAAATATTCATAATTAAAACAATAGCGGCGAGATACCCGTCCTCGATGTGCTCAGGCCTTAACAAAAAAGAACGCTAAGGTCGGGAGTGCATGACTAGCAGCTACTGTGCATTTTTGACAATATTGCTGTATTTATAAATCGAGCACGAATCATCAGTTCTATGATGCGAGTTATCGGTCACTAGAATTTCAGCATTTCTATGTTTGAACAGGACGGATTTGCTCATTCTGATCAAGATATATACTATATGAGACTACACACACTGTCATTTGTCCGCGACATTCATCTTTACAATATCATGATACCTGGACTTCAGCGGGTTGTAGAGTATACAAAAGGGAAAAGTCAAAAGTAATTTAGTCCAAACGCTTAGGAAGAAACGCAACACCAACGTCTGTGGGCACAATTGGGACAAAAGAGAGCTAATTACTTGTCAAACAGCGACTGTTAGTGTTGTAAATTGCGCAAATGACTCCGACAACACTCCCATAGCACTCGCAGTGATTTATTAACGGAGCAAACAAACGAAGCCAGCGACGATCGGATATGTGGATGTAGCCAAGGAGTGGGGATCTGGGGACAGGGTTAGCCAGCTCGAATATCAAACGATCTGTGAAGCTGAAAGCAAAGCTTCGGCACGTACTCAATTCGCTGGGGGCATGGAAAGCCCCTTTCCCAGTGCCTCGCCAAATTTGACTTTAAATTGAAGTCGCCAAGCTGTTCGGAATTCAGAAATGCCATTTAAACGTTTTCCAAAAATCAAGAGAAAAAGCAACTGATAAAAGGATAAGGATAGATAAGGCTAGAGTAAAATTAAGTTGATCTCCTCTGCGTATGCGTAACGTTAGAGAGTCATTACTCTTATTCAAGTCAAACTAGAGCAAATTTTCATTGTTAAGTGATTCAAGAAACTGAAAGAAACTTTCATTCAATTATGATAATAATGCATGCCAAATAAACTCTTAGGATTCAAATTAAATGTTTCTAATTCGAATTAATTGTCAAATTAAAGTTGCTCTATATAGCCCCTTTATGGGCTAATTGATGCAATCGGGGTAACAAAAGTGTTACGTGTCACATTTAAACCAAATCGAATGGCGGACGCAGTCGTTAATCTTTTTATGACTCCCATTGTGTACGAACATGAGCTGGGCTACTCGTGTTCTCTCGATGGTTGATCACGGTATTTTTCTGCATTGAGATACTTGCGTTTTAATGGGTGAAGTCGTTGAACTAAATAACTAAGGCGACTGTCATTTGGCTTCACGTGGAGTGGGAGAAAAAGGCTTGAAAGTTGCCGAGATTGCCCCTAGCTCAATGTCGGGCAGCAAACGCAACGCCATTATCGGGCGATCGTTTCGGTGCTTAGAGTACGGATCAGAGCCGTAAACATTGCGGTAGTCACCGTCGGCGATCATCGCTATGCGTGGCGCAAGACCGTCCGTAAAATCGTAAATAGATCATAAAACGCTCGTAAAATCAATTTAACGACAACCACAGCAACAGCAACAGCAAGCACTGCCGTAACAGAGAACGCAACACGATCCACGTCGACAATTAAATTGATCAATCGCAATAAACTGCGCTTACTCGAGCTAAGCGCAAGCTCGGCGCGATTCCGATTCGAGCCGATTTGAGCTGAGTCAAGTCAAGTCGAGTCGCGCCGAGTTACACTCGTTATTATATTATGGCTTACATTTTAGCGCCTCGAGCTTTGTGAATTTGGTTACGTGCCCAATTCAGATGCGGCCATTATTATGGGCATCACACACACACTGCTGCTACTTTGGGGGCCTGGGTGCCACCATTTTAATAAGCAGAGAGCGCCGAGCAGTCTATCAAAGTGATTTACGATCTTGCCCGACACTTGACTCGCATGCCGTATTGGCACTCGAATTTCTGTTTCGTTTTCAGCAACTTTCACAGTATCCAACTGGAATGCCAGTCGCCACTCGCCACTCGCCAGTCACCAGTCGACAGTTGCTAGTTGCCGGGTGTTTCCTTTGTCTATGCATAGGATGCTAGCCGGAAAATGACTTCAATAAACAGGCGATCGTCGCACTAGGCATTCAATGGGATTGAAAAGATTGGGTTTAGGATTTATGACAGGTCGCTGCAAGAGTCACGGCCAGCAGCCAGCAGCCAGCAGGAGTGAGACTTGTGACGAATGAAGCGAGAAGGGTTCAGCTGGCCGCTGCAATGCCGGCGGACAGGCATCAGGTAACGATATGAGTTTCAAGGACATTTCAGCGTAAAAAAAGGAAATTATGAAAAACGTTGAGGACAGCGGTATTTCATACTTTATAATTCATATTTAAGCACTCAACCCATTGCCCAATGTCATTTGAGGCATTTGTTCAAGGGTTTCGCGCACTAAGGGGCTTACGGGTGGTACTTACCATTAAAATCGCCACAAACGACGCGCTCGAAGGGACTTCCCATCCAATCTGTAAAAAAGAAACGAAGTAAATAAATGTTTCCGAGTTCTTAAAGAAGTTAGAAATTATGCGCTACATGTGTCCCATTAGTCGCTTAGCCTTGAGCTTAGTAAAGAAGTTTTAACTACATATGGCTTACTCACTCAAACCCTATAAACAAATCCATACATACACCACACATATGCCTTTCCCTTTTTGCATTCCGATGACCTCGCTAATTATGTGTCAATCTTTTTTTCGGACTCTTCTTGCACAACTTGCGATTTGTACTCTCTTTCATTAACTCGTTGGGGCTTCGACTCTAGTCTCGGCCACTCAATCAAAGCATTTTAAACTAAGTTGTCAGCTTCATTTGGAAGAGGCCAAGCTGCAACTGCAACTGCAACTGCAATTTCCATTCCTCTTCCAAGGTCCAGACCACCAACAAAGTGGCCACTGACCAGTGAACACTTGCACCGACTCCATCCAAAGTGGACCACAGCGACGACAACGACAACGCCAACGACAGAGGCAACGACGACGACGACGACGACGACGTGACGCCTAATTAATAAGCAGATGAAGCTGCTCGGCGTCTAGCCTGGCGCGTTTTTAATTAAAATACACAAATTTCAGTGCAGTTGCCCTGTCGCTGTTGGCATTTTATGATACGAGCAGACAATCTCTAATATATATGCATACGTACGAATATACGTACAAATGTGCCGAGGCGCAGTTAGTAGGGGCTGAGTGAGTGTTCTGGGTAGGGTACAGGGTACTCCGTGTTCTCTTTTGTTGCTTCGTGATTTCACAATTTATGTCTACGCATATATAAATTAATTTAAGTAACCTGTTCTCAAACTCTCTCTCTCTCTCTCTATCTCTATCTCTCCCTTTTACCTTAATGCACGCATTGCACTTGCAAATCTGAATATTCTGAAGACCCCCAATGCTTTGCTCTGCCTTGAATATTTTTGTTTGCGCTTGCCTCGCTTTTCCAGATAATTAAGAAAAGTTAACCTCTTTCAGCTTTCTTATCAACACAATCAGGCAGCGCAACAACTCCTCTTACTGCCTGCAATCTGCAGAGTTGTTGTTGTTGTTGTTGTCTGGCTGCTTGCTTGGTTGGTTGGTTGCTTGGTTGGTTGGTGCAACGATGTGAAAATGAAAATTCATTCAGACGCCTTGGCGTAAAATATTAAAATTCATTAGTTAAATTGCATTTTGCAAAGCATTCTGTAGCTGCGTCCGGGTCTGGCTGGCACTGCTCTATACCATGCTTTGCTCTGTGGGAGCAAGAGAGGGAGAGAGAGACAGAGAGAGACAAGTTGATATGGTGAGAGGGAGAGAAAGAGTTGGTTAAGAGTCGAGGATGGCTGTATTGTCCATCTCTTGACTGCGCATTCTCTCTCCGTCTCTCTCCCTCTTTCCTCTCTCTTTCTCTCTCTTCAAAGTGCAACTGAATTGTTTTTTCCATGTGTGTGTGTGTGTGTGTGTCACAGCGACGATGTGTCGCGCAGTTGGCTGCCATAATGGCGTCATGCTCATATTTACTTTCATCGCAGCCAGTCTATGATCTCGTTGACAATTTTATGCTGTTGTGCTGTGAGCCAAAGATATGCAAAATATTTCATTGTGCGAAATACAGTTTATCTTTAAGGCGCAGGCTGTCCTACACAGATGATTCGAGTACTCGATTTGATTTCTTTCGCTTTATACCACAAACTGCAAGTGACTTAAGAATATTTCAGGAGGCAAATCGATGACGTCTTCATGATATAATCAAGATAAATAAATGCATAATATTTATTTTAGGCAATTGCAACACTTAAATTCAAATATAAGTATATATTTTTCAGGAAAACTATATCTCTGCATTGCTGTTCATATTTTGTTAATTGAGTCAGTTACTGGTTAAGGTGCCATCATTTTGATTGACCATTAATTAATCTGATTAATTGGCAGTATATCTACATGTTGTGAATGCTATAAATGACAAGTCATTCAACCACAATTATCAGGAAGCCCGAGCAAAGTATAAAGAAAATCGCGTTGGCAATCAGCTTGGCATCATTCAGCTAAGTACTAAATTCGAGAGCGAAACAAGGCTCGCGTAAATTAAACTGACCCACATAAACTACGCGCGAATATTGTACTACGTTTGACGCATAAAAAAAGAGATTCTCCCCAGCATTCAAAAGAGCGCCAAGGCGACCGACAACAACAACAACAACAAATGAAGAGCCAAGCATTGACATGGCAGCAAAAACAAAATGTATCTGTATCTGTATCTTGCGCCGAGTATCTGACGCTGAGTGATTGCAAGCTTTGTATGCGCGGGGGCACATCTGAGCATATAAATATACGTATATAGATATATATTTATATATATATGCGTGTATGTGTGTATGGTTGTCTGGCAACCTTGAAGCTATTTAAATTACAAATCGACGAGCCGCTTCACAAAAAAAAAAGCGAAAAAAAACTGAAACAACAATAACAAGCACCACACACATTTTTCAACTATTTTCATTTTTATTTACTGCCGCCACTTTTTAGCTCTCTGTTCGCTTGTCTGTTAGCCAGTTTCAGCGTCATTTCATCTATGCCTCCGACAACCCGTCCGAGAGTATTTTGTATATGTTATTTGCTGGAAGACTGATGCGAATCGAACGACTTGGAATACCCGCAAAGTGCTTATTATGAATTTTGAATTGGCCCAGAACGAGCGCGTTTATCTATTGTTTATAAGCCCGAATGGCCATCAAGGTATACATTAAATGGCCGGATTCGAGAGCAAATTATTCGGCCCCCTCCCTAGGCTCATGCTGCGCCACGTTGATTTATGCACAATCTAATAGAACTTTTTATGTACATTTATGTTAAATAAATTGGTTTCTAACAAGCCAACACCCACAATTCGTTCTATCATTCTATTTTTGTATCTCTCTATATCTGGTTCTGTTTCTTGCTGAATCTCTCTTCCTGTCTCCCCTCGCTGAACTTGCCATCTTTTCTCTTGATTTTCTCTTTCTCATTCTTGTTCTCTTTCTCTCCCCCTCGTTTTCTCTCTCTCTCTCTCTCTCTCTCTCTCTCTCTCTCTCTATCGACCTCTCTTACTCATTTTTTCCCGAATTGAATGTTCTATTCGTCCCGATATTTATTTTTCTCAATGTTTATTTTTCTATTATAGATCCTTTTTATCTCTCTTCGTCTCTATTTTTCTTTCTCTCCTCTTATAAGGTTCTGTCTCACTCTCTTTCCCCATTCTCTCTCTTTTTCTCCATATCTGTTTTCCCCTCTTTTTGTTTCTCCCTCTGTCGCTCACCTCTCACACACTCTGTCACACTCTCTTTTACTCTCGCGCACTCTCTCACACTCTCTCATGCTCTAACAAACTTTCTCACACTCTTTCTCTCTCCCACACTCTCCCAGTCTTTCTCTCTCCCTGTCTCTCTCCTACACTCTCTCATGCTCTGTCACGCTTGTCGCACTCTCTCTCTCTCACGCTATCTCTCTCACTCTTTCTTTCTCTTCCTCTCTTTATCTCTCCTTATCTTACTCACACACTCTCAATCTCTCACGCTCTCTCCTCTCTCACACGCTCGCTTTCTCTTTCTCACACACATTGTCTCTCTTTGACACTCTCTTTTTCTAACACAATCTCATTCTCACACTCTCTCCATCTCTCATACTCTCGCTTTCGCTCACTCATTTTGTATTTCTATCTCTCTCTCCTTATGTGTCTCTCTATTTCTCTTCTTTCTCTCTCTTTTTTCTCATTAAAAGATTTTTATTGCTCAATTCTCCCTCTCTCTCTCTCTCTCTCTCTCTCTCTCTTTGAACGCAGCAGTGACTCACCTGTGAGCGTCATCCACGGATAACGTGGCAGATCCGCTATACTCTGTCCAGCACCACCGGCTCCAGGTACAACGCCGGATGCGGGCTGTGTGCAAGCATTGCCGAGCGAGTCCACGCCAATGGCTCCTGCGCTGGCCGCGGATACCGCAGAGGCTGCCGCCGCGTGCTGATAGAACTGTGCAAAGCTGGCGGACGCCGAGGCAGGTACGCTCATTGACTGGTAACTGTTCATCACGGTGTCGGTGTACCTGCTGGAGAAGCAAAAGAAGAAGGAAAAGACGACCGATTAGCATATGCGTATGTGTGTACGTGTGCCCCTGAGTGGGAAACCTCATCCAGCCTATAAAAGTCAACTAGTTTGATGCTAATGAGCCACACACAGCGGACTTGACCAGAGCCATAGCCAAAGCCACGTCTCGCCTACACCAACTGTGATTTCATTTCATTTTGCACTAATTCCGTAAACGTCACACCCGCGGCGTCGACCCGGCTCTTACAAGCAAATATGCAAATGGCCCTGATAGAAGGTCAATGTGCGTGCGAATCTTGCGGCTTGCGACAAATTGCCAGCAGGCACCACCGCAGCGCTGTTCTAATTTTCCCAGTGGTCATTCCCGTACAATGGTCCTAAATAGACACTCTATGAATGGTCAATGGACTTGTCGATAATTAGAGCACACTTCAAATGGATTTGCGGTTGGCCAATGAGGATTATGGTTTTGGGTTTTGGGTTTCGGGTCAACTTGAAGGTTTTTACTTGTAATGACCTTATGGCTAATTAATGAATTCAATATGCTATGTAAGATGTATCTACTTGTTTACTTGTTATTTAAGTAACGCTGAAGACCCGATTCTTTTGCTTTTATTTCTTTATAACAACGGATAAACGGTAATGAATTTGAATTTTCGAATATTAGTCACGCGTTGAGTTTACGAAGAATGGGAAACAAAAATTCAAATTCAAATTTAAGTCCGCTGTTAATTAATCAGTCGATAATTAATCAGTAGTTCTACAAACTACGAAAATCAGGAATAATAAAATCAACAGGGTTCTTGCTCCTGATTTTCGTAGTTTGTAGAACCTATTGCAAAGAAGACACTTTCGTTGGTACCAAAATACATTTACGTTTATTTTCTTGATCTGATCTGATCTGAATTGTCAAACACAAGTCTAACTGAGTGAAGCATGCTCTATTGTCCTGATATATTTTTTTCCATATTAGAATCTATACGAATATCTGGATAGAAAGACCGGTCAATAAATTCGTTATAATGCGCATGTTAAAGTGCTATCTCAGACACCATTGTAAAAACTATGTTTGTATGGAGAAATGTGCTCTTTTAAGATGTATGGATTTAACTTTAAAGTCGAACCACTCTATTCATGTTTATATTTATATACACGCATATGTGTCTGTTATAAAATGTAGTAAAATCATTGTAAGATTAGAGAATATGATTAGATGGCATTATGGCTTATGGCAATCGAACTTTATAAGAGAAAATATTTCTGTCTTTACAGATAATCGATATTTATTTCGGTTTATATGAATTAGTCAATCAGTATTATTTTGTATCTTTCTTACATATGTCAATTGTCAATTGATTGGGAATACCATAAATGTGCTTAACATGTTTGGTATGAAAATTCAATTGTACGACAGATATATACGATATCCTTTTATAATATATACAATAGTATATATTTAATATTTAATTGCATTGAGATCTGCTTACTTTAAAGCAGAAATACCTCTTTCGAGTGCTATTATTTATTATGGAGCTCACCTGCACGATTTGTCTTCAAGACCAGAGAAGCCGGGCATGCCGGATAGGCCGCCGTGGCTGCTGGGATGATTGGAGACGTACGGATACATCTTGCTGGTGGGTATGGCAAACGAGGAGCCGGCTGCAGGAGAGGGCGACGAGCTGCTGTCGCCGGTCTGAGAGTTGCCCGCCGAAGGAGGTGTCAACAGCAGTTGCTGATGGGCGTGGCTCAGCGACTGGTGGCCACCAAGACTAGAGACGGATCCTTGGGAGCTGACTGCAGCTGCTGCGGCGGCTAACTTGTTGATGTGCTGCTGCTGCTGCAGCTGAAGAGCGGCCGACAGCGACGAGTACTGCGACTGTTGCTGCTGTTGTTGTTGTTGCTGCTGCGCAGTCGACGACGGCGACGACGAGGAGACCGGCGAGTTGGACGACTGACTCAGGTGCTGCTGGCTCAGTTGACTGGCGAGCTGCAATCCACTGGAGCTCGGCGATAGCGACGATGATTGCAAATGGCTGTTGCTGGCGCTGCTACCCGGATGAATGCCAGGCGAGGAGACGTTCGATGCGGACGCGGCTGCTGCGGCGAGGGCGGCGGCAACTGCTGCTGATGACGAATTTGTGGGTGCTGTAGTTAAGTGCGAACTGATAAATGGCTGAAACTGTGGGTACTTTGGCAGCATACTATCGAAAACAAATTTTGACATTGCACATATCTTTTCTTTTCTCAGGTCGAGACTTGTCAAATTTGCCGACTTGCCTCGGGAGTCGATTGAGGTGTTATTGTTTTAGTACATTTGGCGGATGGCGGATGGCGGATGGCCTGGCAAGATGGCGGCTTGGCAGCTCTATATATCTGAATTAATGGATAAAAGACTTATTGTTTTCTTCTTCTTCTTCTCGCATGTGTATGTTCTTTGTGTGTTCTTTAACAAATTTTGTTCGAATTCAGCTGACAAATGTTATTTTCCCAATGAACCTTTTTTTGTGAGCTACCACGCATCTTTGACGATGTGTAAGGACTTCTATTTATATTTTTCTTACAAAGGCTTTCATTAGTTTCATTATGAAACATAAACATAAAGTCCGAATTTTATTATGACTGTATAGGACAATTCTTTTAGTATTATTTCAATTGAATCTGAATGTAAGTGAAATAAATACTTTTGGAAGACAATTTAGGATGATCGTAGCTAGGCTTACGGCGATACTTATGCTATTGAAAGATCGAACAAAAATACAAGGAAAACTAAAAAAAGCAGAGAGCAAACATCAACATAAAAAGACTTTACCATGAACAAGATAAAAAATGCTGCATATGATTTAATAATTTCTCAATTAATTTAATATGAATCGCTAAATAATTCAATTAAATTCCACTTAAATCAGAGGAAAACTATGAAAACATAAGCAATAAAATTCATGAACTGACACAATAATCTCTTGAGAATATTTGCAAACATAATATGAACATATACAAAAATATATATAAACTCTATATCTGTCTTCTAAGATGTAAATAAAAAAGAATAACAAAAAAACAAAAATGTTTTGTGAATAAGTATATTCAGATGCAAGAGAAATGCTTTTGCCTTGACTGTCAAAGCCCAAGAATGGCTAAGACCCAGCCCATCAAAGATGGCGCCAGAGGTATGCGGATTTTGAATTTAGAATTGGGGCAACATTAGTAAGGCGTGTTAGTAGAGGGGCTTAGTGTAGATGGACGGACTCTGTGGGTAGATAGTGTGCCAAGAATCAGAGTTGCCATTTGTTCAAATGTTTCTTTCTCATTTCGGTTATAGGAGGGGGATATTGTGAAAACGATTCTTTACCTTTTGATCAAGCGGCTCTCTCTGGGGTTTATCTGTCTAACAAAACCGCGTCTTATTTGCTTGGCGAACAATTTGCGTGCAACGCGTTCTATTGAACTTGTTGCAAAGCGAATTCGCAACGAAATTTGTTAAATGTTGTAATGGCAGCTGTTCCAGTGTGTGTGTGTGCGTGTGTGTGTGTGAGTGTGTGTGTGCGTACGTGACTGCAAGTGTGTGTGTATGTGCGACGTTTATTTGTTGTAAAAGTAATTAAACTGCGGCCATCAATTACACGGAAAACGCTCGAGGCGCGGTCTGCCGTCGCTTGATTTATAGGCGCGCGATTTTTAATAGCTGCGACGGCACTTGGCACTTGGCACTTGGCACTTGGCACTCAGCAGTCGACGGTCGGCGGTCGGCGGTTGTCTTGGTCGGGATATGCGAGGGATTGGATCAACTGGGGCGTTATATTTTTATGGCCTTTGGATTTTCTTGCGATGATTCACAGTCACAGTTTTCGGAGCGTGGGTAGAAAGTCCCGACGCGTTTTCTCCATATATTTACGACCTTTCGAGTGCGTGTGGCAAGCTGCAGCCGATGGATAGTTGAAGGGGAATCGGATTTTAATTGCTTTGTTTTAAGTGGCATAAAACACTTTTCCGGCTCACAGGTAGGTTGACCAACTTTACGACTTTTTAATATTTATGTGCACTCATTGTTGTGACAGTTTCTCTGTACTTTCACGCAGCGATTACGGACGATTACAACAGACTAAAGTTGCAGTCACAGTACGAAGATCGATTCCTATTCGACTCGATTTTATGGCGGAGTGGGCGAATATGCTTGTGATTATTCCCGTGGCTGGTGCGCCAGTTGCTGCTGCCGGTGTATTTACGCGCGCTTCGTGCACACTATGAACCGCACTCGAATGCCCGTAATAAGCGGCAACAGTTAAACACAATAAGAATGCCACAAAATAATAAACAGAGCGATTGCAATTGCGATTGCGGACGCGGAGCGAATCGAATCGAATCAAATCGAATCGGAACGGAACGGATCGGTTCGGAGATCGGCCAAGTCGAGCTGAGCTGAGCTGGGCTGAGCTGAGTTGAGTTGAGCTGCGAGCGCTGTTCCGCAGACACTACTGCGCGCCACGATAATAAATATTATAATAAAACGAAATTTTTAAAAGAGTATAAAAATTTCGTGTAATTGGTAATTTTTGCTGCCAGCGCTGGCAGCGGCGCAAGCAGCGCAGCACTTGGCGACTGCGGCGATTGTGGAGAGTTGGGTTTGAGTTTGTCTGTCTGGCTGGCCGTCGACGTTTGACTGGGGTCTTGCTGTGCCCGTGTTGTTGGATCGCTGTCTCCGCTGCGTTGCCGGGTACGGTACGGGTGCACGGGTAGACGGGTACAAGTGGGTGCGGGTCTTTGCTGCTGGCGCTGTGTCCGCGTCGGCCGTTGTGGCGTTACGAGCAGCGAAACGTTTATGGCGCAATACAAAAGCCATGCGAGGCTGAGGCCGCAGCTTTGGCCACGCAGAGGCAGTGTCGCGTCGCCTCGCGTCGCCCAGTCAGCAGCAATTCATTTCAAGCGCTGCGCTTAGACTCTCACACACACACGCACACACACACACACGCACACACACATGCAGGCGCGCATTTACACGCAAATATGCAGTCAATAGTCTCATGTCTCTGCCGACGCCAACGGCACAGCGGCGGCAATAAGAAACACAGAGCTCACAGCTATTCGTCTCGCTCGCTCTCATCGAATCGCAATGCACGGCAGCGGCAGCAGCAGCAGCAGTCGCTCTTGCTCGTCACGTATATGCGCACACACACAGCGAGCGTCGATGTGTGCGTGCGTCGAGGCATGATGGCTGTTCGCTTTGAGTCGGCGGAGACAGTCTCGTTGAGTGAGAGAGCGAGTTTGAGTGATATTTTGAGCGCTTTCGTGCGGAATTTCTTATACGATTTCTGGTTTTTTAGTGCGCAGCCAATGGATGCTTAATTTTGATGTTTATAACGTGAGAATGCGAATGCGTATGCGCTGAGCGCCCACATCAGCCACACACACACACACACACACACACTGCATAGCAGTTGCCACAACAGCACATGATGAGCGAAACTATCTCTTGGAGTGCAAGTGCTTAAGCTCAGCACAAGATAGTAAGAGAAAGAGAGAGAGACAGAGTGAGAGAGAGCACGAGTGAAACGCCTTCTTAAGTGTTTTATGCTTTGTTTGGCAAAATGTTATTGTTGCTTAAATTATTTTGTATTATTCAGGTTGTTTATACCTACAACTTTTTGTTGCTTGTTTCTTGTGTCTTGCTTCTTGTGTGTGTTGAGCCACAAGCGACAAAGCGCGCCAAAAAGTGGACATATAATATTTGGTGTCGTCTTTGACTCTTTGGTCTTCTCTATGGCGGTTCGAGTGATTTTAGCGGCTCCAACACGTACCCCAATACATATGCTGTGCCTGCTATTTTAATATAAATTAGTTTGCATTTTAGACTCGGCAAATTTGTTAGGCAATATTTTATTATGCTCGTAAATCCGCATGCCCCTAGGACTGACTCTCTTCCTCCCCTGCTGCAGCTGTCTTGCTCTGTTGCTCTCACTCTTATCCTCGAGCTCGAACTAGGAAATGTGTGTGGTTTTTACCCTAAGGCGAAAATTTGAAAAAATCCATAAATACGAGAGATGAAAAGCGCCGACACAGTCAAAGTCTGTTTTCATTTCGTTTTGTAGTTGTTATCGTGCTATTACTGTATTCTGTATTCAGCCATTGTCACTGAAATTACTGTTATGACATTTTTATGAAAAACTTCAAATTTACGACCAGGCACTAGAATATAACTTTTTTTCTGCATGCAGCGTGTGCGAAAATATAACGAATCCGCAATTTGTGACTTTGGCGACTTGCTCGATGTTTCGGATTTGTAATTCCTTTCTAATGGATGGACGAGTGGGAAGACAGTCGGATATGTCACAATACGATGATACTATCATTTGTTCTTAAGCGAGTAAATCACATATACTCAAGAGAATTATTATGAAAAAAACTGTCAATTACCCTCCTTATCATATACCGAAAAGTCCAGCTTTTAATAGTATAATAATAGTGGTGATATGTAGTAATATCACAGATGGAAATTGAACGATCTAATAATATTCATTTAATTTAATAAAGAAGAAGCTTCCTTTAATAGTTTTATTTTGTATTTTAAAACTTTTATTGATTTTTTAGTGCTAGTTATAGTTAAAAATGTATATGTATATATTAAATATTGCGATAATGTATAGAGTGAAGCTTATCCTACTTATTTTAGAGATAATAACTTTAAAATGATATGAGTCATAATACAATGTAACAAATGTAACAAATATATTATAATATCATAATATTGTGCCTAATATATATAATTTACAAATTAAAACTATGAATTTCAAATCACGATTCAATTATATTATTTGTTGAGAGATCTTACTTGATTAATCTCATAGCAGATCGCTCTGAGTAGATTCCATTCCAATAGCTTAACGATGCATCGTTAAAAAGATAAAATATTGTTTTGCAAAACTTAAGTTTAAATGCCTTGAAAGCTTAATTAAACAGTTACGGATAAAACCAAGTAAGTGTGATCTAGTCGAGACGGCTTGGCTAACTGATACCCTGATGAACCCTGTGGGAGCTGATATTAAAATCATTTTACATTTCTTTTATATATACATTGAATATAGCGCATGCACACATACATGCACAGTTTACGCAGCGGCTGTGCTTGGGCTGCAATATGAGCATTACTATGGGAAATTGGTTGTTGAATTTATTTTCTTCTACATAGACTTTTTCAATGAAACTTTCAGAGTATATAGAAATGGTCCATATGTTTGTATTTGCATACGTTTCTAGTATTTGATATATTTGGGGACAGGGAACCGGCATCCAAAATAAAAAAAATTAAATATGTGCGTATTTATTTCAGGAATATACACAGCAAATATGAAGTCTCTAGCTTTTACGGCTATTAAGTTAGTCTCGAAAAAGTAAGTCAAATTATCGATTGTTATCGATAGTAAAGAAATGAGATGAGTAATCGAAAAAAAAGATAAAATTGTTCGGCATATAGTATACCCGAGTACTCTAGGTTTTGTGGTTTACGAGATAGCTGCGATCACACAGAAAGACGGACAGGCGGACGGACAAAGCTATATCAACTCAGCTGGCCTGGGATGTGGCACGCCTTCTTCTGCCTGTTATATATATATATATATATTCACAAAACCATTTTACCCCGAATTCCTGTTTTCAATGGGTTCAGGGTATAATAAAATAATTCTCTTACAATCTGAAGAAATTATAGTACAATATGGAGTATTTCTAATACAGAGAAATGTAATTTTTTTTTGTGTTGGCGATAACAGTTAAATAATTGACCAATCCTTTACCAATATTCCGTGTATTTAACGCCCTGCCAAATAACATTTTTATGGCTACCCAGCCAGCTCAGCCTGATGGGGGTCTACAGTCTACAGTCTACAGTGCTTAAAATTAATTGCTTTATTGGTCATACAAGTCAGTCACAAGTCGCGCTGCGGCTGTGAGCTTGACTGAGTGTGAGTGCGACTTGGAGCTCTATTTTGAGTGGCATTTTGAGTGCAGTGTGATTGCTCCAGGCATGCCGTGATTTACGGCACCTGCATGAAGCACCGAAACGTGAATGGATTAAAGAGGAGCGCGGCGTGCGGGCGACCAACGACCGGAAAATGCAAACCGGCAATTTTGATAATCAAAACAAATAATAAAACAACTTCACACGTTATTGCTAAATAACTGGGCATGAAAATAACAATAAACAGCATGAGCGAATACACACACACTCATACACACTCACACACATGTGTGTGTAAACTACTCGACTGTGGTATAAGAAGCCCAACAGCAACAACAATGCGAGCGGCGAGTGCGGCGCTCGCGCTTGTCATTAAAAGATAATAACCGTAATAAACTAATAAAATTGAAGCTGGGTGAGAGAGCACAGCAGCAAATAATAATAAAAAAATGAACAAAATCACAATAAAACACTATTCGACCGACGCCTTGACGTGGATCTGAACTGAAGCCAGAGGCGGGTCACGGGAGTTTTGCTAGGATCGTAAACTCTCCATGGCAAGTGGATGCAATGTTGTCAGCCGCGTGTGATGGCCCCGTCAACAGGACCGAAAGAAGTTTGCTTGTTCGGCATTTCGGCCTTCTCCCACAGACAGGTTGAATCTAGTTGTATAATAAGACGCGAATGAAGTAAACCAGGACGAGGAAAACATTTATTTCATTTTACATTTGGTAGGCATTATGAAACCTAACCCACTATCTTCAGGATACATTTTTCTATGGGCATCTATATGTGGATATATCTTATTGATAAACTAATTAGGCTTTGTGTGGATTCTGCATTTGGGTAAGTAAAGAACACAAACAAAAAACAGAAAAGATGTGAAATGGGTATTACTAGCTGAAATGATAAGAATTGATTTGAGTTCCTTAATAAAAAAAAAAAGAAAAAACTTGAAACTTTAATTTCTCGGAGAAATATTGCAATATAAAAATTACCCAAATATACTTAAATTACTTTTTTAAGCAAATAATTATTCGAGAGAAGAGTCATCCGCTGAAAGTACCGCCAAAAAGCTCAATTCATTGAGCGAGAGTACGGCTCAGACTTGAATATTGAGTGAACCAATGCTGAACTTTGATTCTATGCAGCTAGAACACTCCGAGTCATAGTTGTAAAAAAAGACGCTCTGCTGTTGCACATCAAATTTATTCCTTAATTTGATACATTTTTATTGCGGCAGTTTATGGCTTGTTTCGGCCCTTGCGGTTCGCCTCAGCCGGAAAACGGATCACCCCCGGCAACGGGGCTCAGCGCCGACATCAAGTCAGCGGTGGCGGCGATGAATGTGTTTTTAAGTGAATCAGATGACGATTATAAAATGCTTTGTCACGCAATCATTTTTTAATCCTTCGACGTTCTCGCCCATAGCCGTGTTTTATGACTCCAGCTTCAGGTCTTCCTCATCTCCGAGCTCCCGCTCTGAGTAGTAAACGTAGAGAGCAGCCCCTGTCAGAAATGTGGGTTTATGTGTCAGCCTCCTGCATGCAGTTCGCACAGCACAGCACTCGACTCGCCTCGCCTCGACTCGACGGTGCATTCCTCAAAACGACTTAATAAAAATTACACGAGAGCGAGCCGAGCCAAGTGTCTGAACGTCTTGTTTTCTCAGCCGTCTGTCCACATTTATTGCCTTTTAATTACACCAATGATGTACCGCTTTGTAAATTACGCAAATGAAAAATATAAATCACAAATCTAATTAAAAGCTGAAGAAAACAGTCGTAAAACTGAAGAACATCTCGAGTGCGAGCACTTAACATTCCTACTTACCACATACGGAGCTTAAATGCCTCCTCACATAATTGTGTGCAGCTGTAAATAGAACACATTATACATTAGCTTGGAATATGTATGGAATATATAAATAATATTTATTTTAATACTGCTCTAATTGTATACTCTAGCAATAATTCTATGAATACTTTTTACTTTGTTGTTGACATGCGCAAAATTACAAATAACAAATTGAGACTCAATTTGCAATATTCATTGTAATATTCATTGCAATACACATTGTATATTGTTATTAGTAATTTACTATAATGCTCTAACATCGTATGATATATTCAATATGTTCAATTGTATTGGTAATTGTGACTACGAAACTTTTTATTTTCCTAATCTCAAGTCATTGCCCAGTTAACTCAATTGATTTGATAATAAACTGGAGCTCACACTGATACTAAAAGGTTGAAATTTGAGTATTAGTAATTTTTTAACAGCACTTCAGAAATAATTGTAATATATATCTATTATCGCGTCATAGTTTTCAATATGAGCTATAAATTATAAGTAATTTGTCCTTTATAGCCCAACTTCCTGGTTGTTTCAATAAACTATTGTTGCATTTGTAAAAGTTATTCAATATTTTTCATTCCGAACTCGTCGCTCTGAGAGTTTGTTTTAGCTCGAACATAAACATCAGTTGGGCAGAGTGGTGACGGAGCGTGTTTTATATGCCTCAACAAGACATTAAAATACGCACACGCCCCTTTTCCGTGTGAATGTACCAAAATGGGCAGAACTTTTGGGAGCTAGAGGCGGCTGGTTGGTACCTGAAGCGTTTTTTTTTAGCTTTTCTTCAGTTGGGAAAGCATGGCGAGCAAAGTCGGGCCAAGCTACTGGGCCTCAGATGTTCGCTGGCTGCCTCAAGACATAGTCGATGATGATGGGCTGGCTGCGAAAGGAGATTTCAATATCATAAAAAACCGTATTAAGAGAATCTCATATTGAGAATCGTAAAGTTTTTACGAGCGTTTAATGGACTCTTGCAGTAAGCGTGAGTATTTACGCGCTGCTTAAAAGCGGTAAAATATGGCCAAGTGGTGTCAGGAGACAAACACGGCCCTCTAATACCTACAGCCGACAGTCAACACGTTTCCTGCAATGGCAATGGCAATGGCAATGGGCATTCACGAATTGGACTATCATCCGAATAAGTGCACCGGATACAATTTATAAATAATAATGTCAATTTCGTACATTGTTTTGGCTCGTCCCTCGATAATTTGGCAGTGAAAACTCATTCGCTGCAGCGCCATCTAGTGGCGATATGCCGCACCGCACGTAACCGTAGGACGGTCCGCAGTCGGTCAAGCAGTGCCATTAAAGCAGTGCAAATGCGTCCTTGCTATTATCAATTGCTGCAGTCGTAAGTGCAGGGTGGAGGTGAGGAGTGAAGGCGTTTACAATTGAAATGGAAATACGTTTGGCAATGGATAAGCGAGACAGAAATAGACAGATAAATGGCCAGGATAAACTCAGCTGGGCCGCTGTGTGTTAAATATTGATTGGTGAACTAGACGAACACGAATGGCCTGGTCTCTACAACAATTTTCGAAAGGCACACGGCATGTGAAACGTGTTAGTAGCAGGAGACCTACACACACAATATGTTAAGTATTTGTGTCAATATTAATCGGAAAATAATGGGTAAATGCCTTCCGAAAAGGCATATCTAGCGCAAAAGATAGTATGTCCGAACTTAAAGATAGATTCTCCAGATCAGACCAAAGATCAGTGTGCGCCTGTTTGTCAGCTCGAACATTTTTCTCTAATCGAAGATATTTAGCTCTATAATAACAGTTCTAGCGTATTATCCAACTGGCTTTTATCAGCATTCGCATACTAATTAGGAGCCATCGCCCCGCTTAGGCACAGAAAAATAAATTTATTTATTTATTATCATCAAATAGCAATAAAATCAGTCAAGCTTCCACACAACTTTGACCTTATCGCACAGTGCATAAGAAACTGAAATATATATTGAACATTTTAAGTTTCTTGCTTTTCTAGGTTACGAAATCATTGCGTTACTGGTTATAATCACAATTCGTATATAGACGGCTTCAGTATACACTGAAAGTTTCATTAGGAAAGTCCATGTAGAAGATAAGGTATTCAACAATTTTTCATTGTGATGCCCATATTGCAACCCAAGAGCAGCTGCGCAAACTGCGCAGTAAGCACAGCGCGTTCTTACGCATGTGTGCAAACGTTATATGCAATGCTTATATATAAGGAACATAAAATGATTGGAATATCAGCTCGTCGCAGGGTTCAGGGTATCTCCTAGTCGAGCCGTCTCGACTAGAGCCTCTTACTTGTTGATCTTGGCTTTAATTAAAATTGTAACAGTTTTCTAGTATTTAAAAAGTAGAAACTGTTTTACCAAATTTTTCATGCTCCAATATCCCCATATCCTTTTGATCCTGGGTTGTCAACGCAACATAGCACTTCAACTAATATGAGCTCTGGAATAGCGGAAAATGCATAGTGGGCGTAGAGGGAAAATCTTGCCAATTTATGAGGGTATTTCAAGTCTCTAGCTCCAATGTGGACAGACGGACGGGCAGCAAGACCAGCATTGCACAAAGCCAATATACTCATTTCACATCATTTTTATCATTCATTTTTATTGCATAACATTTTAGATATTAATTATGCATTACGTCCCTATAGAGATTCCCTCTGCATATCTTCGTGATTCCCATGAGAATATAGTTAGCAATCTGTAAAATATATATTTTACGAAATTTTATTCGTAACACAGAAGAGTAAAGAATGCTATGGAAATTCATCAACTCAAAAGTAATGCCAACCAATGAATATATTTAGTCTAAAGGCGACATGTACCATATATTAATACTCGATCGCATAGTAATTTATTCAATTAATGAAAGCCACTAGCCACTTGAGGTTTCCATTTGTATCTTTATAGACGTCACACATCAACTGATTGAATTGGAAAACATTGCATTTTGTTTTACATGTCCGGACAAAATAGTTTTATATGCTTTAACGACTGTTCAGTATTTTTGCACTACTTATTTCAGGTTAAGCAAGTAAGAAAATAAATAGAGTGCACAATACTTTGTCTGGAAATGTAACTCAATGCTGATGAGAGCATTGAAGACATTAAAGCTTTACGAGTTTGTTCTTCAACTTTATATAAATATATAGAGTTTCTACTACAATGCCAAAGTAAACACTTAATTTTGTAAACAAATTATTTCTCATAGTGCTTGGGAAACAGAAACTCAGAGGTTGGTTAAATGCAAAGCAGCCTATAACTTTAGCAACAGTAGTAGTATGCTTAAAAGTCCTGATCGAAAGAAAAATTCATGACATCTCATAATATCTCAGTTGTCTATTGACAAGTAATTTGCAAATTTAATAAAACGAGAAATAAGAAATAAATAAGGTTGTAAATACAGAATTACTTATTATGTGGAAATCGTACTATAATTATTACGATAGCTCTCTATTCATTGGCAACTTTTACTCTCTGGTGGTTCGTTGGTAAGCGTTTGGCCCTCGCTCAATTAACACCTTGACCATTTTGTATTCACTAGTACACCCACCAGGTCTGTAGACGTAGAATCATTATGGTCACTTGGACACTCTCCTCATTGGATGCAATTCGTAAGGTAAGTCACGTAGTCACGACAGTTTTCAATCCGGACAAATGGCATATGTCTGGTGACAACGACCTGACGGCTTCATTAGACGCGGACATATATCAGAAATATGTCGGACTAACGACTTAGTAGAGTTATGTGACTTGTCGAAAGGATTTCCTATAATTTTAATACTTCCCAATACCGTGTTCCCGGTTAAATCATAGACTCGACTGCCGCCTTGAGATGACTTTGTAGACGTGCCTTTTGAATGACTTAGCGACCTCGGAGTCTCTTCGCCCTGCATCTGCTGTCTGCCCATGAGCAAATAAATTAAAGTCTGAGTCGAGTGAAGACGGCTCTAGCAGCTCGTAAAACAAATTTCGAGGATTTGACGAATGTTTGTTAATTATGGTTTTGCGTAACATTCTTATTGCCAATGCATATCCATTCTCCGGCCCGCCACGAGCCCAGCCGCTCATGAGTAATATGCGTTTGAGCTCGTTAAACTGTCGAACGATAATGCGCAGATACTTGTTATCCCATATGCAGCGGCACGACCGCGTGCCTGCTTCTCGGTTCCGTTTTCACTGCCCCTCCCACAATTGGACTTGGGCGCATCTTCTAAAATGGCACGTCCGGGCGAGAGCTCCAATCATTCAAATACAATTTGCAACAATTTAAGATTTCTCTTGCCGTAGCGCCCCATTGAAGCTAAACGCCAGCTCGCATAGCCCAACAGCCCAACATAGAACCGATTCGCGAAAAATTCCTTATGTGCAAATGGCAAACTGAAAATGTTGCCACAATCGTAATTGATGGGCTTACAAGCCCCGCGTCTATGGGGCAGAATACTTGTCTGGCGTCAGCTATATAGTCTTTTCCAGCATACAAGGGAATGTGAATTTAGAATAGGACTGGGCTGGTCTGGGCTGGGGTTGCCTTTAACACAGCAAAAATCGATATGTGGTCACGCCGGCGCTAGAGTACGTATCGAGTTCAAATGGGTCTGACCTGCTCGAGATTAAACTGCATTTTTCCGCTATAAATAGATTTTGATAGGTCGTGAGATTATAGTAGAGAATGTTTTGTAAGTCTAGAGAAGGCCCTATGTAATTTCAATGAAAAAATACTACTCAATAAAAATTGTAGCAGGCAAAAGAATGGTATGACCAACTATCTGGGTCCAGAACTCGCATATTTCAGGTTTGAATACCATGTGCGAACAGTGATCATAGACTCTAAAATACAGTCTTATACGCAACTTTGAAGTGTTTATTCAATGGATAACTTCATTGGATGATATTTAGGAGATCAAAAGTGATTCCAATGTAACATATTAAAATGCTTATCCTTATTATTGAACACAACTAACTTTCCGCGTCCCTTAGCGTTTCTTTCAGAAGACAGTATGAATGAATAAAATATATCCATATATAATAAATCTATATAAATAAAGCATTTTAGAGCTGGAAATTCGATTAACAAATTAAGTTTTGATTTTACGCCCATGACATAATTCCCACAGTTTTGAGAGTTTCGTTGCTGTAGACTCTACATGAAATCAGATAAGATATGTAAAAACTGTATCCGATAAAAGAGGACATTGTATTTCAAAGCTTTCTATTTAAAAATTGATCTTCTACACATCCTCAGTTCTTGTTTTTTTCAGCTTAAGTTCTAGCTTCAATCGTAAAGCCGGAGACGAAACTGATGAAAAATTAGTTAAGTAACAATTTAATATTGAATAAATCTTATATACTCTTTTGATTTTGTGACTAGAACTTCCCAAAGACATTTAGAAATATTCAGCCATTTCAGCATGTGGTAATGTAGTCGAGAGATTGCTAGTAAGCACAGATACTCCAACTTGTGTGTTCGAAGCCGTTCCAACAACATTCTATAAGCTGGAGAACCTAGAACTAACGCAACACAATTTAAAAGCAGTTCAGTTGTAGTTATTGAGTTTCGAATGAACACGTGCAAAAGTTATATAGAGAAATTGCGAAAGCTTCCGCTGATTGTCACGTGACGTTGCCAAGTGCCAACTGACCACTCAGTTTCTGTCTTTATTTTATTTCTTATACCCTGAGCCCATCGAAAATGGGAAATCAGGGTAAAATGTTTTTGTTGGATGTATATATATTCTTGATCAGGACGACAAGAGAAATCGATTTGGCCTTGGCCGATTTCAGCCGTATAAGAGCTAGAGACTTGAAATTTTTTTTGTAGGTCAGTGTATAGCACGCGCAGATCGAGTTTATTTTTAAAAATCGATAACTATCCCCAATTAAATGTTATCGATTAAAAACAAAATCGAAATTCAGTTAAAAAATTATATCTCGCCCATCTTTTAAACTAGAGACACCAAATTTTATATTTAGCTTTATTGTATTTTATGCAATTTTGAATTTTGTTATATTTTGGATATCGGCCCCAATTTCCCCCAAATTCTATGAAAAACATAGATGCGACGGGGCTCAGGGTATCCCCTAGTCGGTCACGCCTGACTAGAGTTTCTTACTTGTTTTTATTTTATTTCATTTCTGTCATATCGATTATTTGAAACATTTAGGGAACTTATAAATACACATTTAACGTTCCACCTCTTATAGGTTTTGATATCGACACATGCATACATAAGGACAAGCAATCGAAGAGAGGGACAGGACTGCATTGGGTCGGTTGTTGTTTCTGATTTAGAATATATTCATTTTGTGGGGTCGTACAAGCTATTTTCTGCCTGTTAAACACATGTTTGCAAAGCAATGATACCCCATGAACTATAATTTTCAATTGGTTCAAGGTGTACAAAGGTAATTCAACAACAAATATTTTACTAATCGCTGTGGTAAGGAGACTCGATGTTAGCATTCGTTGACTAATTACTGAATTAGGTGTGCGTTAATTGATTTTGTCGACTAGAATTGGTTTCCATGTTGACTAGCCATGGGAGTCAATGCTGTCAACTCGATAGAACTAAGTGTGCATGCGTAATCAGAAAATGTCACTTAGTCCAGAGGGGCAATTTATATTCATTGATTTTATTATGTAAGCAGTAGTAGACGAACGGCTCAGGTGATTTGGGGACATATCGTGGCTTAGGAAAGCCGGAAACCGCCAGGTGACCTTACATACTATGACTGCGAATGGTGGCTTCAAGATTCCCCAACGTGTAGTTTCCAGAGCAATGAGTCAAGCGGCTAAGCACTGAACAAACTACCGGTCAGGGCACCATAAACCGGATCAACCACTTTGAATGCGGCGGTATGGCGGCGGCAACAATGGCAGCCGCCGCAGCCGCAGCCGCAGCAGCCACAGCAGAACCGGAGACTCGAAATAGCTGTGATAAGAGAGAGGCCGCATCGGAATGGCTCTGGCTCTGGCTCTGGCGGCCATGCTCTAGTTTGGCACTTTCAGTGCTCATAAATAGATTGAAACGAGAGTTTACCAAACAGAATTCATCCCCCTTAAATCTGTGCGCTCATCTTTGCACTCATCTCGCGTCGTACTCGCCGAGCATTTCTTTAGAGCGTCGAGCTTTGTTGTTGCCTGCCTTGACTGCCATGTGGTTGAGCCAGGGCTAGGGGTGTTTTTGTCTTCCATTCGGAATCCATTAAAAGTGGGTAAAAGGGAATATTTCCATTGTGCAAATGTTCCACCGTATCTGCCTTGCTTGTCTATATACCCATCGATATAAAGCGCAACAGATTTCAATCATACTAATATCGATAACAATCGATATTTCGTTATGTTTTATTGAGTCTATTGGTATTTGTATCTGTATATCCTCGAAGGATTGACACGTCGCATCTGGGGTATTTCGTAGTCGGGCACTTAAACTTTTTCTTTATAAGCAGTGAAGAAACTGTTGCAAGCAGGTTTAGGATGGAGTGATTGGGTTGGGGCCATTGACTCATCGTGTGATCGTCCGAGGCAAACTCTTTATGGCTGGCATTTGACCTGAATGCATTGCATTTGCTCTCGGCCTGACATAAATCATAGGATACAAGTTCAGCAATAGTCCTAAGGCCACCATCGTCCATTTATTGATTAACAAATTATCGATTGTTAAGGTAGACTGACAAAAAAAATCTTAAGACAATTAATACTTTACATAAGATGTGAAAAGGCTTTTCTAGTTTTCTAACGTACATGTAAGCCTAAGGACTTCATTATATAAATCAATTGCATTCCATATTGTGCTTTAATCATTTTCATATAATCTACACTATCAAAACAAGTAACAACACTCATGGTATTCTAGATAGAGCTTTAGCGCGAGAATTGATATTTCGGACATCTTCAACAGTTCATCTCTTTGAAGAAAAATTCAGTCAGATATTGCGTGACAAGGGCTCGCATCTACAACACTAAAGAGCCGAATTAATCGGGTCCGAAGGCGGAGATATAGCTATGACAAGCCCATAATAAGGTTTCTTCGGAAACAATTGCAAATGCCGACCACAACGAGGGATCAGTCTACTGGCCATCTGTGGTTAGGCCAGAGACGAGTTTCAGTAAGGCAAAGTCAGACGTTAGCAATTAGTGCAATTCTCTGCGCTATAGCAACTTGTTAGTATGCGGTAGATTAACATACCAAAATAAATTACACCCTCTGCACCATAATTATGCACTAAAAAAATAATCTACCTATACATTGGCGTGTTCCTCTACCGTGCCAGTTCCAGTTGAAGACCACAGAGTGATTCTATTGTGTACGGGAGAGCTAGACTGAGATGGCGTTGCGAAGTTAGAGTGCTGGGTTAGTAAGGCTCCATTGTATTGCGAGTGCGTGGGTGGGATGAAAGTGAGCCCATCCTCAAGCTACCCCTTAAATCACAGCGCACTGCAGAGGCTCTTATAAATGTAGGCAATTAAAATGCATTTATTATATTAGAGGAGATTGAAGGACCGAGTTTTAAAGAGTTATGTATAAATCTGTTTTTCAGTTCATTATGCAAATCAGTTCGAAAGAGCTCGCTTATATTAATACTTTTCGCAATTGGGTTCCGGTTATTTGTGCTCATAAATCAAAAGACGAGAAAGAGTTTTCACTTTTCAGAACACAGCTATGAAATGTGTTCAGAACTGTCTTGCCTTTGTATTTTGTTCATTTTAAACAACGGACGAGCGGTCGAATTGCCAGATGGAGTGGACAGCAGTTGCCGTCGAAGTTGTTGAAGGAAACAGACGTTTCCAGTTTTTAGTTTTTACGCCAGGCAACTCGCACGACATCGTCCATTGAAGGGTTAAACTGACCAATTGTTATGCAGGGCCATAAAATGTAGGATTCTCTTTCAAAACGCTTTTGGAAATCCTTTGGCGTAGCAATAAAATGGCAAACAAAAGTCACGGCAAGGCAACTGAAGCGTCCATATTGACAACTCACACCCCTTGCCCTCGCTCAAAATATGGATGCAGCAACAGCGACAACAGTACTACGCAACGATATGGGTACACACATGCTTGTATGTGTGCATGTAGGTATATCTGGAAAAAATGTCACACCATGTTGCCGCGTTTTACGACAGCCGCTCACCTTTTGTTTGGCGATTTTATGGCTGCACGAAGTTCACTCCTGTTTTTTGCTGAGCAGAGCTCCCAGGCAGCCCTTTGGGCTGTTCACTTCCGTTTTACAAACTGGCTGACAGAGCAGTAAGTAACTACCAAATTCCAAATGTCAAATGCCAAATGCCAAATGGCGGCATCGCTTCTCTGAGCTAATCTTTTTTTGCAAGTTATTGATTTGAACGCCTTTTTCTTGGCACAACATGTGACTGCGACAAGTTCACCTTGATGGCCATTGATTTTATGAAATTTGCGAAAGGAGACGTCCTTGACGTGATTCGACAATTAAGCAGCCTTTCGCATGACGATGCACAAAAAACTCAGGCAGAGAAAGGATGTTCTCTGAAACGACAGAAAGGTGGTAAGCGAAAGGCTAACAGGTAGATTATTCGGTTGCCGTAAAAAACGTAATTGCGCAATTCAAGGACTCGAATAACCGCACCACAGGACCTGTCATAACCCTTAATGCACCGAGTCCTAAGTCCAGTCAGTGTCCTTGAGTGAAAAAGATCCGCGACATTTTTCCTTTAGACACGAGTTTTCCGGCTATGAGATATGAAAGATTAAAAGTGCTTTCTTTCGAACGGAGAAAAACATTAAATATTTGTGAGTTGCTAAAAAGTCCTTAAAGAAGGAGGACACTCGATTTGTTTTGTAAAAAAATAAGCAAAGATTGAATGAATGAAATATTTTTATGATTTATCAACAAACCAAAAATCTCTTTTGGGGGTGCATGACTAGGAAAAACCCTGTCCATCCGCTTTTTTAAATACCCCTGCTTGTAGATATATAAACTAGGACGTGTTTTTGCGACTTGTTTATTAACTACTGTGTACCTTGATGGATTTCAATTTCACATATTAGCTACATATGAAACTTTAATATTTGGTGCAATTCGTATAAGATATACCTACAGCTAAATGTAAATTTTAAGCATTTTGAAACATCTTTAATAGATTATTTAAATCAAATTATGATGGCAAATAGGGATCTACTTCTTACTAGTCTCTATTGTAGGTTCTTTGATCAATAACAATTTACCAATAACAATAATATTCACGCTGTCAGCTCAAACACTTTGGAAGAAATGCTTTTTCCCGATTTGCGATTTATAATGTCTGTGGGTATATGAGTTATGTATAACCAGACCACTCGTTCCGCCATTTCAGATACGAATGCTCTTTTTATGAATTTTGAATGTGTCATTTATATTAATAAAGCGACGTCAAATTAGCATTAAACACATTAGCTTTGACATTTTGGACTTTATTTGTAGTTAACTCAAAATATTCACCTAGCTCTTTCTGTTGCATGGATACTCTATTCCCATTTAGATTTGAATAGTGAAGACCGGATGACTACAATTTTAGAATTAAATGCATTCAATAATTCAGAATATGATATATTTATGATATTTTAATAAAACTTAATAATTTAATAATCTAATTATTAATTATGTAAATTATTTTAACAGTACTGAGGCATACATTTAGTATAATCTTGACCAGCTCTGATTATCCATCATTATATAAAATTGAAAATTTCAAATTAGCTACAAGCTACAAGTTGTATAACAAAGCAATTTCCAATTAAAAATGCATGTAGAACTTTGTCTGCAGGTAATTATAAATATGGAGGTAATTTAATAATGATTTCATGATACGACAACTCCGGAGTACGTACGAGTACACAATTAATTTTATGCTCAAGTACATGGGGGCATTAGTTTGGATAGCTTGTGAGCTGCGTTTAGGGGGCTTGTGCCACATACCTTCACCTACTCGAGCAAGAGCACTTGAGCCAGTTGCTCATTACACTCGGCTGAATAATTATTTCAATAAACAACGAGCGAGTTCTTGAACTTGGTTCGGGTCTCGATTGTGAACTGTGCCTCAACGGCGCACACATAATACAATATTTCAAATTTCAATTAAGTCCAAGTGCTGAGAGACCTGCACGGCGCGGCGCGGTGCGGCGCGGCCCACTTGCTCCCCATTTCCAGCTGCCAATCGCAACAGCGTGCTCGTTCCCTCACGTTGTTCGAGGGGTTCGATTATTCTCCTATAATACATATTTGACTTTTGACTCTTCGAAACAAAATGCACGATGGCTGGCCTTAAAAGGAACTCAAGTGCAGAGCCTTGGTTTCTCGGAGCAATGCGCTCGGCAAGTCTATTGGCTCAAGTGTGGCAGGCAACACAATGCTGACCCGACCAAATTTTAAATGAAAACTAGTTTGTGCTTTGTCTTTGCTCTTGCTAACACACAGCTAACAATCAATTGCCGGCCATTGCATATTCATACTGAAATGCTAATAAACATTTTAAAGTGTTGCGCTCAGAGTTTAGGTTGTCACATAAACGTCTGTGCTTCAGGCATGTTCGACCGATTCAAATCTGGAAAACGAAAAAAGTGGGAGACAGCTTGCTACACTGAGTGCTTGGAACGGGTATTTTGAAGATATAGATAGCGTTACGATATTAGTTTTCAAACGGGAAATTCAATAGACGAAATCTGGCAGAGGCCCCTCCGCATTTGCATTTCATTTTGGTAAAGCAATAACAAAACAAAGAAAATTTTAGCTCGCAATTAACATTCAGTTGGCCATCCGAAAGAGTTGAAGCCCAGAGAGGATTCTTAACCCGTTGTTGTTTTCGCTGCAGTTGCTATCTGTTGGGTAAGGTAAACCCCATTAGTTGAGGCTGTGGCTGAGGTAGAGACTGCGGATGAGGCTGGGCTGTTGCCGGCTAAATATCCAAACAATATTTTGCATATTCCATCGATTTGTCGACTACAAAATAAGTTTGTGCATAATCAGAGCGAGAGCGAGACAAATAGTGCTAGTCGGCATAAAAGTAAATGAAAGAGAGAGCCAGAGAGAGAGAGAGAGAGAGAGCCAGAGATGACTGCGATGGCTTTTCTTTTCTGGGTGTGTCTGCAGGTGCGGAGGAAACGTGTCGCCAAAGAGTCTAATTTATTATCGATTTGCTATCTCGTGTGCCATGCGCTATCATTATGTTCAATGTGCTCTGATGACGAGGGCTCCACAGCCCACAGCCCACAGCCTTCTGCTCTGCCCTCGGCCCGCTTCGCCTCGCTAATGGTTTATTTTCCAGCAAAATCTAAGCGCAGCGGCTGTCGCATAAATCTCGCTAATTTATGTAGGATGCGTGCGAAATGCTAACAAACTAAGTCGCGACTCGCCAACGCCAACGCCTCCTCCTCAACCTAGCGACCGCTCGACTCCTTTTAGTTTGGCGGCCAGCCAAATAAATGCTATGCACATCAAATTCACAACTCGAAGCTCGCCTCATGCAAATCCGCCTGCGACTGCAGGTTCGAGTCCCACACAAAAATTGTGGTCGCTCACCAGTTGCAGTCACTGTCGTTGTAATTGCCATTGTGACATCTTTCGATTTATTTAATTGTCACTTTTCTAACCAATTTCGTGTTTCGCTCACAATTTATGGGATATTCGCCTGCCATATGCCATGCCATGCCATGCCATGCCGCGCTCTGAGCAGTGGCGACTGGGCCGAAGTGGAGTGCATTGGCATATTGATATTGTTAAATGGAAATATTGCCAATATCTACTTCAACTATAATTTCTCTGCACTTAATTACATTCGACCGACTCGAATATTATCGGAAAGCTTAGTCACTTACTTTATTGCATTAGGCGAATTATATTCATTTATAGGACAAAAGTATTTGGTATTTAGTGTATATTGTATATCGTCCGACTTGAAATGTGAAGTATTGACTCGCGCTAAGGCGGTATCGAAGCTAGAGACTTGACACATAAGTATTGTGTATTTTGTGTATGTGTATATAGATACAAGGTCTGTAGTGTGATTGTAAAACACAGACCAGCCAGAGTCTGTAGTCGGTAGGTTCTCCCGACTTAACCGTTTTTATAAGTTTTTATAGCAACTTCAGTTTTTATTTAATGCACCCATTTGTATGCTCTTAAAAGGCTTTACTCAGTAACTACACTCTTGAGCGGCAGATTCGAAGTAATCCCTTTTTTATACAAAAATAAAGGGAAAAAATAAAAGGAAATACAATTTTTTAGTAATCATTGCCAAGCAATTGCGATGAGATTTGCACATTGCGCTAATATTATTGTATGTTTTGATATACTCGTTCAAAAACTGAGGCGACAACACATGTTATATAAAACGTCCGACCTTTGTTTGTCTGTTCGTTGGAATGCAAAGCATCTTTCTAAATATATGTATGTAAATTTGTATAAAAAAATTTGAAATATATACTCTCCGGTATACACCGGGTATATACCCGCCTGATAAAATTTTTTGGTGTATGTATATACATATAGATAGATTTATTAAATTATAAATCAAAATTTCATAATGACGTATTTAATAATGATATATTCGATCCGAATGCAAATCTTGATTTATGATTTGGTTTAAAGTGGAGTTGAAATGAATGAGCTGCCATTGAGTATAAAGCTCTATTGCCCTTAATGGTATCTTTGAATATGACTTTAAATAGATGCTTTGAGGTTTTATTATATCTGTTCACCCGTATATTAATATCTAGCTTACCTCCATCTATTATAAGATTCACTAGCTACTACGGCTGACTACATTAATTCTTCAGCAAATGAATTTCGAGAATGGTTTCTGTTCCTAACTTCAGCAGCTATTAAAACTTGCTTTCTTCTTTTTCTTCTACAACTGGTTTTCCAAAGAGGGTACATTTCGCCCCTTTAGTTAGCAACGATCTATGTTTATATGCATGTATGGGACTACTGGAATAGGAAAGAAAATATTTTAAAGTCTCTTCTATCAACTACAATAGGACAAAGACAAAGATAGTTGAACTATCGTCAAGAACTTCTAGGTCCTTGGGAAACAATCCAAAATTGACTTTCAAGAAGCAAGCAACATTATTGTGGTAGCACTATTTTGCTAGAGGCGCTTGTTTAAAAATACTGAAAATATATATTGAACAATACATGATAATATATATAATATGAAGTAAAGAAAAGTAAAAAGGACAGCAATTTAAAGTAATATATATATGAAGTAAAGAAAGATTTAATATAATATATATAATATAATGTAAAGGTAATTTGATTTTAAGTCAAGTTAACTCCGACTATATTTTAGTTCAAATGATTAAGAGGATATATATTCAGCGAATGTGTTGACAATTATTTCAATTGCCATAAACGTCAATTATATATAATTATAATTGTATATAATAATTATATATAATAATTAAAAAATTTCAAATGAATTTCAGATTAAAGTATCATCTACATTGTATACTTAGCGCCATTCGAGTGTCTTTTCCGTTATAAATGATTACAATTAATGCGCTGCATAAACAACGGGCGAGTGCAAATGCCATTGATTGTATATTATTAAATTTTAATGCATTTTTCTTCATTATAATCATTTATATTTGTTTGTACTCAGTGTTTCTGGATTTTGTTTTGCCCTAGCAGCGCTTTTCGCAGATGCGAACTGAGCGGCGATAGTACAGAGCCCACGAGCTGATCGCAAGGTGTCCCCTAGCGACTGTCAGCATCAGACGGGGGAGAGTCAAATTGAAATGAATTGAATTAATAAAGTAATTAAATCTGTATTTAAGTGACAGTAAAATCCATTAGCCGATGATAAGCAGCTACTGCGAATGCCTGATAATTAGCTCGAGCTCAGAACTGATAACTATATTTACGATTGCACAAGGCACTCACAAATTTACAATTGCTGTTTGTAATGAATTATTTAAGTATACTTCATTTGCTCACTCTCACACAAAATGGCTTTAGGAGCTTCATTCAATAAGGTTTTTGCTTCTAGGGTGAGGAGCAGTAGGGAGCAGGTGAACTAAAGCCCTGTAATAAATATGTATTTTTTAAGAACTCGCGAATTTGTTGTTTTCGCTGCCTATTTTTCATGGGCAGGCATTCATATTTGTTTATGGATGAGCAGAGAAGTGTATCAGCGTACTTAAGTGTTCTCAAATATATTGTTGATCTTTTGTTCCACAATAAAAACACCTTATTACGAGGGCATTAAGTGCATTGTATTAATTGCCATACCCCGTCCGGCAGCCCTCCTGGCATTCCACAGCAGATTTAAAACTGGAATAACGTCTCTGTCAGCGTGCTCCAACCGCAGCAGCCATGCCAGTTGAGCACCGCGATTTGGATTCGCATCGGTTCCACCAATGACGCGCTTTGGCTTTTGGATCAGGCTGCAAGAGAGGGCGGAGATCAGAGCGACATTGTGTCACATCCATTCACCAATTTACGGTCAACTAATAGCAATAATGAATGCATTTTATCGGCCCATTCATAATGTGTTGAGACAATCGAAACCCGGCGAGAATTACACAAATCGGGTAATTTCTGTGCGGCGTCCAGTTAGGCGAAAAAAAGCCAGAACGTTGCACCTGACTGCAACCGACTGAACGATACTCGCTAACGATCCAAAAGTATCTTATTTGATCACACGATTTATATGATGGGCTTAGCAGCTTATGAAGAGCTGTATTTGTAGAGCTTGTAGGTGCAAGCTGCAAACCTAATCATGACTTTTACCATGCTTTCAATCGGTATAGCATATATATATACTCTTTATAGACATATATACATGCATACTATATACATACATGTTTAATATAAATGTTTCAAATGTAAGAGCTCCAGTAGAGCGGTGCCAAAACAGACGAAGGTACGCTCAAGGCTATGTTCAGAGTTTCTATAATAGTCTTAAGCCTCTCCAGATGGGCGGACAAAGCCAATATACCCGATTCGACCACATGCACGAGTATAACAACCAAATAAAACCTTCACTTTGAATCGCCTAAATGGAATACAGCCCCAGGCTAAAGTGGAGCTGTGTCGACCATCTTTGTCGTTGATTACTTAAATTAAATTAGAAATGGTTGCAGCTGCCAAGTGAGCTCACGAAATTGAGAAATTGAGCACACAGAGCGACCTGTGAACACGTGAAGTGAAGCTTTGGATCGTTAATCTGAATGCGCGAGATTCTAGAAGAATTTTGCTTCAATATCAAATTGAGAACTGTCTAACAGCGAGTTGACTTTAATAGAGAGAACAGAGAAATTTAGAAGAGCCGACGGAACTTTTGATCTTTTGTCCAATGCCTGTTTTCAGGGCTTTTAGAGTGGGAAATTATTTGGGTAGGCTCCCATCATTTTGATCGATTCATGCGCAAAGAGCCGTCGGAAGGAATTAAATCATTATCGAATTTCGTGTCGTTCTCATTTTTTATTCGAGTAGATGAAAAGGTTTATAGCTTTTGGTAACTTAAATTTACACAGGCTAACATAATGCTAACATTTTAAATGCATCAAGATTTTTATTTTTATTGTTTGTCACCAATTGCCCACAGATTTCATGCTAATATTTATGCTAATAAAAAAATATGCATATATCTTTTATGTAGTTAATAAATTTGTATACCAACCCTTGGTGTTGTGACGTGTATTTTTATAGGTATAATCCACAAATTTTATGAACTTAATCTGCAAACTTTATAAATCAAAACCAAATAAAAAAGTGATAAAAAATAGTTTTTGAAGAGGCTGAAACGAGAACAATGTTTAAACTTTAATTAGTCTTACACGCAACCTTAGCACACATTAAAAGTTAGTAATAAATCAGCGCATTTGGTAAACAATATCTTACAACAATTATAGAGTTTTGCAAAATTGCATTGTCGAGGCAGAGGCAGAGGCAGAGGCAGAGGAAAAAATCAATTCTTAGGGCCAATCCTCTTTCGAATGAAGTTGAGGTCGGGAGAGTGAGTGAAAGCCTCTGGGAAAAATCTCCGGGCACTTGCCAGTCTTTCACTCAAAACTTTTCGCTCAAGCCTCACGCACACTTGGACAGACTTGGGCAGCAGTAGATTCTCTAGAGTCGCAGACGTCGCATTCCATTACTCACAGAGACCCGCTCTGACAGACGTACGCTCCGAAGTCTCAGCAAAGTCTCCAAAGACGGGCCGCTGACCAGCTGCAGTTGCGGGCGCTGCTGCGGTCGGCTGTGACGCCGACGTCGCCTGCCGCTTCGCCGCTGCTGCCGCTGATTGCGTCTTTGCGTCTTTGTTGTTGTTGCTCTGACTATAGCGGGCCTGCTCCCACCAAAATGGCCGCAGCTGCCCTATCTGCCTCTCTTACACCAACGCGCCGTCGCATCGCTCCGACTCACTCGTCTCGCCCGGCTATGGATTTTCTGTGCGGTACGACTAGCTAGCCAACGGCAGTCGCTGCCACGCTGCCACGAAGCCACGCTGCCGTTGCCGTTGGCGCAACAGGGTGCACTATAGTGCACGTTGGCTGAGCGGCTGCCACGCCCACGCCCACGCCAGACACCAGACGCTCGTCCACGGGCAGTGGGCGACCCACCGGCTGGCTCCAAGTTTTGCAGTCGACAACCGCGAAGCCCCGGGCCGCGTGCCGCCAGCCGCGAGCCGCGAGCCGAGAGCTGCTTGCGCCGCTTATCGCCCTTCAAAGTTGTTGTTGCTTGCTGTCTGCTATTGTTGTCGTTGTTCCACTGAATCTGTTATCAATTCAGCTGCGCACTGTGAGCTGCTGCTGCCGCCGCTGCTGCTGATGCTGATGCTGGGCACTTAACTCGACGCTTGGTAATTTCCAGTTGATTGGGTGCAGTTCTCGAGATTTTCGATATGTGCAAAAGCAAAATTTGCATCTTGACAGGGACACACGACACGCAAGAGGCAGGAGGCAGGAGGCGTGAAACATGACGCAGGACACTCATTGCCTGCAGAAACAGAAACAGATGCTACTCCAGCTTCCATCCGATCCCCATTTCCATCTCCCCCGAGTGCAAGTCGTGTTCCTTTCCCTCCTCCACAAGTGCAAATGCAGTTCTGCATAATTTGATGTTGGCTGGGGAGCTGCGTTTTGTTCTTCCTTTAGTGCTTCTGCGGCTAATGTCTAATCCTTGCTGTCCTGCCGTCCTGCTGCTGCCTGCTGCTGCCTTCTCTTCGGTTGCTTCAGTAACCGTTATCATGAATGCAAGCGCGATTGCTAACAGTATCTCATCTCTCGTCTCACTGAGAGCTACTCTCATTCATTGTCCTTTGTTCAAATTGCAGTTTTTTATGGCACTGCAATTAGGGGTTAGCCCTGCGAAGTATACGCACACTCACACACACACACACACACAACATGCACACATGCACGCACACATAGATGCATGCGAGTAGGTAATTTACTTACACAGTTGCAGTTGCAAGCTGTAAGGGTGGTCGAAGCATTTAGCTCAGGGTGGTTTATCATAATGTCTGTTGCCAGGTTACAATTATCTCGAGGATATTTTACAAAATGTATATTCTTTCTTCAATTCATCTATGCAGTTATGCAGGAGATAAATATAGAAGGAACTTTTCACTTTATTTCTATTTTGAACAAAGTTAAGCACAAATTTAGAGGAATAATTAGATGATTAAATACTTAGCTGATTGCTGACAGACTTCGATAGATTGTAAGACTAATTCTTATTATATTACTTAAGTTATGTTTATATTATATATTTTAAATTAATTACTATTTCAGTTCAATCTATAAATATTTATTTCCAGAAATATGAAAACATCAGAGTAGGCTTGTCAAATTTATATAAATTTATTTATTATAATTTAAATTATAAATAAAATTGTAATGCAAGAACTACGATATAATTTCAGTTACTGGCATCCCAACAATAATATCAATATTTAGCCGAAAACATATATGTTAATGTTAGCGACCAAATTCCAATCTATTCTTTTATCCAAAATCTATCTACTACATAACACATATGTGCTTTATGAAATAATATACACATTTTTGGTTATAATACTTGCAAGATATATCAGAACTAAATCCCTACAGAGTTCAGATTTGGCCGTCCATAACTCTAGATGATTTCTAGTGAAGTCGCACCCCCACGAAAAACTATTTTCTACAATTTCAATAAAAGGCGATTACGAAATTGTATTATCTACGAGCGATTTATGAATTTAGAAAGCCTATAATAAAATGTCCAACTTTTCAGCTGGGGCAACGGTAAATGGTAAATGGCTTCACGTTCTGACCGGTTCCCAGGCCATGCCCGGGCTGAGCCGGTCGCGTTGGTTGGGTTCCTCCGTCCGGGCCAGAATGCCGCTGCGGACGAGCGCTGGGCGTTGGTCCACTGTCAAAGTATTTGCGCATTGTACAGAAAAGTCGTAAAATTTGTGCTGTCTACGGGCAGGGTGAATGGGAAGCTGGATTCTGGGGAACAGGCTCCATCGACGATGGGACGAGTGCCAAGCAAATGGCAGCAAACAATTCTTGTAAATTTTACGAGCACAAATATAATTCAAATGGCCATTAATTGCAACAACTACACACACACAGAATTATATATGTATGTGTGTGCCAAAGGCCGGGCAAACAAGAGAAACCCCATTCCAAATGGCTCGCAGACAGCCCAAAATGCTCCATAAATGAATTAAAGACGCGCCGGCGATTGACAACAACAACAATGAGACAAGAACAACAACAGCAAAAGCAAATTCGCTAAGGCAGCGACGGGGGCGAGGCTTCGTTATGTACAAGAACAACAAAGGCAAAGGCAAACGCAAAGCTGAAAGCTCCGGTGCGAAAAAGCACAAAAACAAAGTCGGCGCAGCAACAATGTGGGCGAGCACGTGGTCGGGAAATTCGTCAGCCGTTGCCGGCGCACAACATGGGAAATTTCCCAATTTCGAATTCGCAATGCACAAAAAGTACCAGTTACTGTGAACGGTTGCTCGTAGCATAACTGCCATGCAGCTAGCTCTTGGCTCGAAAAGTACCAGACGTGGGACATTTGCTGGCTCGCTACGCGCATGGATAGCACAGATACTCGCACACACACACAGGCGTGTGTTCACACATATACACACACACGCACACACACGTGAAGCCAGGCAGTCTAGTAGTGTCACACAGATACGCCGCCATGCACACAGATACTCGGCGAGGCCGTGGGGTAATATCTGTGAGATACGCACAGATACAGAAACGGGCGAAGCCTCAGAGTCCGCGTGCGCGTCGCAGCCACAGCCGCCGGCGACGTCGGCGTCGTCGGCCAAAGCAGAGGCAGAGGCAGAGCGACCAAGCGGCGCACAAGAAATCGTCGGGCGACGGCTTCAAATGAACGCAAAACGTTGAAAAGCAAACATCCGCCAAAAAAATAAACGTCCCAAAATTGCGGCACAAAACACATTAACTTCAAGTACTTTCCATTGCCGAGTTGCTGTATCTTTAAATCTAATTGATATGACGTATTAATAAGTAATAAGTGTGACTAGTTAAAACCTGTGCTATCTGTGTGCTAAATTATTGTGAACTATCGAATTATCTGGCTGATGGATGCGTGCTCTTGTTTACCGTTAAAAGCGTCTCGTGCAAAAACGAGTTTGCATTTCGCAGCTGCAATGTGAGTGAGAGTGTAAGAGAGAGAGAGAGAGAGAGAGAGAGAGAGCTAGTGTGTGTATGCACGTGTGTGCCTGCATGTGTGTGTGTGTGACATTAAATATGGCATGCGAAAGCTTCTAGTTCTGCAGCATTGAATGCAGAGCTTTGTTTATTTTCCTATTTGCATTGACTGAATGAATGAATGGAATGAGTCTTATCTACAATAAATTAATTTAACTGATCTTTGCACTCTTCTCTCTTACAGATCGCAGCACTTTGCGCCCATTAACACTGTATAACAAATTTAAGTTCATTTTCAGCCAGACCAGGTGAATGTCGCGTGTCAAGGCCCTTTTAAACATGGCAGCTCTCTCTTAAAGCACTGCCCCAAAAAAGTGGCGTGCCCTGTGTCTGTGTGTATGCGTGTGTGTGTGTGTGTATGTGTGGGCTCTCGTTTGTCTGTCTGCGTGCCATTGACATTGACTTATGGCTCTCGCTGGGCTGGGCGGGAGAGGGGACGACGGACAGCTGACGGCTGACGACTAACGGCTGACGGCTGGCGACGGCCAGGGCTGAGGGCGACCCTTTGACGAAAACTGTGGTTGAATTTTTTGCTTTATGCTTCGCTTAGTTTCTTGTTTTTCGGCTTCGCTTTCGTCTTCGGATTCGCATTCTGGCTGGCTACGCACGTTTATGGTTTGTTTTGCTTCTGTCCCCGTCAATCCGCAGTGACGACGTCGCACACACACACACACACACAGCCAAACGAACATGAGAAGCTCTAAAAGTGCCTACGTGTAGCTTACATGGCGAGAGAGAGAGAGAGAGAGAGAGAGAGAGTGGGATAGAGAGAGAGGGAGAGAAACAGAAAGCGAGACAAAAAGGTAAAGATGCCATTCGTTTTCTATGGCAACTAAGCGCTTTAGGCATTACGAATTAACACCATCTGAACGTCTGTTCGCTGTGGGTGTAGGAGGAGGAGAAGAGGGAGAGGAAGACAGACGAATGTTTGTCCTCCAGCAAGAATGAAATATTAATAACAATTACTTTTCATTTCGCTTTAAGATCACTTTTAATTGAGTTGATTTGCTGCGTATTTCACGCATTTGCTGAGGGTTTCCCCACCTTAGGATAGGTTAGGTATTGTTCATTGTCGCTAAGGCAGTTGATGGATCACTTGAAGATGGCAGAGTAAAGGGCTTGATTGAATTGTGAGTTATTTAGACGCCCTTGCATTGCTTCTGACCCATATTCTTATATATGCATATGTATATTTATATATGTATATCGGTAAACAAACCCTATCCCGAGCTAATCATTGTTATTTCGTCAATCAACTAGTCTTTCGCTTAGTTAGTATGAAGGGAAGCACTTCACAGCCATCCCCTTTCCCCATTTTGAAATAGGTCTGCACGGCCAATGGGGCGTATGCGCGCCAAAATGTGCGCGTAGCTGGCGCAGTGGACGGTTTCTGAGACTGACACCTGACCCTCCTGTGAAGGAATAGCATTCGATTGTGAGACAACTGGTCGTTCGGCTGGTGGTGGAGTGAGTTTTCACACACGCATAAATCAATCGAATGGCAGCGGTTAGAGCGGGAAGGGGGCCGGAGCGAGGCCTAATCATGAGGTGCAGTCAAACGTCCTCGCTACGGCTACGGCGGCCATAAAGTTAAGTTTTACGACTGCGAACGCATAATTACGCACTCTCGCACCTCCGAGGGCGAACAGGGGCGGATGTGGTCCGCGGAGGTGGATGCTTTGGCTGATTTTTTGCGATGTGATTCGCTTCCCCCTGGCGAGTGGTGCAGCAGATGCAGGCGTGAAATGTCGCATATGTATAGCACACACACATGCACACATGCACACACACATATGCATGCATGTAATGTATATGTCGCTTGCCTCACAATATGGCGCTGTCTGTCGGGGCGATTTTTCGCAAATTATCAAAAGATGGTTTTCCTGTCGTGATTTATGATGTGGATAGGAGCTCTGCGGCTGCTGCTGGTGGTGGCTTCACAGTGCCCTGGGCAAGCCACAGAATTTACATTTCCAGTAGCCGCCTACCCCAGGGCGCATTAAACTTAATGCCATACGCTTGACATAGCACGTTGAGACGTCCAGACGGACGCAAATATGAATGGCTGTGTGTGGGACAGGGAGAAGAAGAAGAAGTTCCCTTTCGAGCTCGACTTGGTGCATTACACATGTATATATATTGTGCGACTGCTGCCCACGCGCTGCTCCTAATGGGAAAATTGCTCTCAGACGGAGCGGAGACAGGTATGAGGCGAGCGGGGCAGGCGAGGGAGTGGCTCCGGCAAATCTAATTTGCTCATTCAAAATGCGAGGCAGACAAGACAAATACATAATACACAAGACACGAGCGAACAGCACAATCATGTCATTGTCTGCTGCTGCTGTTGCTGTTGCTTCTGCTGCTGCTGCGTGGCGCATAAATTGCACACTAATTGCGTCCATTTCTAAGTTTGCACTTGAAGTTTATCACAGCTGTCGCTTATACGCCACTGAGCAGCGAGCACTGAGCATCGAGCATCGAGCATCGAGCAGCATCCCCATCTAACCCATTAAACTAAAATACAAATACGGTGGCTGAGCTCTGGGCACAAGTGTCGCCACTGCGGCCTCAGCGTCTGTCTCAGTCTCAGCCTCAGCCTCAGACTCGGTCTCAGAGTCAGAGTCAGTTTTAGTCACATCTTGAGCTTAGGTTGCCTTCTGCAAGATGTCTGAGTCCCGCCGTCTCCGCCTCGTGTTTAGTTTGGGTGTGAAATCTAATTTGAAAAGTTTGTGTAGTCATTTTGATGCCGGCGCACAATCAGCAGCATATGCTACCCACCGCTTGGGTTTCTTTTCTAATTTTGTTTGCAAGTCGTTGACGCAATATTGGCCGGCATCCGCTCGAATGCGAACCCGCATCTGCACCCACCCCATCGGCAACTGCCACGCCCCATACTCCATACTCCATACTCTCAAGGAACCGCAAACACATTTGCTGCGTCCCCATTGAAGGTTCCAAAATTTAAATTACTTTTGATATCCAGCGAATACGGACTGTGGTGCAGCTGTCCTCGGCTTTGCGCCCATCAATATGACCCCGTAGAGCAGATTAAAGATTGCCGAATTTAAAAGAAAATTCCTTTGGTAAGAATTAGGTATGCTTCTATTCCCAGTGCATCCTTCTTCCTTCTCTCAATTAAATGTACCTCAGATTTAAAGTGTAAGTTCGCACTTTTGCATTTGGCATTTGCATCCAAAGTCAGTCCGAGGTGAAACTAATTTAAAAACTAAATTTAACTTCAATCATCAAGACATAATCCCCAATGACTGATAAAGAAAATAATAAAAAATGTTCGCGCAGTCTCACAGTCTCACTCAGCAGAAGAAAGCAAAACCCAAGTGCAGGAAAATAATTGAGTAGAGAGAAAAAGAAACTCATTTGGAAACTACGCCCCAAAGACAGGAGCAGAGGTAAAAAATGCAGAATCACGCAGCAGTTGCTCCTGGGGATGGGGGTGGTGGTTGGGGAAACTTTTGAATCGATTCGGGCGAAGGGTGTGGCTGCGGTTAAGCTGTTCGCCCACCGAGGAAACAATCAACTGAAAGCGCTGATGGCCTCTATGGGGTAGCAGGTAGGAAGAGCAAGTAAGTTTAATAGAACTTTGTGCTTGGGTCTGGGGGCTGGGGGCTGGGGGTTGGGGGTTGCTGCTTGTTGGTTGTTGGCTGTTGGTTGGATGCCCTGTGGTATGTGGTGTGTGGTATGTGGCTGCTGCCAACAATGGCGCAATGGCGTCTGTAATTTCAAGCAATTGTTTCCCCCCGTTTATGTCGTCTTTGTCTGTCGCTTCGTCCCTGCGTTTCAGTGTCTGAGCGAAGCGTGCAAATTTCAAAAGTTGCTGCAGCTCCAACACCTCCCAGCACTTGGCCATGAGTAGTGTTTAGCACACCTTGGCGAGCATGGGCAGCTATTGCCATTGCCATAAAGTCACGTACCATAATGCTGTGCGATTTCCGAGGCAAAAGATTTTCATACAGTGGCCAGCAGATGCCGCCTCTGTCTCCGTCCGCAGCTGGGCTATGCTGGAAACGTCGCCACACGGCTCGTTGCGTTTACAAATTGTCGCACATTCTTAAAGGTGGGCAACGCGGCCGGAGCCACCAACCGCAACCCCAAGCCCCAATCCCGAATTCCGGTTTCGAGGATAAAACCGCCCTTGACGCTCATTATGCGGATCCCGCCTGACTATATGTCCATTTGTCAGACCGTTCCCCCGGACGTTTTGTGTGTTGAGCTCCTGCATCGCTTGGCTTCCACCGTGCATAGACGAGCGTTTTTGCATTGGAATTTGCTTTGCCAAATGCCGCCATTTAGGGTTGTGCCAATAAAAAAATGATATTTATGGTTGTAACGGCCGTTTTGTGTGTGTACGCCCGCCCCCTTCCCCCTCCTGCACATCCCCTATATAGCATAGGGGGCGAGAAAAACTCATGCACACAGACATATTTACATAGGCCTGCATACGATGGCCAAAATTCAGGCGGATGTTTGCAAAAAAATGTCTAAGTTTACACTTCCCACGATTCAACCGACTATGTTATATAGAACTATATAATGTACAAAATAATATACATAATATATATACTAAATAAGAAGAACGAAGTCACACATAGATTAAAAGTTCGTCTTATAAAAGAATCTAGCAAGAATAATAAGATAAGATAGTTGGAAAAAACGTGTATATAGGGCGCACATTCAAGCGTTATAAAATTTGACCTGGCATTACCAGGTAAAACGATTAGTAAAATCTTTAAGAGCTATTTACAAATTAGAATAAACTCTTCATGAGTCTACCTACTCACAATGCTTTTAGTATTATCTGCTGAGAGATGGGTGACCTCGAATAAACCAAAATTTGTTGATGCATCTAGAACTTATTTATTTCTTAATACCTTATTAAAATTACCTAAATAATAATAATAATATACCTTAATAATAATAATAATATGACAATGGTAACTTTATGATATAATATAAAATAAGTTGTAGTTCCACACTGAATAGCTCCAGCATCAATTTATATACAATATACATATTTTAGGCACAGCTCCAAATTGGTATTGCATATATATAGAGAGAGAGAGCACTCTATAGAATGACTTCAGATACGTTTGAGTGGAGGTTTGACTAGTTTCATTGATCTGAAAGGACATCTGAGTATCGCTTGCCTTTTTGTAAGCTGCTCCTGCCTCTCTTTTGCCCACTGTACCTGGGGGTTGGACCTTGTTGCTGAGCACACAAATGAAATCTCACAAGCATAACGAGCTCGTGACTCTATGCCAGCAAGGGTTGGGAGTTAGAAGTGGCTGACTCTGGTACACACAGACATATATATACATATATACAGAGAGCGAGAGAGAGAGCGAGAGCGAGAGAGAGAGAGAGAGAGAAAAAATATGGCACGTACTCCTCGAGAGCCATAAGTTTACGTTTTATATCGGGCAAACTGTGCAATATTATAAATTTTGAATTTTATCTTAGGCATTAGATTGCCAGAGAGTTTGGCTGGTTGGCTGGCGGGCTGGCGGACTGGCTGGCTGGGACACTTGTATCGTCTACATTGGGTGTGTGCTTGCCATCTCGGATTAAATGGAAGGACGTGCGGGCTGTTGAGTATGGCCTCCACTCCTGTATGCTGCGTGTTGCTTTGTACCAGTTCCGACAAAGGGTGATTATCGCGATTGGCAAAGCAGTTGCGGTGTTAGTTAGAGTCTAACTTTACCGCAAGGCAGGCGAAACTTACAACTTGGTGGCAGTAACTTGGTTAACTTATTATGCTTAATCTCGAGGCTCTCTGCTTCTCTCCTTCTCGCGTTCTATTTACCTTTTCATTCACAGGATTCAGGCTAAGATGTGGGCTGCAGATGCAAAGCAATGTCCGTGAGACCGACAAGTGGGCAGATGGGTCTTATCTAAATCATATGTTAGACTCGCGCCGGGTTTGCGTCAGCAACCACCAAACTGCATTGAAGGACGTGTGGCGGCAAGGTACAGGCCGGAAATGTTGTCTCTCTTCTATCTTTCATTTGGCTGTGCTCGAGGGGAACACAGCGAAACGCTGACAGCAAGGCACGACACGGCACGACACGGCACGACACGGCACGACGCGACACGGCACGAGGACACGAGCCGGGTACGAAGAAGGAAACGACAATTACGGAAACTCGACTCGACGGTTAGTTTTTCCTGCCGGCTACTCAGTTGCGGCCGTGCAATCGTCGGGTCAACAACGTCGGTAGCTGCCCCTTGCCAGCGCGGATTTCACATTTTACAGGAGCGCAGCGACATTAGTTAACTGTTGAGCCTGTGCAACTTCGTATACGTATACTGAATGTATCCTGAGTGTATCCTATCCGGTATACCTTCAGTATACGTAACACGAGGAAACACCAGCATCGCGGGACGTGTGAAAACTTGAATAAATATTTAATTGATTGTAATTATCATTCTTAAATTACACTTTTTCTTTTGTATCACTTTTACACATTTGATAATAGACAACATTGAATGCAAATAAATGCAACTTTTTAATTTACTTAATCGATAGACGAATGAGTTTTTATTTGCGGTTCGCGGTTCGTCTTGGAATAGAAACACTTTTCAGACACTCTAAGCAACCTGTTGCTTTAGGACTTGGCGCGTCACTTTCGTGGGAGAACACAGATGACGAATACGGCACAGCTGATTGGAACAACAAGCGATAACTGCGATGTCAACACGAATTATACAATTTGTTTATTTAGTGTTATAGTAGCCAATGAGGGGAATACAAATTTTATTTTAATTAAATATAGATACATTAAATCATTAATAAATCATATTTTATATGTATTTATATTTTTATTGATATATAAGTAGAGTACGCATGGCTTAACTTGCATAATATTGTATAATAATATTATGTAAATAAAGCAAACTTAAAAGAAAAATTTGTTTTTTAACTATGGATGCAAAATATTCCCATGCCGATGCGTATGCCATTCTATACTCAGTAGACTAATGGGCAATAATATATGGAATATATGGACCAATAGACAGAGAGAAAGAAATATGCTATACTTATATGTGCACCGGCATAACAACGTTTTATTCTTACTATCAACCATACGAACGCCGCATCAGAAGCGCCCCCTTTCAGTCAAATATTTGTATTATACAATATCGTGGGTGTTGGGCAATATGGTTTGGGCAAATCGGGATAAGCATACAACAAAAATAAAGTATTTATATAATAATAAAATAAAATTTGTTCTGATTTAATATAGGTTCCTTAGGAATATGTTTGGCTATAATCTGTATCCGGTGCCCTCGATACAGATGTATATGTAGATCCCGACAAATAGTCTTTTAAAAATGTAATTCATTAAATTTTGTACTATCTATAATGATATAATGAAGAATAAACGTCACGAACAACAGCGCTACAGCGACAATTTCTGTAACTTGAAGGGCGCCATCTGTTGCATCGGACTCGTACCTTTCACAAAATACGCAAAAACTCATATACGAAAATAGGGGATGGAAACAGTTTCTTATCAGACTGAATCCAAATAAGGATAATTGATGAAATTGGAATCTTTTATTTAAGTCTAAAAATTAGAAATTATACTAATTATATATATTTTTTATTGACTTCTAGATAAAAAAGAGCTGAACGTGCTGAGAAGCCATTGAACTGGGGGCAGAGCCCTGTATGAAGAGAATAAAAACCAGCAACAGCAGATTGAATCGCAAAACCTACTTGACAACGACTAAAACAACAACATTAACAAAGACAACTCGAACAACCGCAGCAACAGCAACAGCAGCAACAACAACAGCAAAAGCAGAAACGCCAAATGAATTTATGAACATGCGGCGTTTCGGTATCGTTTGCCAGACCCGTCTACTTCCCTATCTCCGTCTCTTCTCCCCCTGCCCGACGAATGCAGTTCGTTGTCATGGCAACAATGGCCGCGGCGAAGGAGCGCACAAAGAGCACACAAAGAACATTTAATTCGGCCATATTTGATTTTGGAAATGCTTAAATTGTTGTTGCTGTCATTGCCACAGCTACGGCATCTCGTTCCTATTCATGTTCTCATTCGCCGTCTCGCTCTGGCTTCTCGCCGGCTCTTGCTCTGACTCTCCTTGTTCTGGCTTAGTTCCTCTCAGGGTGGGTTTTTGTGACTGGGCATTCACAGTGCGGCTGCCTGGCACTTGCCGCCGAGATCTCGTGGCTTTGTATCTGTTTTCCATATTCCATCATCGGCATTGAACCAGAGCTGCCTTCGTCTAATTGTACCACAGATACAAACATAATCTGAATACTATAAATAGTATACATTGCTAGAATAACATGCGTTAATACGCTTTCTGCATTTGCTTGAAGTTCTTAAGCAATATCTTATCGCACAGCTGAAATGCTAGCGACAATAACGGCGGAATCTTCGAGGCGCAGTTTTATGGCGGTTTAACGATTTGATAATTAAGAGACGGTGCGCTAATCACGTCTTTAAAAACAAATAAATCACCTCCATATTGCCTGTCACCCTTTCAGATTTATAGCGCATTGGCATAGAATCTCATATGCTTACTCGAATACAATCAATATGCAACGGAAGCTTAAGCTCGTAAACGACTTCGATTAACAATAAAAATGAAGATTTAAAGTCAGCGATTCGTCTTATTAGAATTTGCACTGGGTTGGGTCAGTCAATATATACATATATTTTACATATATATCTGCTTAATTTCGTACAAGAAAAGGAATTGAATGCGTACTCGATTATTGAATACCACACGTACTATTCTCTGTAGTTTTGTGAACTTTTTGTTTAAATTTAAATGTTTTTGAATGCGAAAGTTCTAGTTGTGAAAACAATGTTTTCCTTTGCTTGGTTTTTACAAAAAAAAAAAGAAGATGTACAACATTTTTGATATAAATCATAATTCTAGCAGGCCTCCACTTAGTGGTCTTATTGAGAGATTGACCAACAATTATCCAATGCGCTATGCTTATAGACCAGTTCTAATTAAATGAACTATACGACAGGGATAGTTCGATATTAAAAGAACACATTGTGCAATTTTCTGTATTAAACAAGAAACATAATGTGAGAATGAGAAATTACTGTTTCAGAGACTATTTCAGAGATTTTTATCGCTACCTCGGTCCTTCGATAGATTTGATCTAACAGCAATATTTATAATTGCTTTCATCAGTCCTATAGGAATGCCATTTTATTTATTTTATTTTTAATTGTTAAATATTAAATTTTTATTTCGTAACACTAAGAGATATAATTTATACCTAGACAACGCAATTGAACACATTGTTGAGCATTCTGAATAGAATAAAAATTATTATCAATACCGATTAAAAACTATTAAAAAAAACTATTACTATCTAATTTAACACTTTCTCTGAAATTAGTAAGTTTTTGAGAATAATTCTAACACTTACTTTTGTGTACGGTATCCATCCGCCAAATCTGCAAGAAAGATTGGAAAAATATAAGTAATTTCAGATGATTAATGAAGAGGAATGGATAAGATATGCATAGGGCGCTTAACATGATAAGTTCTCTGTATTATGTGGAAATGTAGATATTCCTTTGAACTTTATCCACAATGTGGATAAGCATGGTGAATCAAGTTAAATTACTGTATGTTATTATTGTTCATGCAAAAAAAAGATGTGAATTATGTTCTGAGTCAATTATATATACATCCATATATATAAGTATATATATACATTAGCAGGCAAGCGATTGACCATCCGATCAAGTTGCACGAACTCGAGTCTTGACATCGAATTGGGCTTGCAATTGAATTGGTGAAGACATTTGTCGACTGCAAATGGGATTTTGACTCTGCAAGAGCCGGAGACGGAGACAAGGGTAAGTCAGTGGTCAGACAGCCCCGTCAATCAATTCTCGAGCCCGAAGGCGGAATCGTGTATGCGACTGCAATAAATTACACGTCAACTTGACAGGCAACATTTTAAATTCCTGCGGACGACCTCCTGTCAGAAGACATCAGCAGCAAGTGTCTGGATGCGTCATGAATGATATACGATATATGTGCATGAATCTGAAATGTAGCTTCATCTATATATGTATATGCATAAATATGCATATATGAGCTATATATATATATATATATATATATATATATATTTTTTTTTTTTTTGTTTAATATGTGGGCATGTACGCTACATGTGTGCGACATTCCATTGTATGCAACACACATCATCACACGTCATGTTTCGGAAAAATCTATGTGGCTCATTTGGCGACCTCGAAATCGTAATTCAGCCTTTAGTGTTCCCTTAAAGGCTATTAAGTCAACTCTCAACTCAAAGCAACTATGTGTCTCTTCGCAGGGCCAGGGACAACCACCTATTTTCCTTTTTCCTTGCCTGAGCATTCAATGTGCAATTAAAATCTATAATTGCAACTCTTTGACGTACGGCACGCCGAGAGGAAACTAGTGAAAACAAAGAAACCCGGGACGGCTTTTTAGATTTCAAATATATTTGTGAGACTGCTGCAAAAACAACACCAACAACAGCTGCCGTAAAACGTAAGACGGCAAGCGGCCATTAAAGCAACTTTATGATCTCTCGAAAAGCGAAAGCGTGAGTTTCGCCTACATCGCCAGAAAGACACAAGCAGTTCGTTCTTGGGCGCTGACTTAGTCCCCGTGAATCCAACTGCATAATACTTGTTCATGATCGAGTAACAGCTATATTTACATTTAAAAGTTCCACAGCTAAGCACTTGCAACGATTCTATGGATAAAGTGGTCTATCGAGAATTTCAACACCTCAATATTTACATGCAAACCTTGTGGGATCACACCTTTATAATTATGGAATTGATATATACCCTGGAATGCCGGGGTACTGAGACTGCATAAAACCAATATGCTGTGTTCGCATCATGAACGAGCATACGAACGAGTAGACACCGAAACAGAAGGATTAATATTTTTATAGGGCAATTTTCTGGTCGATAGCAAAAATTTGCAACAAATTGTTTTACGATCAGAGAAGCCCTTAGACTCTGTACCAATATATGCATTTCACTAGAAATTACGTAGACTGTTCATTAAAAACATAAATAAAATACGGACTACATACATCCAATGAATGATGTGATGTGACTTGAGTCGAATGAAGCTAGTCTGTACCTATTCATAAATTAAATAATAAAAATTAGTTAGTTTATATTTCGGAGCATATTTGTCTTTAGCCTACTATTCAGCTTAGATAGTTTCAATCAAACTTATTGCATTGTGCACAGAGTCCAACGAACTTGGAATTAGTCAAAAGAGGAATAGACTAATAGAGAGAGAATGTTGTTGTGTGCGAGTGAGAGGAGAGACAAATAGTTGGGTTTCACTGAGAGTCTACAGTTGGTTTAAGTTTGCAAATTCATAATATGGTTAATCTTGAACGAAGCTCTCTTCACTCCTAAGTAGTAAACGTATACCTTTAATTTAAGATAAGTTAAGATTTTGGTTAAGTCCCTATGCAAGCATCGAAGTAGACTTAGTAAGTTGTTCTATCTAAGTGGTGTGTAGCATAAGATAGATCCATACGGTAGTGCATGTGATTGAGTGTATATATATTGGGATGTAGTGAATAAAGCTGATGTATTTGTGATGATGGGACAGGTGGGCACAGGATATTTCTTCGTCAGGCACTTTTATTTGCATTTGTGCTTCGATAAATATTTAATTTAATAATTTTTGGAATTTAGGAGCTGACAGGTTTTACTTGTTTAGCCGGAATTCATTGTATAAAAAGAGAATATAACAAGAGTTTAAGAGCTTCATCTGATTTACGGCGACAATGAGCCAATGAGAACCGAATGGAAGGTGTCAAATATCCCAAAAATAATGCCCGAGTATATTGTATCTATTATTTATTCCGTCGAATGAACGCATATTAGCGCTTAAATCGATATTAATAGTATATAAAAAATGGACGCATCAAATGAGCGAAGTGCCCAGAGCAAGATGGGTAGGTACAAAAAACTGATTTCGCATGATTTGTATGCAAAATGTCTAGGAATTGAAAACAAAGGCCTTCAGCAATATGTGTGACACAAATGCAAATTGGATATCGTCGTTTATACTGTCTTATATATACGCCTTAGCTCGACTTCGTTTCTTCTGTAGGCGAGTGTTCTTGATGGCGTTGTGTGTTATCAGCCGCAGTGATCTGGCCTGGAAATCAAACTTCGAACACATACATGTGTACTGCACTAGACATACTTTGATAGAAACAAGAGACTGCTCCATCATCCCCCATATGGTAAGTGATCTCCCCCTGCTGACTGGCCGCCGTTTATGTGCGGACTGTAAGCGTCTAAAGTAAGCATTTAATTGCGCCATTAATTGCGCGGTAAGTATGCCAGATGCACATGCAGGGACAGCAGAGAAACAGAGCCAAGGATAGAGCGAGAGCGAGAGCGAGAGAGAGAGAGAGAGAGAGAAGGAGGGAAAGGCACTGTGGAGCAAAGGTGCAACCGAGACGACGGTCGGTCGCGAGACTGGGGAACTGTCTGCGGCTCTTCGCTGCTTGCTGCTTGCGGGCTGGCGCAAAAACAAACAAATTCCATTATTTAAGTGCTCAGCGGTGCATTTGTTAGCCACAGTTTCAATTCCCATTCTCGTTTCGCGCTGCCCTTACCCACTGGCTTTTACGACCATTCATTCGAGTCTTCCATTAAGAAGCGCCGGGCTGGAGCTCCGCCTAGTCTACCTTCCCCGTTGTGCTCTTGGCCGGCGCTTGCGCGGACGGCTCTCTCGAGTCGCAAGTCCATCTTGTTTCCTTTTTAAGATGCGACTGCAGCGCTTTAGGCACATTAACTTTGTGTGGTTTTATGCCCAAAATAATTGGCAATACAATCGACGTTTTACGATACTTTAGTTGACAGTTTTCGACTGAAGTTTTGTTGTTGTTGTTGTCGCACTTCGTCTCGCTGCTCATACTGTGCTTCCACCGTACATCTGGAGTACTATTCTCTCGCAATAATTAAAAATAAAAATACTTCCCGAATAGATAATAATAGTTGTATGAGCTCAATGTGGGTAGCTCATATAAGAAATATAATATGTTTACCTCTTGACCGTTAAGTTCTTTGTCTGTTCCAATTTCTAAAATACCAATACCCTGAGCCCATTAAAAATGGGAAATTTTCAACAGGTAGAGGTGATGGGCGTTGCATAATTAACGTAGGTTCAACTCTGCCAATGTCAGTTTTTTTAATTTTTTGACAAAAATGCTATTTGGTTGCTAAAAAGCAAACCTGAAATACAAATATATTGAAAAACACTGCTACACAACACAAGTATATTGAAAAACATCGCTTCGATGGGGCTCAGGTATTCTCTAGTCGGTCACGCCCGACTAGAGTTTTCTTACTTGTTTGCCATATCTAATTAATAATATAAAGCTTAAGTTGAATGAATGGAGTTATGTCCTCTGTTACTTTACTTTTTCAAGTAACTTCAATTTTTCAAGCAGAATTATTGAATAAGTATCATTTCTTTATTAAATTATATAAATAATTCTACCACTAATTCCACAAAAGTGAGATCCCGCTGTCGAACCAACTAAACAGAGCCACGTGCCAGGCCGCGTCTGTTTGCCTGCCTTGAAATAGTTCATCAATGGCAAACCCTAACAAAGACCGTAATTATATTACTTATTTTTAAAAAACATTTTCCTCCAGCTCCATCTTTTGGGTTCAGCTGGTGGATGTAGTGTGTTGTAAATTCTGGGTGTACATTGGACAACAAGCAGCAGAACAGAGCAGGCAGGCAGAACAATAAGAAGGAATGGAAACATGTTACTTTAATTTAAATACGCACACGAATGTAACATACAGCACTCGAGCTGCATTAAATTTTGCAAAACACAAAATGACTCTGTTCATGTTTGTTGGTTTGCTGGTTTGCTGGTTGGTAAGCAATTTCACATACAAAATCCAGCAGAGGGAGCATAGGGCAGAGCAGTTGGGCGAGAGAACAGCCCACACCCCCAGAAAGTTTTGCTTAGCTCCCATTTCGTATTTCGTTTTGGCAAACACGAAATGTATTCCAGACACGCATCGGGCCATTTTGCAAACGTGCCACCGAATGAGTCTCGAACTAGGGACAAACTAAAGCATGGGGACGTTTTGCAAATAACAGGATTTCGCATCCGCCCATCCATTCAGGGTTGAGAGCTGGTCTGCCGGCAAATCACACGGCAGAGGGCGGGGACCGAGGCAAACTTTCTGCAAAAAATAAGTAAAGTTTGAATTTGGCAAACATAAATTATTTGGTTATATTGCGAGGCCCCAACCTTGCGCCACGGCATGGAATGGAATGGAATGGTTCCCCACGGTCGCAGCCAAGCTTCCATTTTCCTCGCACACTTTATAATCGCTGAGGAGAAATATATGAAATAAATAAATAAAAAACACTTGGAGCTTGCGAACACGTTATTAGTCCTGCTACTGGCCTCCTACGATCTCCCCTATCTGTGCCTTCGTACATCCTTGAGGCCAGCCATTCGCCGCCTGTCTCCTTCTTCATTTCACTCGATGTTCACCGGCTTCAATTTCTCCTTGCTGAAAATGGGGCGAAACTTTTGCTGTTATTGCATTTGTTGCTCTTGCTACTGACTCTGGATACTTTGTGCTTGTAACTTATGGCTACGACAGCAGCGGCAGCCGGAGCAGTCGTAGTAGAAGCACCACCAAGGTGTGCAAATTGCCAGAGCAACGGAGGGCAGGCAACGAGAGAGACAGGAGTCCACCTTGAAAGTTGCGGTGTAATTTGTATCTAATCTTGCCTCATGTTTATATAAAAGCAACGACGACTCGAAAGAAAAACTTCAGCAGTAGCACACCCACCCATGCACCCACCCACAGCACACACACACACACACACACACAACATACATATAAGGGCAATTTGTGCAATATAGCACTGTGAAGTGAGCTCTCATCCTTCCAGCCAAAGTTTCATCCTGCTCCCGGCAGCTCTCTTCCGTGTCCAAGTTAGAACTACATAAGTGCTACTCGTAGTAGTATATATATATAAATATATAATATATATATAGACAAATATGTACACATTTTATATGTATCGCTGTGAGATGCTGTGGCTAGATGGCTCGGTGGGGTCCCTTTGCCGGTTTTGGAATTTTAATAAAATTGCACCGCTCCCAACTAGAGATAGATATTTTTCGTATAATTTATGATGATGACAAATAACACAGTAAAACAAACACATTGAGTAGAACCTTGCAAAGTTCGATGCATACATAGAGCCAAGAGGATGTCTAGGGAATCAGAGCACTCTGACAATGTGGACTATTTCATTTTAATTATTTTAAAATTATTTCTGATATTTATCAGCCGTTGTAAGATTAGATATAAAGATAAAAAACTTAAATGTAAAATTTGTGTCTTGCTAAGGGGACGGAGAAAGGTCGTATTAAATCATTTTTAGAGGCTATAATAATGATGAAGCTCAGAGAAAAAACAAAAGCTTTGATACATCTTTGATAAAAGTGTCCAATAGTAATTTTGGGCATATTGATAAGGTCTGGTCTCCCAGGTTACTTCACCTCTACCGTGTACTTTGTGGTCTATCGCCATCTTTGAGGCCTTTCGTTCGTTCATCTGGCAACATTGAATTGCTATTAGCCCTTACCCCCAAATTAGAGTCAGCGCCAGGGCAGCACTTCGCCAAGACATGTCCTGCATGCGCTGGCTTATTTATTGATGAAGTCAACTACAAGTTGACACGCAACTCCCAGGTTGTGTCATCGAGGAAATGGGAGAGAGTGCCAGCTTAATTTTACCCAATTGATCAATTTGCCGTCATGGCCTACTGCTCCAACCACATCTCGATTGCATATGCAGATGGACGACGTTCCCGTTGATTGGCCCACTAAATCGAACGGCTATTATATATGTATGTATTGGTATTGGTATTGGTATTGGCGATAATCAAGCAAGTGAAAGTCAGCAGGAGCGAGAGTCGGGTGGACTTAATGTAATTACTGATGTCTGGCCTAAGCTCTAAGGTCGTTAATTGAGCCCGGACCGCCCGCATTTCTAATTAAGAAAAGATAAATTGTTAATCGTATTAAGCTTTGCAGGCATATTGAAAATATTCGGGACTCTCTTGTTGCTAGTTTGATAAAAAACCTTTTTTACCTACCAAATGAACCGGCTTGATGCGAGCTGCGGTCTATAGAAGAAGTTACTCACGCAGTTTTCTTAGATTTACCTGTGCCGCCTTGGGTTGCAGGAAAGGATTCGGGCATCAGGTGCCCAGCCGCGAAGGGGTTACGGCCCGAAGACGCTACGAGCGTAAAATTGTTGTAGCAAAAACACAACATTTCCACGGTTCAGCAAAAAATTTCATCTTTTTTATGATATGCGGCATAAATGAATTTATACTGCTGTCAAACAAGCAGCTGAGACCCATTGTCTGCGAGTCGTGCTAGAGCCCATGGCCTGAGCCCATAGCCATGGCATTTCGACGATTTCTTCGGAATTGAAGCAGCGTCGCCGCCGCCGTTCTTGTCGCGCTTACCTCTAGTCAGGTTGCAGCGTGTCGCAAAGGGTTGCAGGCTTGTCGATGACAATTGTTGCAATTCCATTGCCGAGGATCATAAAAAACACAGGCACAGGCACAGACACAGACACACACAGACGCCTGGAAATCGGCAAGGACACGGCAATAAATCAAAGGTTAAAAAAGCGAAAGTTACTAGCGGTAAATGGCTCCGTTGTCAAAATCTTCCTTTTTCCAAATTTGCAGTCTCGGGTCCCGCCCAGTTTTATTTGACTTTCCGCCTTTTATCCGCTGAACCCATTGAACTTGTGAATTCAGGCTATAATGCTCTTGTATATTTGTATATATAGCGGGCTGACAGTGGCGTAGCCAACCCCGGGGGCTATATACATTCTTGATCTGGAGGGTATTTGCAAATCATGCCTAGAGTTCACGTATATCTCTTTTGCTGCCATTTAATGGCCGCCATACTGAAAATTGCAAAGAGGCGAACCCCTCGTCTCAGGTGAGAAGCTTACCAAAGGCCTGAGTCAAGGGTTGATTTTGTCCGTGGACTTTTCTTTGGTGCGCGAAGGGTATACAAATGTCCGCTTTAATTTATTTAATGGCAACATTTGCCCTAACTCCCATGGAAATTGGCTAGCCCCTCCTCCCGTTTGTGTTTCTAAGGATAAACCACAACTGGAGCTACAATAACAATAAAGTACATTGTTTTCTTGAGCTTGCTTGCCTTTTGAATCGCGTATTATTTTATTATTTTAAGTCTTATGATCACAAAGAATACTTTATTTGGCCGTTTTCATCGCATTTGCTTACTCTTGCCGATGAAAGGGGTTCAAGAAACAGTCGTCACAAAACAGTTGCCAATTGAAGAACTTTTGTCATTGCTGGACAAAGCGGCTTTAATTGAATGTTAGCTAGTTTATAACTATATAAATACTCCGTGGTATTATTTTAACTATTAAATTAAAGTAATTCAAAAAGTATTTGTAATTGATTAGAGATAGCACAAATGACCATTGCAGGACTAAACTCTATCTTTAACCAAAATTGTCAATTTGAACGAATAAACTAATGCTTACATTCTACAGTATAAAAAAAATGCAATATAATGTATGCATATGCATATATATTACAATGAATCTGAACAGTATAACAAAAAAGGAATGTTGATTAACACAGGTGTGATGATCTGGTTATATCCGTCTGACCTCTCTCATCCGTCTGTGGAAAGGTTTAATTAAAAAAAAAACTCATTAATCTACAATTTAAATCGAATCACGTTGCTTTAAAGAGCTAGGGTGAACAGAAGAAATAGCTTACAGAAGATTCGAAATATATAATTTTCCATCCCGGATGTATAAACCAAAGAAATTTATTAATATTATCATATTAACCATTTTATCTCTTTAAGAACTTCTACAGTATTGTATATATGATTATATGATGTATAATAAATGTGAAGAAACGCTTTTTCTGTGTTTTTGCTGTGTAGTTAATTTCCTTAACAGCAGCTTAGATTACAATCAATCAAGAGCTTTGGCATTTACTTAAACAATGGAATTCGAACTGTACTTGATACTCAAGTTTGTGTATTAGACAAATATGATTTATTTACTAAGAAGTTATTAATAGAGAATCAATAAAATTTGGTAATATGTTAAAGATACAATAGATTGCGATTTTAAAAAAGTTGGAAAGCTGTCAAGTGGATATTTATTGAATACATTTAATCACTTGATAAAAAATATATACAATATATATATATTAACTTATTTTCAACTTATTTACGTTATCAATTGAACTGACTTGAAAACAAAAAGTATATACATTAGTTTGTGGCTCCGTCGGTATCTCGATAATACGTATCGATTAATATTAATAGATACCAGATTTTGATATGGGAAGACGTGTCGCTCCCAAGAGATTTTTGAAAATGGAGCTCCAAATCTGTTAACGTTAACGGAACATGTGTTAATTTAGCGTCGTAAAAATGACATTTCAAGAGTCGAGTTGAGTTGAGTGAACTAAATATTTACCACATTCCAAATTAAAAATAAAACAAAACAAAACTCCTCAAAGAAAAACGAGTAAGACGAGTCGCGACCGACTTCATGATACTCGTTCACGAACACTCTTAAATGCAATTAAAATATGTATTCTCGAATTTGCCTAGATCGAGGTGTATCTGACCGTAATGTTTCTTATTTAGCTTATCCGATCTGCCACGTCTCCATTAGGCATGGATAGATCCTTTTTGTACAATCTTTAGAAAACGTCAGCAGTATCCTCGACTATATACTGTATGCTATCTATTTTTAGTCGGGGTTGTGAATTTAAAATATGCGTAGGTGAATTTTTTCTAATCACTATCTAGTCGGACTCAATTGGCGAAGCTCTTAGTGGGCGAGGTCACATCATTTTCGATCGCATTTTTTTAACATTTTTATCTGCCGCTACAAATATATTTGTACTTATAAACTGAGAGAGTTGTCTGCTTGAAAAACGGGCAAATTCATACAGACAGATGGACAGCAAGACGAAGCTTGTAAAGATCCAATACGCTCCTTTTACTCCGTGAACGAGCATTGAAAAGGCTCAACTCTGATGGCTAATCGCTGGCGATCCACCAACCAGAGCTGGGCATAAAAATCATTATTTATTAGCATTTTCCAATTTTCCACCGCTTTCGAATGTCGAAGAAATGGGCAAGATAAGACGTGGGTCAGGCCTAGCCTAGGGACTGCGACTAGGGACTGGTGACTGATGTGTCAAGCGACGGCATAGCATTTGTTGATAAAATACGAACTGGAAATATGAAAACAAGCGACGAGACATGACAACAACGAAAAGAAAGACAAAACGCATTTTAAAATATTGAAAACTGGTTTTCCACTGAAATTCGTTCTCCAGGCTTTGGCGGGGCCATTCAAGCGGCCATGAAGACGATCGCCACTTGAGTGTCAAGTGCCAAGAGCCATGAGCGGGATAGGGTTTGCCTGGCCTGGAATGGCCCAATGGCAATTAGATCAGAGACATTGCTCATTTTGAAGTGCCTTTAACGCGCGAAGGGAAAACATAAATAAAATTGTTTTGAAATCCATTCAAACATAAAAGAAGATTTATCCACGTCTCGCCGATGCTAAAATGCTCTGGTATTTTCAATTTTCAACCAATGAGAGTTGAATGAATAACTTATTTAGTATAGCTAAGTGTTGTGCCTCTTGATACATTTAATGCTGTTACATTCCAAAGAGACCGAATAGTATACCTTTTGCAAGGGTACTACAAATGTAGTTATACGATCGGCATTTACAAGTATGGGTATGTGTATCAGTCTGAGATATTACGCCTGTCAAGCAGTCGAGGAGAGCTGTTCCGGCGTGATAAATGCAGCAAAATTGCGCTTTGAATTTCAATGGCGGCCGCATCTCTTCCAGTCCAATCCCATCTAGCGTGGGTGCCGAGAGACATCGAGTCCCATTTCAAATCCACATCGTTCTGTATGATGTACTTATAACAAGAGTCAAGTGCGGGAATATGGATAGTCGGAAAATGGATGGAGGTGCAATTGGGCTGGAGGTTGTGGCTGCGCCTGTGGCTATAGTCGGGTATGTGGACAGGGATGGGGCAGCACTGTCGATAGCAGCAGCGCGTCGCCCATTTTAATGCGTTTCTTCGACAGGCCATGAAAATATGCCTGGTGATTTTTAAAATGCTTTAATTGAGGCCCCAAGACCGCAGCCGCAGCCCGAACTCGAATGGCAGCAGACAAAATGTCTGTTTTTTGTTCTCGAGCAGCCAAAGTGGACAGCGCAATTGAAATTCCCAATGCATTCACTTTAGTTGAAAATCTTTTCAACGGCCTCTCCGCACCAGAGTTGTTTGCCTTATACAAATCGTTTCGACTCGGACTCGGCAACAGAAAATTACCAAAAAAGGCGACGGCAATCAGTCGATTCTTTCATATATATTTTACTTTATATATATATTCTTTATATATTATATATTTACGTATTTACTGCATATCCCTAGATAACATTATTGTAACACAGTTTTGTTGACGAAGGAAACTAGACTAGACACTTTATAGACCAACGAGGGAAAACAGAATTTAAGCTTTTGTTGACAAACATAGTTCCAAAAGAATTGCTGGGCCAATAGAATTGTCGTAAAGTTTAAGGCAATAAAAACTTAAACGATTTATTTTCGCATCCATTTGAATATTGAACCCAAATATGTATTATGTGCAGTAACTATTTGGTGTATGCTGAGATGAAAAGGTCTACGAGACTCTGCTTTCTTTCCCACAGTTTCAGCTCTGCGCTGCCTAATCGGATTACCCTAAAAATTGTACTTAAGAAAATTGATGACTCTAAAAAATATTGCTCTTTGTTTGTTGTAACTAACTTTGTTTAGATGAGCCATCAATTTAAATTAAAAAAATATATATAAGTTAGTAAACGTACGTATTCTTTCATGCCACTCATTTTATATAGTATCATTTTATATAATATCGAATATTCTCCTTATGCAAACAAACAATTCCCAACTATTTGTATTTATTTAAAATACAAAATGGAATTTTTAATGTTCATAGAATTTAGTTTATTAGAGTTTTTCATGAGGGACTTTGTGACATAAACATATATACTAACCCTATAAAAGCTATAGAATCTATTTTTCCATATTCAATAGCCGGATAAATTTTAAGTTATTCAAGTAGTAGACTTGAAGTTTGAAGTTAAAAGTTCTTAAAATTCCTCTGACGTCCGCAACAGATAGATCTTTAAGGGAAAACTCTCAATTAAAAATTTGAAACAGAAAAATGATAATCTTTTAAAATCATGTAATTGGTAATCTCCCAAACGACGGTGGACAAAGTTTTATTAAGTAAAAAGTTTGCTTTTGCAAGTGATTAAGCTGTAAGCGTGATTGGTCCCAAATTACAATATTAAATTAATATTATATTAATTAAATATAAAAAATGGTGTCTTCTATTTGTTTTTCAACACAAATTGTTTAACTGCGATTTCGTCTGTCTTTTATAATCCCTTATAAGATAATTGTATCGATTATTGAATGTTGCTCAGATAACAAAGTGTAAGAAGTATTTGATTCGATTCGCGTTAAAATTTAATATGACGCACTAAACCAATTGAACTTTGAAGTGCACTTAAAATGCCTCCGTGATGCCGTTGAAACGAGCGAAAATACAAATCAAATCAATTTATTGAACATGTTGAACTTTGCTGCACGCTGTGCTCAGTATAATTGCTGGCATGACAATTTAATCGAAAGTTTACGGCTTTAATCGGTGACCAAAAATAAATGCGAGACAATGCAAGGTGCAGCTATCACGGCACTTCTCTCTTCTCTATATAGGGTCGGTCATTAGCGTAAAGAGTGAGATTTAAAAAGTTAATTCTCGATATGATAAAGGAAAAGGAAAGGAGCAGATTGTCTTTATTTATACCAGCTGGGCGTGGCAGCTGAGATGCTTGACTTAAATTGATTTAAGGCTCTGCGCAGGGCTCAGCTGGTATGCAAATTGGAGTTCTGGTCGCGCGTTTCTCGTTTTTCGTTTTATTGCGAATATTAAATGAAATTAATGAAATTTTCTGCACCATAATCCTTTGCAAAACGCATAAATTTCCTCATTAAGTGCGGGCTCTCTGTGTGTGCGAATTTCGTGTGTATTTGAATTGAGTCTAGTATGTACCCACACACACACCCACACATACACACACACACACTGTACACAGTGAGAACGTCAACTCTCCTCCCTATATACGAGGGTATATATATATATCTATTGATTTTTATCTTGCCGGCATCGTGTGGGGGATGTTGGTTTTGCTTGGTCCATGCCCAGGACCAGTCCCCAAGTGTTTCACATAAGCAAGGTTTTCCTTCCATTCCATAGCCATACCTTCAAATGTACATATCATGTATTATACATAAGAGATTATATACACAAGCAATCGAAGCTTTTTGTGTATGCACAACGCCCTAAACGCAGAGCTTTGTGTTTACTTTTTCGAAATCAAACAGAGGCGGCTCGAAACTGTGCTGTGGCCACAATACAAAGTGGGAAATTCCGCAAATACCTAATTATGTAAAAGTAACATTATACAATATAAATAGAATGCTAACATATGTCTTTTATATGTGTGATGTGGGTCAACTTTAGTTTAATATATATTATCACAATTTTGTTTAAACTTGTTGTTTGATTCAGTACGAAAAATACCCAATTCTGAGCGATTAAACCAATACTCGAACCATTGCAACAGTCGCCACCTATTGAAATGTGCGCGCAGACACAGCTTCGTACACTTCTCGCCAGAGGGCGTTTAGTAGGTGTGCCCCGCGCACGCACACATGCACAGCTGGCTGTGTGCATGTGTTAGTAGCAGGCAGTGAGTGAGACGACTGTGAGAGGGAGACGGCTGCACTGCGCGCAAATCCAACATGGCCGCCACACATTGTTCGGCCTCGCAGTGTGCGTGTGTGCGCTTCATCCCTTCTTTGCATGAGCACGCCGCAGCACATGCGCCACTCACACACACGGCGACGTCGCCTGACGGCAGCTGCTTATCTGCTGGGTGCGCGCGGACTTCGCGAGGGGGATTATGCGAGTGCAGTTAAAAACTAAAAACTAAAAACTTGGCTGCATAGCTGCAATGCAATTTTCAGCTAAGAGTCCATGCAGGAGTTTGGCTCGGCGATAAGACTTAAACCCCTCAGCTTTCCTATAGCAGGGGATTAGCTCGATTTTCATACGGAGGCATACAGAGGCAGAGGCAGAGGCAGAGGCAGGGGCAGAGGCGAAGAGCTGGACTTATTTAACTCTTGTCTGGCCCAAACAACTTCATCTGGAATGCGGGGCGCGTTCGCACAAATGCTGTCGAAAATTGTCAAATAAATCACTCATATTTATATATGTTAAATGCCCCTGATATCCGAGCCGCGGTCGCTCGCCACTCCTCCCCGCTCAGAGTCTCTAGCAGCCACTCGAAATAGTCGTCACTCGAAATATGCAAATTAATAAGCCACCGCCGCGCCGTCTGCTCTTTGTCCACGACGGCCAGATAAGCGTCCGCTGTAAGCGTGTTTCCGCATAAATTATTTATCGCCCGCCGAGCCAGGCGGTGCACAGTCCGAGGTGGCAGCAGCAGCAGCAGCAGCAGCCTAGCTCAACATGGCCGGCACTACGACAGCTATGGTGTCTCGTCACGGGTGCGTCATGAGTGCCTCACTTGCCATGTTGGAACACAATTCGGCCAAGTTGCCTCTACAGAGAGCTGAAGACATCGGATCGTACCTGCTGCTTGCATGCGACCATCAAATACTAATAAGAAATCTCGCTCAGAGCGAGGTCTGTTTCAGTCTGAGGAATGTACGAATTGAGCAAGTGATCCGAGAACTTAATAAACCGAAAATAAATAAAGCCGAAAATGCAATTATTTCTAAAGAATTTCACTCATCTTTTCTTATTCAACATAATGTCTAAGCTTCTTATAAAACCTCTTTGCATCTGCCAATAAATGCTGTTTTTTAAAATATGTCAACATAATATATAGGGTAGAATGAGTACAATCTCAGCCGGATGTCTAATATATAATGCATATTATAATAAAGGTTAAATTCATTATTATTTTCAAGTTCTTAGAAATATTTCTAGGTTTGCCTGCTCATCACCTCCAACACCCCCATCAACTAAGCTGCTATAAAGGCCAATAAGCTGCTGCTGAAAAATAGCCATAGACTAAATAGACTAATAAACGCTCTCCCAAGGCCATTGAGGTTTCATTCATGAAAGGAGAACTCAGATTTAGGCCATGCTAAGTTCGCATGTGAAAAGCGGATCAAGCGTTCAAGTGTGATTGCTGTGCAGATGACGCCTGTCACAGCCCGACGTGGTCGTCTTCCCACAGCTTCCGACGACGTCTCTGGGAGCACCAATTAACGTTGTCTTCGATTGCCGGGGTCGCTCAGCGGCTGCAATAATAATGCTTCATTTTACTATCGCATGTGGGTCTCGCTCGCTGACTCGCTGCCTCGCTCTGTCTCTGTCTCTGTCTGTCTCTTTCTCTCCCGCTCTGTTGTCCGCTGTACTATTTGTATACAGTTGCGGTGTCTGGCGAGCGTCTGCCGTTGACCGTAAAATTTTAATAACCCCTCGTTTCGGTGCGTGCTCACTTCCTCTCGCGACCAGAAACGGATTCAATTGCCAGCCAATCTGCAACACCTTTATGGGCGTTTTATGTGTAACATTTTTCACCTTGACATTGACAATTTGACTGAGTGCCGGCTGTGGCGGAGGCGGTGGCGGCTGCCTTAATGACCATGTCCATAAGCGCAAGTACGGGGCCACAACCTGCCTCAACGTGTCCCACATCGAAAGTGCCATAAAGCACACCAAGTGGATGCGTCTTAGTGGAGGGCAGGGGCGGAGAGTGGGGAGCGGGCAGTGGGGAGCGGGGAGCGAGCATAATCCATCATAAACATTTTTATGGTCGCTCGCATTTGGCCCACTGCTCCTCCATCTGCCGCCGCGCCATGCGCCGGCCGCCTTTGTTATTCTTGTTACTGGTGGCAGTAAAATTCGTTAAATGCTCAACAAATTGTTTATTATAGCAATTTGGCAATAAATGCGGCCATTAGCGCATTTTAGGTGTTGCCACCGCACTTTTCGCTCTTTTTTTCTCACTTTTTACGGCCCCTTCCGCAGCGGCGGACAAAGCGGACAAAAGTGCGGCCATAGACAGGCAGGCGTTGGCGCTGCTGCTCACACCTCTTGCATATAGAGGAGATTCTTCACTCTCAGCAGAGCAGAGCAGAGCATGAGATGCGTAACTAATTAACCCTTCCAGCAGTGAAGCCTTCAAGGTCATATACATATAGATTATAGAATAGAGATTCAAAATATCGAATGTAAAATCTCGAGTAAGTGGTATTTCAGGCTGATATAGTCCGAATTGGACGACTACACAATGCAAGTGTCGAAAATAGTAGCTCATTGAACTCAGTCAGATCATAATAATCGTTAGGCTGATAGTTCGTCCTTTAATATGCATACTTGATTCGCTTTGGTGTCTTCAGAAAGCAAAGGGCCTTCAAGCAGTGCTTACTCAGTAATTCTGACACGAGATGACGAAGTGAAATAAATATATTAGTATTTTATCTGTCTCTATGATTGCAAAACATTTCGTTGCTATGGAAGCAGGGAACTTGCAATTTTGATACAGTTTAGAAATATATTTTTTGAGCTCCCATTGAAAGTTGAATGTTGTGGAAGCCTCCAGCTTGCAATATATAATCGTGTCTATGGGGTGCTGCACAGCAAGAAGGTGGGATCGCCATGCTTTACAGGTAGCTCAGTGTTGACACCCACGCAGATCCACCTACATCTGTGGACGATGTGGTGGCTGGGTGTGTGCCGTCAGAGAAGATCGATTTTGTAATAAACTTGGCTGTTCTCAGACCATGAACGAACATTATGCACTCGGTTGCGCTCGAGTGCAAGATTCCTTCTGTTTTTTTTCAACTTGGAAAATATTGGAGGAATGTAAACGACTTTTGCACACGCTAGCCTGGTCGCATCCAGGGACGCAGTGATTGTCACGAATAAATGGTTTATGTCTGTGTCCGCTGGGCGTTGGAAATATGTATTCTATGGGCACGCCACGCAGCTCATCGCAAGAAACTTTGAACGTGGCCATTTAGATGAGGATTCCATAAATGAAGTCGCATGCGGACGAGACATGTGGCACAGAGATACAACCAATTTGACCTGTGTGTCTTCAAATGAGATGGGCAGAGCGAATGCGAAGCTATTTATAAGTATCTTGTCTTGTCCGTGACGTGTCACTGCGAGTGAGCAGCCTTATGGCTTGCATAACTGTCCCATCCAATCTGAATCCGAACACTGCCTGCGCTTCCAGCCAGCAGCAAGCTGTCTCTCGTCCGACCAAATGGGTTTGACCTACTTCTGTGTGTGGCCGTGTGGATAAATAGACGTCGAACTGTAGCTGTGCATCAACTTGTTTATGAAGCAGAACAGAAATATAATTGCGTCGTCGGAATTGTCGAGCATAGTCCGTAATTAATTCAGCTTTGATTAGACTTAATTAAAACGATCTGCGCAGTCACGTCAGCAACCCAAGCCTCGTGCCAGAGCCAGGAGATATTGTGAAGGCTCAAAGCTTGCAATATATGAAGTTATTAACCCGTCACCTGTCAACGTGACAATCAACTTGAAATTGGAGCTGCAAAGCTACAACTTGTTTGTTTTTCTGTATGTCGTAGAAAGCGAAGCCGGTTCGGATTGTATTTAAATATATTAAGAAAATGCCCTTAATCAATATTTATTTGTTACTTTCCAAAAATAAATGAATTTGATCCAAATATACCAAATATATGAAACAAAAAACATTTCTCAGCTAAAAATTCAATGCTAAAATATCTAAATATGCATACGGTCATGAGTTGGTTTTTGGGCTTTAACTAATTTCTTATACATATATATATATCTTAAATATATATATATATATATATATATATATAAATATATTTTTATATATATAATATATTCAGTTCAATTTACGTCAGAGCTGCCTTACAGTCTCGAAGGTCTGCAAGGGTAGATGTTTCAGGTTGGTCGCAGTCTTTGGTCTGTTTCTGTACCTTCAGCAAAAGGTAAACATCAAAAACTCATTTAAATTCAATTCGAATCTGACATTTTTGTGTTATTTTCTCATTTTATTTGAAGTCTTTGGGCTGGTGCATATCTGGGCCTTTGGTATACATACATGTTTGACAAAACAACGTCCCTGCCATTGAACGTTTAATTCGATTTCGGGTTAGTTCGAATTTTACCTCAGCTTTACCCAAGACCTCGTTGTTGTTGTTGTTGTTTCTGTTGTTGTTGTTGTTGTGTTGTGAGTTTTGTTAGGTTCCATTCTTATCCAAAATGGCTGCATTATTTGTACACACATTTCAGTATTTTCCCTAAGTTGTTTTTCTTTCTTTTTTCTCTTGTGTGTTGTCTGTTGTTGTTGTTGTTGTTGTTGTTGCTGTTGTTGTTGGCGTTCGAGTTGGCGTTCTTGGCTTGAGCTCCAGCCGAAAGTTGAAACGTGATTCATGCGAGTGTTGTAGCCATGGCTTTTGTTGTTGCCATTCCCATTGCCATTTATATTGATAGGGTGTATTTTATTTTATTATGTTGGGTGTGTGCGAGACTTCATATATATAAATATATGGTTACATACACATACACATACAAGTGTGTGTGTGTGTGTGTGTGTGTGTAGCTTTGTTTTACAGCAGCCGGCATTGCGCAAAAGCTGCTGTCTTCGATTGCATTCGCCGCTTATGGTTTCTGTCTGATTGTTGCCATTTTCATAAACACACTAAATAAAATTGATATGTTTTTCGCTTATTGTTTACCTTCGCTAACTCTGCCATATGTGTGTTCGATACGCAGCATATTGAATTAAATGAAATGGCTCTTTAAACATTCTGAATGTCAGCTGAATTACTGCCAGAGACTTGTCGCCCCGAGAATTAAGATTTCCTCCTCGAATTAAATTCAATTCAGAATTCAGAAAAGATATTAGCATATCTTAATGTCATGCAGTCGCAATTGCTTTCATTGCGCATAAATATACCGAAAATATTATAATCAAATGCAAATGCAGCGCGAATACAGTTGGCGCTTTACAGAATAAATCCATTAAGAGTCCCGAAATGGAATTCAGCCACCCTCGTGCCCAAAAATGTCGGAGCTTAAATCCTTTTTCCACACAGTGCGCGTATCAAATTAAATGGAATTATACAAAAATTATGTATATAATATAAAGAAAAAAAACATTTGAAAATTCGGTCAATATGGGTTTATTCCATAAAAATGTACTGGTGATCCCCAACAGTGGGCAGGCAGCTCTCTTGCGGCCATGCGTAAAATACTTTAATAGCTCCAGACAAACAAAGAACGCAGATTCATACGCTGTGCTAGCCGGGTGGAATTGTTTCTGTGTTTGCTGGACTTACGATTGGAATAAAGTTTGCCTATAATATTTAAAAAGGTCGAGTTACATTCATAACATATACAATATGCACCGCCTTTTATCGCCTTGAGTAATTCTTCCCTACGGTTACTTGGGTTACGTTCATCCTGTGAACAAATGTTTTGCCGAAGACTGTTATTTCTTGGATTGCTTGATTACCCCTTAAATAATTTAAGAATTTGTACTATTTGGATAGGGTAGTCTGAGAACAAAGTGATTCTCTTCACCTTCTGATTGGGAAAAATCTAATGATTATGACAATTACAATCAGACATGTGAATGGGTCGAATTAAAGGAGCAACAAATTTGCGACCAAGCTCAAAGCAGCGCAACAAAGATGCAGGAGAGAAAATAGAAGAGATAAACAGGAGGAGCCAGACAGACACATTTTATATAAATAATTCATTGTTGTAACGTGCAAAGCTCGTCGAGACCATTCCAGTTAATTAATGAAACGCAAGCCAGCCAAAACCAACAACATAGACAAAATCCAAAGACGCAATTGGCTCTAAACGGTCCCGGGCAATACGTAGTCAGGCGGATGGATGGCTGAAGGATGCTGGTGAGCGCAGAGCGGAATGATATTCCGACGTAGCTGTGCGAAAATTAATAACAGACGCACAGCTCCGCAGGCAGCGCTCCAAATTTGAACAAATGACGCTTTGTTGGGGGCACGACGCTGCGAGCCGGCAAAGAGTTTGGCTCCGTCTGTGTGGATGGATGCAGGGCAAAGTGCAAATAACGACGACGTCAACGTGTGCTACGCTCGGTTCGGGGTGGTGGTTGCAGCGCTCGATTCCACCACCAAACGGCGTAGCATGCTGCAAACACACACAAACACACACACACACACACAAAAGAGAGAGCGAGGTTGGCGAAGGGTGTACGTGGGCATGACTCCCAGATGAGCTTGGGCAACTTCTAGGTAGGCGGACTTCGTTCAAATGGCAAGCCAACCTAACAATATTCAAATTTTCTGCACCAAGCTCATGAAGCGCATCGCCAGGAGTGAGCTGGGATAGAGATGGGGATGGGAATGGCAATGGGAATGGGGATGGAGATGCAGGGATGGGGAGTGTGGGCATGGCATTAGCCAAGTTTTTGACTAAAATGAAAGTCGCCCAACTCCAGAGCGCGATGCTCATTACACAGAATTTGCATTTAGTGGCAAGCAGCAAGCAGTGAGCGAGAGGGGGCGGGGCATCGACAGCGAAAAAGAAGGTGCACTTAGCCATAACTGGCGCTCGTGACATCGCCAAAGTCGTCCATTAGTTGTGCCCCACGAAAATCCTCAGCTCCGAACATATCGGCTGCATACAAAATATGCCATCGAGTAATAATCGCGCTGGCATCAGCAGCGAGTCATGAGTAGCACATTATCGTCATCATCATCAGCATCGATAAACAGCAATGGGGATAAACGGGATGGGGATTTAAGTGCTTGTTGCCGGCTAGCCAGCGAATATACCGATGCGATGCGAGGCGATGCTTATTTACGAGCCAATCCGACACAGAACGGCAGTCGGCAGGAGCTCGCGGGGGGCCAATGCTCGTCGACTAATAAACTCATCGGCTACCCAAATTTATTGCTTGTCAACATTTTGCTTCAGGTTCGAGTACGAGCTCTGCTTGGCAAATGAGCTGCCCGCAGCCCATCGATTAAAAGGCAAACGTTCTACAAACATATTTCAGCCTTGATTACTTTTTCCAAATATTTTATTTTCAATATGCGAATGCATCAAGTTCAAACTAACGGGAGAATGTTACAATCGGGCGATACCGGTCCTAAAAATAGTTGAATCAACGGGATGAACTCTGCAGTTACAGAGCTGAAATTTGGCAAGATATAGTTTTTCTGATTTCCCACGCCCTCAAGAGTCATATGTGTAGATTGTATTTGGTATGTCAATAGGTCAACAGTAACTTAGTCGTTCAACTGTATGTTTCAATCTGTAAAATCTTCAAATATGCTGTTCTTCACGACTAGCCGATTTGCCACGCCTCTAGTAAGACCTTAGACCTTAGAAAAGGTCTGCACTAAAATATCTGTCCGATTAAGCTAAGGCTCCAAATATATGGAAATACAGGGTATTTCATGATACGCCACGCACCCGAAAGGAATATACAATTTTTCATCATCAATTGAGGGATCAAGAACTACAGTTACTTTGAAACTATAGAAAATACAGATTTCTTAAGGAAGGGCCCTCACGAGTATTTTAAGCTAGAGACTTCTACACTTTCGATTAAGTAGAAAATTCACTTATATCCTAAGCTTTTAATAAAAATTTGTATATAAGTATAATTTTGAAAAGGAATACATGTATCAACAATAATAATGTATAAGCTGTATAAGGATTAGCGAAATTTGAGTTTTGTTTTAGTTTGCTGGCAAATTCGAGCTCTGTCAATTAAATAAAATCGGAAATTGTTGAGCTTTATGAAAAATGCTGTCAGAGGCAGACGACATAATTATAACTTTCGTTTGACTTCAAATATGGTGTTCCAGCTATGGTAACAGTCCACCCCAAAAACAGCTGCGATTTCAAGAGAAACAGGTCGCATTTGCTGCCAAAGAGAATGCTTTCGTTCTCTTTTTCGCTTCGTTGCGTTGGACTCGCCATGTTCCGCGCCGCCACAGGGTGACTCATGCAACAAGACCATGGTCTGCACTGTCTACAAAACAAACAATGAATTTTACTAGAGTCGAATCGTTCTACTTTATTATTGACTTAATAGTACCTTCAACGTGTTTATTTTTGGCTACTTCGGTGGTTATAATCTATTTGTTGTGGTGTTTGCATTGCTCGTGCGCTAATAACAGCACGATTATTCTTAATATTTAATAAAATTGAATGATTTTTAAATACAAAAATATAAATATACTTGCGTAAAATGTCTTTTAAAGTTATGGAATGAATTAACAAAAGTAAATATTGAAATATACTCAAAGTAAGTGTATGTGAGTGTGCGTCCCTTCCCCATTTTAAATGCCACAATAAATCATATATTATAATGGATATTCACTTTACTATTTAATATATATTTACTTAAGTTTCGTGAGCATTCAATGAGTTAAAACTTCCCAAGTGGCTTGCGTACTGCATACGCAATGTTAATTCTAAGTTCGACTTCGCAGTGCTCAAGCCAATTTTTCGATTCGATTGTGTTCAATGACATAGAATCCCTTATGCAAACTCGAATATTAACATTTGTACAAATTCAAAATGTAAAAGTTGGGTGAATCCCGGCGCGAGCTGACCCCAACGCCCACTTAAATATGCCACGTCTTCTCTTTGCACATCACTGGGAAACTCCTCATTCTTCGCCTTGATAGATTGGCTAAGGAATTCGTTAGTGTTCGTCGCCCTCCCTGCTGTTTCATATCTTTTATTATTTAATACCCTGCAACCATTAAAAATAGTCTGAAAGGGTGGACTGACTTGCTGGCAATTTATGTGACAAGCATAAGCAAATGGGATTTATGTATTTGAAATTATGAACGATAATCTATAAAAAATATTTGAGCTTTGCAAGTTGAAAACAATACGGTCAATAATTTATTTCAAAAAGCCTCATACTCGAAACGAATGAGAAAGAGATATTCTCTTCAATATGGAACGGCATGTAGGGTATCTTTGAGTCGTGTATTTCCCACGAGAATACTTTTCATAGTTGAGTCTTGTTGTTGTAGTAAAGCAAACAGAACGTCTGAACAGCAAAATCTATGTAATCACAATGCTTGAGCTGGTGTCCGATTGCTCAGAGGGAAAGGTGCAAAAAATTCTCCGAGATGCAGTGTGAGCTACGTGAACAAAGTTCTTGCGCTGAGTGCGTTGGCCCTGCTGGACCCATCGAAGCAGACCTTAATTGCAGTCCGCATCGCAACGCACCAGTGTCCCAGCCCCTCCACCCCCAGAGAGACTGAGCTCAATTGAACGTAATTCGACTCAATCGAGCTGAGACTGCAGCCGAACGAACTGGAGACGCTGAAACGTGTTCAATTTGGATTCATGAATGTTTCAGCATGTATGCTGGCTATTGGATTTCGTTTCGGCATTTGCTGCCAAGCTTTTTGTCGTCCTTATATTTCTGTTGCGACTCGAAGCGTGCACAAAATTGGCAAATAAGTAGACCTTCATAATATAAGTGTAGTTTTAAAAAAGTTATTCTACGAACTACTGCGAATCACAAAACAGATCTGAGCATGTGATATGCGAAATGAAAAGCCTCAGCGAACGAGACCTTATTAAGAGGCCATCAAACTGTAAAACTGCATGAAAGTACAAGTAGAAATGTTTCAGTCGGACTGTATAATACTTAATTTACGCTCTAATCTATAATGCAAATTACAGGGTATTTTCTATGATAAATATATGTTTTTTTAACCGGATCGCTGAGAGTTCATTGAGAACTTGGCCCGACGACAACAATTAATTTAATAGAATTTAACACCACACAATCCATGCCCATTCAGCTGACACTACACATTATTAGGAAGCCATCAATGAAGTGCTGAAGTGCTCAAAGTATCATTTAAACAAATTGGGTCAGTCGAGAACCTGACAGCAGCAATTGTTGACAGCCGTCTCGGCGATGTCTTGGTGACAACTGCGCTATAAAAGTGAAATAAAATTCACGCAGACGACCTTGAGACGTAGTAAAATTTTTAATGGCTTTTACTTTTTTACAGCCAACTCTCGTGGACCGTAAAATGCTGAGCTGGAAGCGGCACTGCATAGGCGAGCGAGTCCAGACCAACACAGAATCATGCGAGAGACTCAGGCTCACTTCGGTGATCGGCCACTAGCCGCAAACGGTCGATGAGCCCACTGTGCGGCTAATGCGTAGAGTTGACCTGGTATCTGGTGTCTGGCCTACATGGCATGATGTGGCCTGGTACCTCTTGGACATATTCTTGAAGAGTGAGCAGCAACAACAACCCTTTCCGCACTCGCCGTCGACGTTCGCCCTTCACTTTCACTTCGTGCCCTCTCTCTCTCTCTCTCTCTCTCTTTCTTGAGCCCTTCTGGTTGTCAGGCGGCCCTTCTGGTTTTTTATGCCCTCACTGGTGTTATCCTCATTTTATTTTTTATGATGGCCGACTCAGTTATGAAGACTGCTGCACTGGCATTGAGCTCATCACTAACAATAACATCAACAACATTAAGGCGTTCTTATAGCCATGGCCACGTTGCCTTGAGCCCAAACTCAACCCTTTGCGATACATTGCGGAAACTAACGATAATTGCGCGCAGGTTGTGCCTAATTTGCTTTCAAGGTCTGTTGTTCCTGCAACGACTTGGAACTCGTAAATAATTACAGACCCACTCCCACAATCATATTTTCCTTAAAAAGAAAAAAGAAAAATGTGGCAGACAGCCAACTCTTACAGCCGTAATTTTTGGAAAGTGTAAATAATTGTAGAAAATGTAATTACCCTTCTGCTGGCAAGGCTTGAGCAGGAGACAAAAGAACTTTTATTTAAAATGTATGTAGCCATTTCATAAAGGCTGCTCATATTATAATATTTGATCCATGTATAAGCAAAAAAAAAAGCATGAGCGCGCCTAGAATAAATATTACAGTAAAGCTATCATTTTCTTAAGTCTTGAAGATACAAGTGTTTGCGATATATATTAATCTACAGTAATATATGGTCAACTCTTCTGAATGAATTGAAATGACTTGGAAGCGAACAGACTAGTCTACAATGAAATACATTTTCAGATTGCATGTCGAAATATGTGGTAAGTATAAATATAATAAGTATGCATCTGACTAAATATAAAGTTTTATCGTTGAATCAATGACTTTGGGTGTATTTCAATAGCCTGCGTTGTTTTGTAAGCCGTCGCTTGCGATAAGCAAAAAATAATAAGCTAAATTCCGCATCTGCATCGTAGTGCATTGACACCTGTTCATGCTACAAATGCATCAATCATTGCCACTACCCTTAGTGCGGGGCTATTCCATTGTGTTTCTTTCCCATGCTCTTGCTCTTCGGGTCTATTATTAGGATGGCTTTCGTCTGCTGATAAGGATGCTTGTTGGCGACAAGAAACAGCAAACCTTTTGCGAGAAATGTGGCCTGGTGCATGCGGTTCCAATTTTCCCATCGCATTTGCTATGGAATTTGTTTTTGTTGTATCCCAACGGCGCTTGGCAAAGTCGACAATTTTCGTTACGAGCGAGCATCTCGCCAAAATGAGAAAACTTCTGGCAGCTGTAAACGTGTCGATGTCGACGACAGCAGCGAGACAGAGCTGGAGTCGAGGCAGGATTGCTGGCCATAACGCTTGTGAGGCAGGGGCCATAAGTTGCCGAAAGTAAATCAGTTTCAAGTGGCAGTCACTCGGCGAATTGGCTGCTGGCTGTTGTTGACTCTCCGCTCCCGGTGGACGTGGCCAGCACCACGGGTATATGTGGTCGCCTTCCATCTAAGGGATTGGAGTGAAGCGCGCTCCTGCCTTCTGTCTGGACAGAACCAAGCGTTTTCTTTACAATTATTTGCACAGCAGTTGCAACGATTTGGTTGCACGGATACGAGGAGCGAGGGCGGACCGAAGCTCTCAGACCAGCTAGCTATCCACCCACGTCTAGCTTAACTTTTCTTTTATTTCAGCAAAAAGTAACGATGCAGAAGAATGCCTCTGCTCCACTTTACAAATGCACATATCCTATAATTCCTTAGCTGGCTTTTCTGGTTGGCATACCTGGGATTTGTGACAACTAGGAATGCACACGATTTCAAAAGCGTTACACTGACAAAAACTGTCTGCTAGCTCCAGAAAATCAGTAAAAATAATTAAAATTAAAAAAAATTAAAATTAAAATAAAAATAATGGATTTATCTGTTAAAACTTCTAAATTTATATAAATAATAATTAAACTGTTTAATGCTTGATTAAATTATTTCTTTCTTATCTATAATATCTATTAATCATCTTTTTTTTTTGCAGGGTATATAATATTTATAAATATCTATAACAAGGCTCAAACTGTATTAAATTATTTATAGACAGTCAAATATTTAAGCAGTGATCATTCCGGAAAAGTTCTATACTCTCAGTTCCAAAAAAGGTTTTATCCAAATTTTCGACGGGTATAGAAGTAAAAAAAAAAATGTTTATACTTTTTTTGTACATATTTTCCTACAACTAGGGAAATTATAATATGCTTTCAGCCGAGCATATACGCAAATTTATACGTTTCGAACATACAATCCTCAATAGCACAGAATATAAAGGAGTTGATTAAGCAATATATTTATTTACAAAAATTCGGGCATTCCACAAATTTAATAAAAAGGTACAGCAAGAGTTTGAGCTGTTATATTATTTTATATATGTAAGTCCTCTGATATAGGGTGTCTTAAAGTTCAACAGCCTTCAACTTTTTCGTGCAGTGTGTGGATAAACAGTGTGTGGATATATCTGGCAAGGAATACGTTGACTTCTGTAAGTTTTTCAATTCTACCCATGTTTTTGTCTTGTGGTCGTGTGTGCCGCTTGAATCGCTTGAAAGGGAGCGCACTCTACGCGAAATAAAGCAAACGGCCCACGGCACACTTGGTAGTTCCAGAGGAACACACCTTGATGTACACATGAAATACAAACAAGCAAGACAACCAGCAAGATACTAGATAAAACAAGCCCAAACGAATTTTCCTCCGCCTCGCTACAATGTTGATTTTCTCGTTTTGATATTCCAATGAATGTCGCATCGACTGAACCAAAAATATTAATTGTCTGTTCCGGGTACAATGCAAATAAGCTTTTGTTGTTGACTTGGCTTTTTACAACTCTTAACCTTATACTACTGGCTATCATATAGCCATTCCTAGGCTTGTCTGTTTTCTAGTCGGTCTATGCAATGCCCAATCCTTCTTTTGTTGCAATACTTACAAAGGTTAGAGTTAGGGCCTATGCCTATGCGAACTAAATTCTAAATTCTTTCATGAAAACACTGTTTAGGTTTGGTAATATGGCTATATCCATTAGCAACGACTAATTATGATTAGACCAAGTTGACATCAAATTACAGTTGCAATGAAGCATATATTCGCCGGAAAATAGTTTTGTTCTTTGTTTTTATTTCGGTCACCGAAAGTATTGGACACAATATTTTGTCAAAGTTTTTATGGCCACAACAGATTTCTCGCTCGTTGTCAGTCACATTGCGTCAATTTCGCTTGGCTGGGCATCTAATGAAATCTGCCGCCTTCGCTTAATCATTTGCCTACCTCTTATTTCGTCAACTGCGCCTCTCAGCGTGTCTTTTGCCTCTTGGCTAATTGTATCGGCGATGGGGTAGAGTCTTGGGTAGTTGGTTACAGGCGATGGAAAAACTTTGATATATCAGGCCGTAAATCTGAGGTGCGGGACGTCTACCTTGCCAACGCTCTGTCCCGTTCTGATTTTTTTCTGTTTGTCGTAGCTGCGACTCGACCATTCCGCGCTGCCGTTTTCGTTGGGGTCCCAACTTGGGCATCATTATAAATCGAACGCTTTATGGATTCATACAAGTCGTCGCTAGCTTAGTCGGGTATTTGCGTGCATCATGAGCACGAAATAAGCTACGTATTTTATTCCTGAATTTCAACTCGAAATGAATGAATTAACGTGACTAAAATATTAATCTTAGCCCACAGGACTCCCAAGCGCAGCATTTGCATACAGATCCAGCAGTTCCTCAGTTCCTCAGGCTCGTACTTCTCAATTTCATATGAGTACATGGCGAAGTGAATACACTCTCAAAATAGCTTTTCGCTTTTCGCCTTTCAGTTTGTGTCTTTTGTTGGTGTCCGTCCAGCATGGAGGAATAGGAGATGCGCATGCATATAAAAAGGTGCATTTTATGCAATGCATGTATTAAAATAATTTCTGCATTCCAGTTATGCAAATTCAGTGCCGTTGATCTTAATGGTTCTTGTATCTCGAAAATGGATGTTTAAGGCAGCGCATAGAATATGCGAAAAAGGCACATGCTTGCGTGTATATTAATGAAGTAGTCCAATAAATTTCGAGAAGTTTATTTTTTTATTCATAAATTTTGAGTTCCCGTAGAAAGTGATATTGGACTTATATATATGGAAAACTAGTTATAGCAGCTCTGCTCTGGAGTATGAAGAATAAACTAGTGGCGATTGTTGGAGAAAGAGATGTTATCTGAAATATTAACAGTGTGTCTATTCGCTATATTTTGAATAAGGCGGTATTGGTTTTTAATGTATGCCTTACCAATACTAAAGCAAAATATCGATAAAGAATCAATTATTATAAACATATTTTAGTGGTATGTTTAGTATATATGAATATGTAAAGTTCTAACTCTAGTTCTTGTCATTATTGAGATCAACACGCTTTTACTGGAATAGACAGACATTGACCGACTCGTCATGCTGTTCATGAATATTTATATTATTATACTCTATTCATTGGGTTCGGGACAGACGAATAATGAATTGAAGCAATTGGCGCCTCAATTAAGCGAAAGTTCCCAGTTCTGGAGAGCTGATTCGCATTTTAAAGCTAGAGAGCCAAAGAACCCATAAGTCACAATTTGCATTCGGACATTAATTGATCATTTACTTAAAGATTCATTGCTATGGTTAGACAATTAGGTTTTCATGCAAATTAAATGGTTTCTAACGAATTTTTTAAACTAAGACTCGACTGTTAATTGTGGCTCAGAGTGACTCTAAATGCCGGCGGCAAATGAAAATGAAAGATGTTGAAACCAAATACAAGATATTAGATAAGAACTAGTTTCTGTCTTTCGGGGTACGAAAATGTTTTCAGATATTTAGAAACGAGTCCAGCATTATATATAAACATTTGAGTATATATTGAAAATGATTTAAATCTATTTTGAGTTATTGAGAAAGCCATAATCCAATGCAAAACTCGTCTACTACTTGAGGAAATATTACGGAATATAAGAGACCAGCCTCGATTGAAAATAGAAAATTGTAACGGGTGGTTATCTGGCTAACCGTTCCCGAGCCATTGCGCACGGTTCCCATGGCAACGGAGACACAATAATGGAAGTCACGCGCTCTGGTCAATGGACGCGGCAACGATGAAGGGGACGGAATCGTCGCAGAGGCAGAGGCAGAGAGAGAGCGACAGAGAGCGAGAGCTGGTTTTGCTGCGAAGTGTGTTTGTATTTGTGCGCGCATTGGTGTGCGTGCGCCGCTGCCGATGTCGACGTCGCGACGCGTCGCGGCGATAGCACAAAAACTGGCTGAGTGGGTGAGTTTTTGCCACGCCTGAAACTGAAGCGAGTCGAGCGCATGTGCGAGAAAAGGACGCACTATGTATCGCATCAGATACGCTCACTCTCCAGATAAATTCAACATGGCCGAAAGCCAGATAAACTCGACTAGCAGCTCGCCCTGTCAGCGACGGCGCACCAGCGACCTCTAGCGGCGATACATGCAGCAGCTGAACTCTAGTTATCTATCTTTTATGAGACTCTAGAGGCCCAGGCAGAGCTGCAGCTGGCATCGCGGTAGAAGGATTCCAATGCCCAGAACTCACAGCAGAGTTTCCAGATTTTGCCGCTAGGCGGATTTTCATACATTTAGGCCAGATAACGAGAATCGCAAGAAAACAAACTATCTTATTTCAGATGTGTGTAAAAAATGTTTAGTTTTTTTGAGAACTATGCAAATGTCAACGAGGTACTGCCTGCTGACAACAACAATTATCTATTGAGATCATGTGTAATTGATTATAGCTCTGAGACAGGGTTATGTAACAATATTTTACATGCATGTAATTAGCATACCCATATATTCTTTAAAAAAAAATAATTTTTTTCAAAAGCTTTAAATGATTTTTCAATTTTTTTTAGGGAAATAAAGCACAATATTAATAATAATAATAATAATAATAATAATAATAATAATAATAATAATAATAATAATAATAATAATAATAATAATAATAATAATAATAATAATAATAATAATAATATTTAATCTAAAATTGAATTAAATAAATTAGTTGTATTATATTATATATTTAATATTATTTTATCGTTTCAGATCTAGTTTCTATGATCCAAGTTTATGAAAGGCCTGAGAGTTTGCGTTAATACGAAAAAAAACTATAAGTGGTTAAATAAATTGTTGAAATATTATTGGATTTTTGACTTATTTGAGTTATAGATCTTTGAACTTAAATTTTCATTTTATAACACCATTTTTGCATATGTGCAAAAACATGTATACATAATGAAAATCATATCTTTAGTAATAAACAAATTAGAATGCTTCAGTAGGGGAAGCCCGACTCGGAGATACCCTGACCCTCGCGGCAGATATGTGAGCTTATGTTTATGTTTGTATATACCACCAGACAACACTTGATAACCGCCTCTACCATCACTGCCACTCCAGCAGCTTACACACAATTCAATCTCAAGGGAGCGTCTATTCAAAAAAGAATCTTGCTGTGAAATAAATTAAATTTTCAGCATAACATGAACGACTTTAATCTTTTAGAATTTTAAGAATTTTGCAACATTAGAGTTATATATAAATGCATTTAGTTGATTGCATTACTTGTCAAAATATAAGAACTTTAAACTTAAGTAATTGCCGTGCTTCTCTTTCGAATATCTATAATTTGAAGACTACATAGCCGCGTGTTGGCTTGGGAGTAGAGCTAAAGCAGGTCGAGTTTCTGTGTAAGCGCGACCAATCAAATAACTTCTACGAATTGATGTCCTTGCGCTGCACAGACTTAAGGGGCACAGACAATTTGTAATCAGTGCTGTTAACAAAGTGACCCATCAATTTCTATTGACCCCTAACCCTCCAATTGTACTCTGAGGCCCTACACAAGCACTAAGCCCCTGCCCTGCCCTGCCCGTCTCGTCCCGCCCGCAGCGGGTGAATTATGCAAGTGACGCGATAAAAGCAAAGCCCAGGCAAACTAAATTTATTGATGCCATGCACTCATTAGCATTCAAATTCAAAGACCGCCAAGCTGAAGACAGGCCGAGAACGCGAACGAACTCATTAAGAGCCCCAGGCAAAGACACAGCTATAGTTTCAGTATCTGCCCCAGCCATGCCCACAACTGCCAGCCCGGTCAATGGGCGGGCCCTGGTGCTGAATAAATAACAAAGTGACAACCACAAAAAACAACCGCGCCGGTGATGGAATAAAGCAAGTCGCTAGATTCAGCGCCTGCCGCAGAGCCACCAGTAACAGAATCAGCAGCAGCAGCAGCAGCCGCAGCCGCAGCAGCAAGGGGAAAGGGAAGGGGGGAAGAGGGAAAGAGCAGCAGTAACAGCAGCAAGACAAGAAAACGTCCAATAATTGAGCTCACAAATCACACAGGACGGGGCGCAGGAGGCGCAGTCGAAGACGTGTGTGGAGCGAGAGGTAAGGCAGCGGCGCACCAATGAACACGAACCAAGTACATTGAGATTCTTTAAATTTATGCACATATTTTTTTCATCCCAACAGCAGCCGGAGACGGTCCAACTCCAGTGTTCGTGGAGCCACTTAAGCTCATCGCTGCCTTGGCCCCATATCCACGTCTCCGCCTCTGCCGCGCATCAAGAAACGGCTGGAGCAAAAATCTGCAATCCACCCGAAAACATTCGCTTCACTCTGTCTGGCTTGGCCATTCGGTTTCTTAGCCAGCTGGATGTCGATGTGAATGTGGATGTGGATGTGGATGTGGATGTCGATGTGGATGTGGATGTGGATATGGATATAGCAGTGGATGTGTATGGCACAGCATATTGATGGACCGCAGCAAATTGGCTCCACGGTGCCCATGACCGTGGTACCATCGCGCAAAAGACATTGACATTAATGATAGAAAAGTCCTATTCTAAAATTGTTCAAGGCAGAATTTCTGTAAGGCATTCTTGACTTTGAACTTATTTTTTTGCCTTGATGGAGTTGATATAATGTTTCGAACTATACAAATTAAATTTCTGTTGTTCCAAACTATTCCCTAATAAAAAGTTTCGTATATCAGAATACATAGCTTTTTTTGTGAATTTGTGTAATTTTATTTATTAGGTTTTCTAAACTTAACATTAAATAAAGCTTACATCGTATAGACAACAGACAACATGACTAATAAATAGTCAAAAAGAAAAAACTTCAATTTTATCTAATAGTCTCGATGTTGTTTTCGATCAAAGAAACCCAATTTAATGACGTCAGAAGCTGTGTTTCCTCGAATCAACTTTCACGTTGTTTCAAATACACTGTGCAATGTTTGCTCGCTTTGCAACCACTGTGCAACGCTCTTTATGACTCGCTCAACTTTTTCTATCCGTTATACTCGACAACGAATTGTAAAAAACAGCATACAAGAAAATGAGAGAAAATAAAACAAATAAAAAACAGCAGCCAGCATCCAGCAGCAGCTAGCATAGACGAAGAATCATGCTGGATGTACTGGCTGCGTATACATCTGCCCCGACTGTCTGGCTGTAGTAGTTGTAGCTGTAGTTGCAGCTTGGCAATCTGCCATCATATGACATAAATCCCCCAATGATAAAACCCACGATTGCTCCCCTAGGTTCGTGCCGTTCCCTAAGCCAAGCAATTTTCAGTTGCGTCAGGACGAGCGCCAGGAGATCAGGGCACGGCACAAGTATCCGCTTGAAGTGCCCCAACTAGAAATATTCATTACATACATTAAAAAAATATTACGCTGCCCTGACGGGCCACGAAGTTTTGGCTATAAGAAACATCAATCTGGCTTATTCCGCATGCCAATGCCAATTCCTATGCCAACGGAACGCACATCACCTGAAGCCTCGCCGTCAGTTCGCATTCAAATGCGGGTTCAATGCACTTGGGGCGGCCCCATTTACCATTCCCCACTCTGAGCTCCCCTTCATTGAGAGCCATTCTGAAGTTGCTGTAACTTAATTGGACCCTCAACACGGACCGTCAATTCTTTTTTAACTATCATCTCTAAAGTTGTCTCTTGATCTCGATAAGCGTAATCCATGAATTGTAGAGGACTTTCATTTTATTTCATTTTAGTTCTGTTGACAAGCAATATTTTGCAGCAAAAGTAAAAAATTGTTTTAATTTACATTCATATTTCTTTCGTATCTTTTTGGGGGTGTAGTAAATAATGTTGCTCGCTGTATTGTTAGAGTGTGGCCAGAAACAAATGCAAACAAAGTTTTATTTTGTGCTCATGCGGCTGCAGCATTCTCGCCCGAGAACACAAATTAAATTCCACAACATCATCAAAAGAATATGCTACAATAACAAGGATTCATTTCTGCTGTCTGTCCGCTCACTGATTTGGCCAAATAGAACGCTGCCGTAATATGAGCCGTCCTTTCTATTAAAATGGGGTGGGTCTTGTGCACACAGCTCGGCCGGCCGTCCATATCAATGGCCGCCGCGAGCGAGAGTTGTGTCGCTCCCTGCCACAAGGCAGGCGAGAGCGAAAAGGATGCACAGAGTGTGTGCTGAGTAAGAAATACTTGTATGCAGAGAGCCTGCACGAAGCACAGTGGTTGCTGTCGGCTCAATCACAAGTGGGTTGGCAGCAGTTGGTGTCGCTGCTCCTGATCCATGGCATCCGCAGCAATATTCGCAGCTTTGGCCACTGTAGTGCACTGCTGTCTTTTGTTGGTGTAATTAATTTCGGAGGCTGCTAAATGGAATGAGTGGGAAGCTGGAGCCGTTAGCGCTTCAAAGCGGAACAGCTGGATATTCTTTATTCGACCCTTGTCTAAGGCCAATTAATATTTCATTTTTACGACTGCTCTTCTAAAAATCCACAGCCCGGCCATTTGGCAAAGCAAACAAGTTGAAAGCGCAGAAAGGGTCGGGCACAATGCCTTCTGCTCATTGGACTTTTGAGTTGAGGTGGAACCTTTCGTACCTCTGTCTGCTATTCTCTGCTGAAATTCGTTTGCCCTCTAATGTAATTACGGAATTCAATCGGCCTCCGGAGGCTGCTCCAGCTTCAACTACTTATGCAAATTTTAGCTGCGAAATTAGTAAATTTAATTAATTTCACAAACATCCAAGGGCAATTCTAGATCTTGATTAAAATCTTTGTGTAAAGAAAACGATTAGTAACACCGCTACTCTCCATTATGTATTCTTTTTGTTTATGAAAAAAATATTCACGAGTTTCCAGTTTTACATACACAAAATTTTAGTATTTTTCATTAATTTGCAACATCGGGCTGAAAACAAAAATTTTCTGACAATACAGCCACAATACACACTAAAGGGTTATTAAAAAAATATAAGTTGACGGTGCAAGCACGTAGAGCTATCCAGTGCAGACGTAGTTTCATTATTTATTCAAAAGATCATCGACATGGCAAGCCAAACCCAACTCCTGCTCGGCAAATTCATTTCACCCGCTAGCAAGATACAGAAATACGTATTTTTGAATATATAAATATACGTATTCGTATTTATATCATTCCAACGTTGTTGTTGATCCGAATTTCAGCAGCATTTTGTGAGCGTTGCTAGCGTCGAATCATATAAACAAGACGTATGAGGAAATTTGTAAACAAAAATCAATTAGATTAATTTTAGATGCCTTTGAACTGGAACTGCAAAAAACTTCGAAGACAATTGAGTCATAGGAGTGGACGGTACGAGGTCACAGGTACATCCATTTTTGTACACATATTTTAAGCTATTTATAGAAAACCAGTTTAAATTAAAAAAATCAATTTAAATTTCTATTTAAATTGATTTTTTTATTTAATTTAATTCTTATACATTCTTGTACCAAATCAAATATTTATGTAGCTTTATCAAAACGACATAAATCAACCAGAAATAGAATTAATTAGAAACTAGATATGTGCGTTTAATCATATATTTATAATAATGATAGCATACTAAGGCGGAACGAATCAAAAGCAAAAGGGCTAGTGCTATATAAAATATTTGGAGATTTATATCTCCAACTTTTATAAGTTGCCTCTGCTATGTAGCAGGAGGACACAGAAGAGCGATGAGCGATTCAATAGCTAGTAACAACTTATCAACTAATAAAGTAAGATAGAAAAATATAAATATTTATGCTTCAATAGATATAACTTACTTAAGCTATTATAATTTGTATTCTTTTCTCAAATCGCGTATATATTCCCATATATTGGAATAATAATTATAGATACGTTTGCAAAGTATTATGGATTTGTTGGTAGTACCCCATTGTTCTCAAAGACATATTCTAAAAATATAATTTACATTTAATTTTTGTATTATAATATTATTTTATAATTTAATATATATAATATTATTTTATAACTTTAATATAAAGTTACTTGGTTTTTGTTCATTAGTTCAAACGGATCAAATTACTCTTGAAAAAGTTACTTCGTGTATTATGAGTACAAAACTGCGTAACTTAAAAATTGTAAAGTCAAAATATTATATATCTAGCAAACAGTTTAACTCGGATCGAATCAGTTGTAACGTAAGCAGCGCAAAGCTAAAAGACGCACACAGTTAAATTAAGTATTATCTGCCAAGAAAGGCAGATGGAAGAGCGTTTTAATTAAAAGCAAAAACACTGGCAAATTGCGACCACAAATTAAGCAACCAATTGAAGCGGGTGTGGAAAGAGCTTAATGAAAGAACCAGCGGAAAACAGTCGGAAGTTCAAACCACACGCAAGCCCAGGCAGGCAAATAAACGAGGTATTTATTTATGTGGTTTCTAAAGACGTCAACCATATACCTGCCAGAGCCTGCTCTGCCGACTGAGTGCCTGCCCACAAAACTCGTCTTAGTTGAGAGCAGCTACATAATTGACTGTGGGGATAATTTACTTCCGTGCACTTGCGTGTTTATTAAATTTCTGGGGTTGTCTACGGGCATCGATTCGGGAAACGAATACGCAGTCTTGGATGTGGGCTTGGGATGGGGCGACAATAGCATTGGCAATACGATAAACGAGTCAAACGTTGATGTTTCGTAACCACATCTAGTTACATATTGTTCATATATTGCACATTAGTTGCCCCAGTTTGAGCTTGTACTACCAGACTTAATGAAAGCAGAAGGTACAATGGTACAAAATGCCAAAATAATATGTATATAATTTATTGTATATTGATTTAATTTCCTTAATAAGCATTTCCCATTTTTCATTTTAAACAATCTTATATACAACTAAAAACTATTGGCATTGATGGAATTCGGCTTAATTTAAAAAATATAAAATGATATTCCAACTAAATGAGGATAGATTTCTTTTTGCTTTATTTGTTCGCGTTGTGCTGAGTGAAGGCCATTGTTCTCCTTAGATTGCTTCACTTCCTACCTGGCCTGGAGAACGAAACGAAAACTTGGATTGGCGCTGTCGAGTCAGAGGCGCTGCGAGTCACGTTCTGCAGCCAACCCATTTACTTAGCTAAACGATGGGGGTTGTACCTGCCGCCATCGTAATCCCCATTCCTCCGTTCCCCGCCCTAATAGCGTCGGCAGGACAGCAGCTTGCGCCAGGCCTGCGGAGCAACCACCCTGAACTAGAGTTTTGCACAATTTGATACGTGGTCGCTGTTTGATGGGAGGAGAATTACAGTGGGAAGGTTTACCCAATTGATGAAAATCTTTCAGCTTTCAGCTGGGCTACATATGAAAACACGTTTCTGAGCTTATCGCCGGGATATGGAAATTTCGCAATTTATTTGATCAACTTTTTTCCGTTTTCATATCGAGACGGCATTTGCCGAAAAATAAATGGCAAAAGGTACAAAAAGTTCGGCCCAACTATTTCATATGCCGCACACACACTGCTGTTGCCTCGAGGTTTGTGCGTAATTTAGCAAAAATCATGTTTGCAAATAAAAACGGTAACCATCTTAAGGGCATTGAGTGAGTGGAAGGGATGTAGTCTGTACCGCATGTGCTTCTGTATCTAGTGCTATAGTAGTTGCACCTGTGCCGCAGTTTAAATTGAAAGTTCGTCTGCGCCCATTTACGACTACCTTCATTTAATATATTTTATATATTTATATATTAGTATGTGCTATGGACTCACCTGCAACAGCTGTCGTCGCTCCTCAGGGGGTGCCAACTAAAATATCCTTTTGAAATCCCATGGAGCTGCAAATAATTAATAAATATATATAAGCTTTATATTATATTAAGCTTTTTTCAATTTTTGTTATTCTGTTATTACTAATAACTGTGAATTAGCCTGATTAAGGATTATAAGAATGGTTAAGAGCAGTATAGTTTTTATCAATTCGCCAGCAGTCCCGAAATTAGCAAATAAGAATTGATAATTGAATGCAATGTTGAGGTTTTGGTAGTAGTTATATAGAAATATAAGGAGATACGTGATAAATATCAACATACCTTGAACTAGAAAAACTTAAATATAAATTATAATTGCACTACTTCATCTATATAGATCATAATGTTCCATAAACTTATTTTACATTTACATTAACAACGATTAATGACAGCTCTAGCCAATGTCTTTTAGTTATTAAAGTAGTTAGAGAAACACAATATTGAGGGCTCATTTGTTTTTATATGTTTACGCAGTTAATATAACGGTTCCAGTTTGAATTTCATCAGCATGTGATATATGGTATGCATAATACATATGGTATAACGGTGCTAGACAGAAATTTATGAGAGTGGATCTTACACATCATTACCTCACACATGGACATCTCATTGAATTGTGAGTGTGAATTATTTTCATAACAGGCTGTTACACAAGAGCTTCAAATTGTTGTAACCATGTATGCATGGGTGTGAGCTCTTGTAGACATTTTAAGGATAAATGCTGCACACTCTTCATATATAAATGGGGTATCTTCCTGAAGGATATTTCAAATATTATTTAATAGTAGTAGTCTTAGAGGCTTCGACTATTACAACGGCATATAAAGCATATATTAAATATGATGAACATATATTTTTATAGAATATTCGTATTCGTATATACTCTCGCAAGGGCCTCAACATCATCATTGAATTTAAATGCATGTATATTGGACGCACATTGGCAAGACCCAAGCAGATTTATGCCGGAACACGCTCCTCATTATTATTTCACGCTTATCATTTTATTTCAATGTTTCGGAAGCATCGGACCGCTCGCTGGAGCAGGCGCCGCCTTGTGTGCGAAAAGCAAAAAATACACAGAATGCAGTAAATTTGTAGTTGGGTTTGTGGATGGGTTAGAGGCCGGAGAGATACAAGAAAAAGTTTTTACATTGATGTGGACCAACACAGGCATAGTAGAGTGCGTCGCCACTGATGCATTCATATCCCATTGGGCCCAGTCCTCCGCACATGTACTCGTGTCGCTGTATTTGCCCTGATGTGCGCTCCATTACTCCATGGTTATTTGATTACGTCTCCGCGACGCAGCGCCTTGCGGTGGCCACACTTATCACACCCCCGCCGAACACTCTTCACATGCTTGCGTTACTTTTATAGGTCGTGTGGTGTGCGCTGGCCTTATGGCCTGGCGATGCCCTCCTCTCTCCCCCTCTCTCCACCTCTCTGCTCCTCTACCTCTTCATCTGCCGTTCCCAAATCTATTCTGCGCTCACAGTAGCCCTCGCTGACGTCACCGTCGAGCGGTCGTTGTTTGTCTATTCGTTTGTTTACCAGTCACCCAAGCAGCCCAACCAGAAACACGGTATTCACCCATTGACCAGCATCCATCTATATTCCACCCACTCCACTGGCCTTCAACGACGTCATCATTTTTTCACAGACCAGTGTGCATATTTTATACAAGCTTTTTAGTTGTATTTTGTTGGCACTCTTGTTTGCTGGCGTGTTGTTGCTGTTATTAGTCAAATACAGAGTATTCCCCAATGGATTGTGCTCGTGTGCATAAATTCTGGCTTAGTCCACTTACAAGAAACACTTAGACCCGATTACTAGAGCAACTGCAAATACGACAGAGTCGACTGTCCACGCAGAACTTCTTCTCTTGCTCCTGCTCGAGCTTGACTCTCATCACTAGATATTTCTCTTGTGTCTGGACTCCAAATTGGATACATTTTCATAATGAGGCACATTTCGGGGAATTACAGCCAATTGCGTATCGAACTCGAGACCGATAAAAGCTCTTCAAACGACAGCGCCCTAGACCGCCAAACTTTTTCTCATTAATATTTTCCATTCTCAGCAGATTAGCAGCGAAAGAAAAACTTTCCGAATCGTTGCCTTCCCATGCGTTGATTTGTTGAATCTCCTCTTGTTCAGGCATATTTATGAATGGAGCTATCAAAATGGCTGTCACGACTGCGGATAGAACTCCACATTAAAATGAGAGCTGATCCGTAAAAGTATTGAACGCGACTTCGAGATTATAATGAATTAAGAGATTCAATTACTTCGCTGCTCTTAGGAAGATATATTTATATTTTATAAGAAAAAAACTATTACATATATAGGGGACCAGGCTATCCATTGGCAGAACACAAAAAAATACCTATATATATTAAATTTAAGCAAAGTTCACTCAAACGGAGTCTACCTGCATTGCACTTCGCGACACCCGACACCCGCTGTGGAAGTAGATCTTCCCTGTAGTGCTCATCTGGGAAAGGGTTCTCTTTGTGTCTGTGACGCTCCAAATACAATTGCCCAAAAGAGGAAAACCAAGCATTTTTCTACAAAAAATGAAGCATCACTAATGTTCCAGGAACCACGACACTGACATCGACGTCGCCTGGCTGCTGCCTTTATTTTCAGGATAGAAAAGTGAAAGTCTGAACCGCGCGATGCCGCCGTTTATGACAGCCGTAAAAACTGCAATTTTCTAGCTGCATTTTCCCGTTTTCTTTCCTCGTCTCAATTGGTTTTCAGTCAACGGGTTAAAAATTTAATCTGCGCTCTGCCTGCTTCTGTGCACACTCTAGCTGTGGCTCGAATGTGGACCATCCACCCATGCCATGGACCACATGCTGTCGAACCGTACAAATATTTGCCATAGACAGCTGCTGTCTCAGTATTTTGTTTTGTGTGTGTGTCTTTTTTTTCAGCAAGACTCTTTGTTATGACAATTGCCTGCAGTCTATCTGCGAAATGAGCTTTATAAACCAATCGCCTTAGACGTCTCTAGCTATATATATACGGTTATTTCTGTCTGTTGTGAGCAAGAATTTGTACATTAAAGCTGCAAATCAAATATTGCGTGGAAAGTAAATGCGGCGCTGTCTGGTGGATTTGGTGGATCAACGAACCCAGAGGCCGCTGGCAATCCCGCTGCCATTGCAAGTCAATTTCCAGTATTTCCACAATAAGATCGCAACATATTTCTTTAAATACTTAATACCGAATGGCTCACTGCTGGGCGCTGATGGTCGCTGCAGTACTTAAATGCATAAATTGCAACTTTTGCAAATCCGATTAAATGACCAGCCGAGAAGGAACGGGTTTTCTGTTTGAAATTAAAATATGTATTGAAGTCGTATAGCCGCCAACGGGTGTGGCCTGCCAATGGAGGCTGAAACTTAAGACCCTTAAGTATATATTTTATTGAAAGTATCTGGTCGTTAGAAGCGTCTCTGAATAATGACTTTATTGTGTAAGACATGCATGTAATCAAAATAAAACTTAATAAAATATATATATATATCTATATATCTATATTTATATATTTAATATGTGTTTCTAACTTACTCCTAACTTGTAAATCCGAAAAATATAAAAATAAAATAAAATTTAGCAAGCAAATGATTGCAATATTATTTCAATAAAAACATCTGAAATATCGACATTTTAAAGCAGCTTGGGAACATCGAAGCCACTGCATAAACATACATTTTATATATATTCATATTATCTATCTATGTTCATGTACATTTCTTTTAAAGCTTATTCATTTAAAAAAAATTAAAATATCCCATATAAAAACGACATCCATTTCAAAGGGTATAAAATATTATTCACTCTTCATTCAATTAAGTATGTTTTCGAGACATCTATTATATATGACTTTTAATTGAATTGCTAATCGATCTTTGTAGACACGATTTTGAAATTAGAAGATGAATTTGCAAGACATAAAATCAGCTTGAGTTTACTTACTGTTGATCTTACAAAGAATGCCTCTTAAAACATTTAGTTTTACATTAAAAATTGTGTAAAATTGTTGATTTAAAATCCAAAAATATTGGTACTTGATACTATATTATAATAAATGAAAGTGTCTACATATGATTTAAAATAATTATAAAATAATTGCCTTAATCTTCAATCGCCGAAAGGGACGTTTCGGCACACAACTTGCATTGCGCATGGTCGAGCTTTGAAGCAAGTTGTGCTCCACACACCCACACGCACACACTTATTCAGTGCCTGTGTGTAGGTTACAAAGGCTAATGTTTGGCTGAACGATTTGTCAACCTTATTGCAACGAGACACTCAAGTGGCCAGGGATGCATCTGCATGGAAAATGAACGAAACACCGGCATGTACTTGGATGTGCCTGTGGGGGTGTGTACGTGCTGTCACGTTGGCTGCCAGCCCAGGAATAAATCCATATGCTACTCTGTTATGGCATTTCGAAGCAGCCTGCCACCGTATACCCATAAGCCATCGGGCGAGAGAGCGAGACGACAGTAGTAATGCCGCTCTGGCTGCTATGGCCGACACAGCTGTGCAGCGGTTGGCGCAGCGTTGTTGCTGCCTCACTCGCTTTTATGCACTGCTCATTCTCCTGCAGATAAGCAGCAGCAGCAGCAGCAGCAGCAGCAGCAGCTTAGGCGCTTGGTCTTACGCGTTCTTAAGCCATTGGGATGATCTTTTCTATCTTCGTCAATTAACCTCTGTATTTGAATAATTTATAGTGAATGGGAATGAATGGGAAACATATAATTAGGTCCATTCAATCAGCGAAATCGCTTTGAGTTGTCGCCTTATTACGTCTGTTATTAATGGAGTTGTTTAATTCTTGTCGATGTTGATGTCGATGAAGTGCGCGCGTCAGATCCAGTTTACATTGCAGTATTTTGTGGCAACAAAAATAATAGAGGCAAATATAGCTATTCATATAGGTGAATGTATATATTCTCTCTGACTTATATAAGAAGATATATTAGATACAAATTCATTCTATAAAGGCACATAAGCAAAAGTAATTCATTCACCTTAAGTGTTCGAGGGAATTTCCCAGAGATCAGAACTAGTTAGTTGGTGCGCCGAGATGGTGCTTGACGGGTTTGCTCATTCATTGTCTGCCCTCCCCGGATTGGCGCGTGCCTTGTTTACAGTACATTTGCGAAATGTAGTCCGGGCCTAAACTTAGAATCGACTGAGTGGTTGGGGTGAGACAACTGATATATGGGAAGTTGAAAAGGTTGGCCCTGTCTAGGAATCTGCTGTGCCTTTCAGTATTCAGCATTATTATTTATTTTTTGCTCGGTCCCAAGTGAATTCCTCGGGACGTGATTTTCGGCGTTGAAGCCATTTGTTGTTGCTTTTGTTGTCGCTGCACGCAAAAATTATGATGCGAAACGAAAATACGAACAAGTCAAGTACGAGCCAAGAATGACTGAGAAGTTGAAGTACAAAAATACAATATATATACAGATATATATATACATTTAGTATATAGTATATAGTAAATAAATAAGGTGCAGAGGCACGGATACATACATAAGCGAGTGTACGTGTCTCCTACTTGAACAATAGGATTGCTATAGATGGGGAAGGGTGAGGTCGAAGTAAAATGAAAACAACAGCAGAAATTGGCAACCGAAACAACGGACTGCGACGCCAACAACAATGGGGCATGCCCATGATGATAATGGAATGGTAATGATAGTTTTGCTTTTGTTGCTGTTGTTGTTCCGTTGGCAATGAACGAAATGGAAACCCAACGAAGAACGAAAATAAAATCGAAATGGAAAAACAAAAAAACAACAAGAGCAGCAGCAGCAGCGGTCGAGCATAGTAACTGACTCTATATCTACCCTGCAGAACAGAAAATGTCCTGGCGGTGCCATAAGTTCCAATTGTAGAATATTCATGAATCTTTAATTTTTATCAATTGTTGTATATTAACTATATTTTAGGCACTCCATTAGAGTGCATATCAATATATTTGCAGGGTATAGAAATCGGGACTAAAAGCGGAGGCAAACAACCCAAATGGAAACTAACGAAAATCGCTTTTAGACATTTCTCAGATACACACAAACACAGACATGTATGTATATATATATATATATATATATATATATATATATATATATATATATATATATATATATATATATATATTATATATATATATATAGACGCCGCACACACAATCCCATTTCACTTAAAATATATGTATCTGCGGCGGGTCGCATCAAATATATTTTAAGTTTTCCTTTTCTTGTGTGCTCTTTCATTTTCTTTCTTCGACGTATTTAATTTTATCAGAGCAAACAAGTAAAAAGAAAACGGGAAAATGCAGAGAAAATAAGAAAAATCATCAGTGAGACTGGAAAGCTTTTAAGCAAATGAAATATTTTTGACGTTTGTTCTTTGCAGTTGGAAAACACGAAAAGAACATTCCGGAGAAGAGAGCCCCATGGACTAAGCTTATTTAACTTAAGTGCATGGAAATTGAATCTGAAATTATTTCATCAAGTTGAAGGCAAATCTGAATGACGAAGGTTCGCATGCGCTGCATATCGTAGCCAAAGATGGAGCCCGCATTATGCACTATGCGCCAAAATGGAATTCTGATTAGAGACAACATCTGCCGCACATACTAAATGGCTGCGCTGCAAGTCATGTTGACAGCCCGAATGAAATATGGTTGCAGCGGAAATGCTAAATGGAAATCCATTCTCGATTACCATTCCGTCTGCTTGCCATGCATATCTCTGTGTATGTGTGTGTGTGTGTGAGTGAGTGAGTGGCACCGGATAAAATCAATCAGCGGACATTCTTCATTTTTGTTTACTCACTTCACCTGGCTCGAGTTGCGTGGCCCTTTGGCATGACCACCATCTGCGCTCCAATCAGCCTTTTCCTTTAATTCTGTTTATTTATAGTAGAAGAACTGGTTGCACAGTAGAAGTTGTAGTTGAAGTACAAGTCGTACGGGGACTCAGCACTCACTGCACTGCATACACTCCAGTCCACGATACGTTCACAAATAAACATCTAGCATCTAGCTGGGCCCGCAGTTTCCTTGCCAGTGCCAATCACAATTAGTGGAGCCCATGTCGCTAATCGATTAATGGGTCCAAGTGCAGCCTGAAAATTGCAATTAGTCTCGATTCTGATGGAGAAACTAACGAACTATGCGTAGCCTAATTCATTTGCAATGTTTCTACAGACCAGAGATGCGAGAGAACTGATAATGATTCGTTATATAAGATGTGACTTTAATATATAAGTTATTTCGAAAGAAACCGAGATGCAAGAGAACTTATAAAGATTCGTTATATGAGATATGACATTAATATGGAACTTATTCCGAAAGAAATTGAGTCTTACCAGATGCAACTGATAAAGATTCGTAAAACAGGATATGACTTGAATATATAACTTTTTCTGCAAAAAAATTGATTTTTTCCAGATTATTTAATATACAATATATCCGCATACCAAATACATTCGTTGATCAAATATATTATCATAAAAACTCTCAGACATTTTTAAAGACTTTCAACCATTTTCACCCACTGTAACTTTCAAATAGCTTCAACACTTGACATTGTACTTTATGGCATTAAAATTATTCAAGAACGCAACGATATCGAAGAAGAGGCGTGTTCTCTTGCCGGCCCACCTGTACACACCTGCGCTGCAGAGGCCGCAAGCGACGACGCCGCGACGACTCTTTCTCAAACAAATAAAAAATAACGAAATTGTCATCATTTTTATGGCTCGCGGCTGTTCTCCACATTGAACACAGGAACTGTGATTGGGATTGGGATTGGGCTCGTGTTGGTTGCGTGCGTAAGCAGAGACGAAAAAGGCGAAATGAAGCTACTGGAATTGGGAGTGAGCCTGAATAATTTTAACGGCCTGTCAAAATGATCATAAAACAATTAAATGCACTTCGCACTTGTGACGGCCTCATCCCTAGACGAGAGTTGAATAGTCAGCCCGAATATTAATGATTGTAAGTCCCGTTTGACTGCCCCATGCTCCACCCTCCCCCTCTCGCTGGGCGGGACCAATCGGAATGCATTGCCATCGAGCCAGACCCTGTGGCTCTTCACGCTCGTCTTCGGTTCTTGTCTTCTCCTCTGACACTAATTGGCTGCTTTATAGCCCAGTTAAATCGTAAAACTCAAATTTTATGCATTGTCACTGAAACGATTATGACGTCCGTTCGCAGCAGTCGGAGCACAGCTCAAATCCCGCCCTGGCCCTGGCCCTGGCCCTGGCCAAAGGGGAAGTGGATCCATTGAGCTTACGGTAGCTTAACGCTTCTCAGATTTATGTCTTTGCCCACAATATTATTGTTGTCGTTTGTCAATTTACAATTTGATTTCGGCCTTAAGTTCTCGTCTTCTTTATCGATCGCATTTGGCACTTACTCCAGACTCCCATTAGCGATGCCAACTGCGCGATTTAAGCCCTATTTAAAATCGAGCTATACAAAATATATATTCATGAAATTCCCTCTTGCCTAAAACTATTTAATATTGTGTGAATTTTTGAGTAATGTCATTCGCTTCGTTTGACTCATGCTTCTGCCTTGAGTACACAGACATTTAGTATATACATTATATGTATATAGAAATCGGGCTGATTGCGTATTCAAATTTAGCACGTGAAACTGTGACGAAACGTGCGACTGGAAATAATATTGTATATTTTAGTCACCTTATCACCAATTATGAATGTTCCATTGAAACTCTGTTCTCTCCCTGCCCCGCTATCGATTAAATGGAACTGCGGCAAATCGATTGCCGATATACAATAAACTGGGCTCACGAGCAGAGAGCGGACATAGTATAGAATGCTGCACACAATTATAACATGCTTTGTTTTCTGAGTTTCTAGTCGAGACGCGAACCATCTAGAAGATTGAATCTAGTTGGCATTTGCTGCTGGAACGGTGGAATGGGTTTGCATTGTTCGTTGCTGATGAGTTTTCCTGCTGGTGCTTGGTGCTGGTGCAGCTATCCTTGCTGCAATTGCGGCAATCATTCTTATCAGAATGCACAGTGGCCAGCAGCAAGCCGTCAGTAGAGAGTAGTTGGTAGGCGGGAAGCGGGAAGCGGGAGGGGATGTGCGGACTATTCTTATTAGGATACACAGCCAATCACCCACACAGCAGCGAGTTGCATTGCTAAATTGCATCGACAGCCAAGATTGTTGCCAAATGGTGGGAGAGCGCATTATATTTTCCTGCGCAACAAAACCTGCCAGAGGATGCCTGAGACGGGCGCGGCGGCAAGGGGGCGGCGAAAAGTTGTGAAAGCGAACCGAACCGAAAAGAATGCCATGAATGCGGGCAAATCGTAAAAAAAGGAAATTGCATCTACCCAAAGCTCAGAAACTTGCGCAGGACTTTGAGATTCTCATAAATTCTAACAAGATTTCAAGCTGCGCCGCATCATCCCATCGGAATAGCAGTTGGCTGCATTGGCTGGCCTGCATGCCGCACTGCGCAACGCGGGGGTAGGTCTATGCAGTGGCACGCCAGTCAAGCGAACGCCTAGCCAGCCAGCCCAGAAGAGTGCAGCCAGAGCAAAGAGCGCGAGCACAGACCAAAACAATGCGACGTCCAAGAGAGCCGCCGTGGCTGGAACAGGTGCAGCGTGTGCAGAGAGCACAGCTAAGAGAGCGACAGAGCAGATGAAGAGCGCTGCACCAATACTAATGCACGTCGCCGGTCTTAAGAGAGCGCTGCTTAAGAGAGCGCTCACGCACACAAGCACAGTTGAAAGAGAGAGAGAGCGACAGAGTAACAGAGAGAGGTAGACAATGGGAGAGCAGAGAGCGAGCGCACTAACACAAGCGCAATCACAGCTATGGATGTATGGGTGAGCGAGCTGCGAGAGTATTTCATATTGAAAATATTCAACTTTGTGTATGATAAACAAAATTAACAAATTTAATTTGAATATAACTTTTACATATACAATCAATACAGAAATTTTATTTATCTTATTTCATTTATGCATCGAAATCCAAAAGGAAAAATCCCAATTGGCTTAGCCTAATACTGGACCTATTGGCATTTGTCTAGTCGGCTCCGCACTTAGCGAAGACAACACGAAAATGGTTCATGTATTCGATTGCAACCCTCTGGGGAGGACGCAATGCGCATATCTCCGTCTCGCTCGTGTGCATGCCAATCACTGTGATCTCTGCAACCCCGACAAATGGCAGAGCCGTATTCATTTTGGCAATAGCCAAACTGTCCATTTCATTCCTTTGCTTACCTCGATAACGTCGCTGCCGTCTCTGTCGTCTCTGCTGCCATTCCGTGTGCTGCCAGACGAGGTCGTGGTCCGGGCATGGCGCAGGCGCACTCGCAGATGCAGCACTGTGGCCTGGCGGAACGTCAAAGCGCCGCACGAGCAAAAACAACGTTTGGCTGCCACCGATATTTCAGTCACGTTACAGAACTTCACAATAGCCGCCGCCGCAGGTGAGTGCCGGTGGCTCGCCAGCATGCCAGCACGCCAGCACGCCAGCATGGCCGCTGCATGGCGGCTCCCTCTCTCATCCAAGATGGCTGCCGCCTGCGTTGCTATGACAACGCGTTGCGTTCTCTTCATTTCATTTGATTGCGTCGGCGCTCCATGACCGTTCGCTCTCACTTTCTAAGCAGGTTCTTGATTCGTCGACTCTGGACTTAACCGACGGCATTTTGTAGTCTGCAGCTGAAAAAAAATTAATTTAGACTTGAAAATTCATGACGAAGCATTTAAGAAGAAATTAAAATTAAAATCAGAATAGGTTTAATGAAAGACAATGTAAATATGAATTCGACAAGTTAAACAAAAGCATTCCCATTTTCAATGGGTTCACGGTTAAAAATATTAATTTCTATGCTCTCGATCGCTTCTTGCATATGCGAATCAGTATCAGAATACTGATTAACAATACAAATTATTAGAATAATAGTATGTGTAATATGAGATGCACACCTATATATATATATATATCTAATGAACATGAGTTTTGATTGCTGTTGCGCAACTAATGCAATCAGAACTTACAATCCGATTTCTGTCTGACATGCGAATACAATGCGAAAGACAATTTCAATGCATGGTACATCTTTAAGCAACGTCTTCTTGATATTCTCCAATAAAATAAATGACGTTTGCCCGGGAAACACCTACTGATGAGAGCAGGCTGAATAAATGCCGTCGCTTAGGCTGGCCGTGAAGGCTCTGCTGCCTGTGTCGCCTGGGAGCATTAAAAGTAAGTCTCGTGCGAGGGGCTTGAATAGAGGCGTGTGCTTGTGTTTGTGCGTTACGCATTTTAATACAATTTAATGTGCCATCGAGCCCCATCATCACCGTCCGCCGACGAGTCGCAGGAGCAGCAACAATTGAACTAGATAACATCGCTGCTGCCCAAAAATTGGTAGGATTTGCAGGCAGGCAAACAAAGGCAATGCTAAGACTAAAGCCAGGGCTGAGGCTGAAACTGCTGGAATACTATTTCCGGCGTACGGGCAGTGCCGTACTTTTATTGGAAATCGTTTATCTCAGCTGCAAACGTTTGGCCCACCAGCGAAAACGTGTCCACAGTCAAGAAGCCACTGCACCATGGAGCACCACCGACATTTTTTTATCAAAACTATTCTTATCTAGACTTTTCAAAGGCATTTGAAGAACAAACTATTGTTTATATTTATATTATATATAATAATATGAAGAATATAGTAAAAAAAAAACAAGTAAAAATATATAATAATTATAATTATAATATAAAGAACAAATTATATTATATCATCCTTTTCTACTTGGTTATTTGTTCTTCTCATTGATAATCATTTGAGTTTTAAAGAAGATATCACAAATGTGCAATTTATAGAACTCTTATAACCCTTATTTTCACTAAAAAATTATAAATATTTATTTAAATTCCCGGTCTCTGAAAATCAACATATTCTATTTAGAATTTATTCGAATTTATATATTTTGATCAATTCAGCTTGATAATTTGCATGTAAAGACACAGTAAAATGTATATTAAAAAAAAACGATAGAATTCGTAATATATCTAAATACGAATTAAAGATCTACATTTTAAAAACGTGTATGGATAAAATTGATACAGACTTTTATTAAATATTATTATTTCGCTTAACTTTTTACTCAGTTGCCTCGAGTAGATTGTCAATGACCCTAGGTTCTACCCACTGTGGGAAATCTCTATTGGGATCACATCCAGCCTCTGATGGCCTGTGTGCTATTTAACTGAGAAACGACGGAATTAGTTCTACGTTTCGTTGGCATCTCAGTTGCCTGCCCATTAATCTAAGCCCAACCTCGCATATCAATGTGACAGGCGCCCAGCCCCCACCTCTCGGGACATTAGGTAGCGATGCCTAAAGCGATACGGCTTAGAGCTTTTTAGGGATTTTCTGCTTCATTGCTATGTATTATCGGTGGCTCGCACTGGTAGATGGGGTTAGCTCGTGTTGAATTGCACTAATTTAGTTGGGCTCGAATACCACTGTTCGTTCCAACGCCCTTTGCCATGTTTTATGATGATGAGTTCGAAGTTCAAGCATGTTCAGCATAAATTTGTCCTTAGATTATCTGAACTACAGAAGACGCACGGTCTCTGAGCAAGGCCAATCCATTTAGAGCAGCAAAGAGCTCGGATTGCATTTTTTTGTTATTTTTTGTATGTTAGATTGTAACGGTAATTATGCTTCATATTTTTCTCAAGGATTTCATAATCTTCGGTCCCGTGCAGCACAAGCGAGAAAAAAACAAAGAAAAAGGGATAGAGTTGATGTGTTTCACAGAAAAACGAGAGCAGTCGATAAAAATATAGTGCAGGCGAATGACCTTCAAGCGATTGTAAGATTCGAAATATGAAATATTTCATGTGCATATCCATAACTGGAGCGACCTCTAAATACCGAAAGGATTCATCGGCTCCGACAATAAAACTATAAAAGACCAGAACAAACGGCCTTTGTGCCGCTGCGGCTGCTCATTTCTTTCTGCCTGTCGAGGCCGTTCCCGCTGCGTATTTAGTGCGCCGATTTCCAGCTTTCCAGCCTGCCAGCCTTCCAGACGCGTAACGCGCTCACCGACACCAACAAAACAAGCCCATTAGCCGGCCGCATGTGTTCGTGCCTTTTTTATGCCGCTGCCCTTTTTCAGTTTTTAGCTGTCCGCATTATCATCGTCGTCGTCGTCGTTGTTGTTGTTGTCGTTGTTGTATTACATAGGTGACAGCCTAGTTGGCTGATTATCTTGCGAATGGCCTCTGCAAATGTATTTATATTTGTGGCTTGACATCGCTGAATTATGTATCTATCTGCGCTGCCCGTTGATGCCGAGAAATCGCGAATTTGGCGCTCTAGCTCCAAGGGACTCACACTTAAGCCCTTCTAATCTGAGCAGCAGAAGTTCGTTGAGCCAGTCGCATACGTTGGCTGTGGCGCGGCAGCATTCGTGCCACGCCCGTTACATGCTCCAAGGATGGTTAGAAATTTTATGCTCGGCTTGCCAACGCCCCAACTCCATCGCCATTCCGCCGAATAGCGATGACAACTTGCCATGCAACGCGACCCCAGATCCAAGGCAAAGGCGTGAATTCCGTTTCAGCTCCTTCTAAGTTTTCTTACTGTTCATTTTATGCATCCACTACACTAAAAAAAATGACTGAAAACTAAATCTAATTTCGATTATATCCCCTGTGAAATATGCCTTCAACGAATTTGCTGAGGTAAACAAATCCCATGAAATATAAAAACTTATTAATAGGAATTCGACATCTTAAGGATTCCAGTCCTCCCAGTTTCGCTCAGTGCAATTGTAATTTGAGCCAAAAAGCAAAATGTGAAAACTGAAAAAAGAAGGAAAATGTGCGAGGGAAAAAATAAAAGCTGCTGCTGCTGCTGCTGCTCGTCAACATAAAACTTGCAAAATAAGTTTCGCATGTTTCAACAAACTCAGGTACGAGGATTTTCGGTGCTGAATTTCGCTGGCATTGAGTATACGTAGCGAGTGGAAGGGGAGGGAGAGGGGGCGTCGCGTGGGCCGCTTGAATATGCAGCAAATATTCTTCTTCTTACGCTCAGCTCACTGTTTTATATGCTGAAATCGGGACCCGCCCACCTGAGCAACAGCCACGCCAGCTAAATGAGAGAATGGCAGCCAGCATTGTGGCTCGTAAGCCGCCTGGAGTGGGAAACACGAAATGGACCCCAATTTAATCAAGAATTCTATTCTGTAAATGACTGCCACACGAATGCGAAGCACAAGCGGCGTAAAGCATGTAAAATAAAAGACGCTAGAGGGGAGAAACTGCTCTGCAAGAATTTTTATTTCGCGTGTCAAAAAATTGCATGCCCACAACAAACTCAAAGGCTTAGCGACCCGAACGGGAGTCTGCGAACTAAAGATTCTTGATATTCTTAAAATAGACTGTATTAATATTATTTTCAAGAGCTCTGTTTGAGAATACAGATATTGTAAAATTCCTGGGAGTTCCACATGTCATACCTCTTTAGAAATAAGTACAATGATCAATTTTTAGTTTAATGATCAATTTTTATCGATCATATGAAAATTAGATGAGTTATCGAAAAAAAATGAGTAATGCGCAAGGTATGCGGGAATATATAATTTATATTTTCAAGTCTCTGGCTCTAATCGTAGTCGAAATCATTCTGTTGATGCGATAGACTGACAAATAGCCATGGGTAAGCCATCTCAGCTCCTCATAATAAGAGAGAGTCTCTCCGACTATAGCATCGTCGATGCCGGTGTTATTTCAAACAGTAAATTTTTTTGTTCACAGACCAGTTATTAACTTGCTTTTGAACTGGATCTAAAGCATATATATGTCGGCCGACCACTCCTCAATCTGTGTGCTAATGTTTTAACAAAGAGGTAATACCCCGTTTAACATTCTTCAATGTGTATAGGGTATACAAATTCATTTCCAACAAACCTCTTAGGCATTTCGTTCCCCAAACAAAGTCGTGTCTCGACTTTTCCATTATGGAAACGCATAAATTGATATTCGACTATTTATGCAGCTCCGAGTGAACAATGAAAACTGTACAAATATTTGAAATATCGTTTGAAGGAAAAGTGAGGAAAAGGGAGAAACTGAAACTGAAACTGAAACAGAGATACTTCAACGAGGCAGAAGTGGAGCTAAGTGGAGAGTGTGGCTGGGGCAGCAGATGGATATGAAGACGGATGGAGAAAAATGGCTGGCGTTGTTATTGAAATAAATTATTGTAAATAAATACGAAAAACGAATTTATGAAGTCGTTGGTTATGATGGCATGTTATGTTGGCTCTGCCTCGCTCGACCATCGACCATAGAACTCCCCGCTCCCAAGCTGCTCCACTGCCGACAGCAACATCGGCTTGGGCTGTGCCATTATTTTCGTTTGGGCTCGTCCAGAGGCGAGCGCCGTTAAAACAAACAGCTTATTATGCCAATGACATTTGCGATGGCACAGCCATCAATACACGTAGGCTTGTCTGTAGACCTAGAGTAGGCTTGTGGCTGTAGCTGTGGCTGTGGCTGTGGATGAGGATGCGAATGTGACTGTGACTGTGAATGGGCTAGGGGCGCCAGTGGCGTTGGCCAGGCTGGACGACGCGTCGTCTGGCAAATGAAGTCGGAGGTTGCCACAGTTGCGGAACGGGCCTCGAAGACTTTTGAATTTGTTTATTTGTTATTTGTCATGTGCCGGACTCCCTGTCTTCCTCTGACGGCGTCTGCTCGTTTGTTTGTCTTTGGCTTCGTTTCCTCATTGCGCTTGTAAACATTCCGCTGCCAATTGAATTCGTTTCAATTTATTTACTGCACACCACGCGGCAAAGGGGAGCGGAACAGTTGTTTGTGCGAAGCGCGCCCAATGGCAACATGGAGGTCTGTTTTATGGCAGTCGCATCTACAGCTCGGCCCAGCAGCGCCCACTGAGGGCTCAATTGGAAAACGAAAACGTTTTCTCGGCGTTTCCAATTGAATTTTCACCAAAAGACTAAACTTTTTGATATTTTCCATTTCATTTCACGAAACTCAACTACGACACCCGGGCACGTGCTCTAAGAAGTGTGGGAAAGGTGCTGTTTCAGCCTTAATTATAAGGCTGACACTCGACTCTTTGGCTGATTCAGCTTATTTAGCTGACACAGTTGGCTCAAATAATTTGGATGGTTTCGGCTTTTAGGGCGTTTGTTTTATTGCAGATTCAAATAGTTTTGAACTTTCTGTTGGTTTAACGTGCGCTGGAATTCATCTCAAAGGATTTTCGGCGTTCAGCACAAAACTAGAAAGTCTCATAAGAAAATTTACGATACGAGTGCCTAGGCAATAGCACGCACATGCAAATACACAGCGACAAATGATTGCATAGGTCTTCCTTACTTTCTTGGCCAACACACGATAAAAGCCCGCAAAGCAGCAATTAAAAAAGAAAAAACTCAAGTGCTAACAACTCCCACAAGACATTCAGCTCACAATACCCCGACAGTTTAATCAGTCATTACAAAGTTCTCTCGTTCCCTCAGCAGCGGTTAAAGATGGAGTTGGTAACACAGACGACATTCCATGAGTTGAATCTGGATAAATGTCCTGTGATTTGTTTCTTTAACCCAAGTAAATATGCTTTCTACGTTGAATCTTCATTCAAGCACGTTGAATTCTCATTGAACTTAGCAAGCATTTTACTTGGATAAAAGCAAATGTAGGAAGAAATAAGTTATAGGTATACCTCTATACCTATATCATATTTCTTCATACTTTTGGGCTACATTTCTTGCAGTGCAGCATCTTGCAACTTCTCCTTTGGTTTGTGCTTGTATATTTCGCTATGGTTTCTTGGCACCCGAAATGGGTTTGTCCAATAACGCGAAACGAAGCGAAATTTCGTTTGGCTCCAGCAGCGCGGACACCGATCTTTACTTTTACGACAGCCAGCTTCTCGTCCTCGCCCCAGCTTCAAAAAACTTGAAATGCAACCAGCGCGAAATTGCAACAGCGGTAAGAGTTGACGCTGCAGCTGGGGCTTGGCGGGGGCTGGGGCTGGAGCCAAGGCAGAGGCGCCAGTTGGCTAAGCGCATATAAAAAAGTTTTAGATAAATTTAGGTGGAGCCTGCACGAAATCATTTTTAGCTGCAATAAATGATACACAGAAGAAAAGTAAGCGAATTGTCAAGGAAAATGAAGGCAACCGCTCATAAATCTATAGTAGAATCAGACTTCGTTTTGTAAGGATACATAATACATAACAATTTCTAATTTTAACACAAGTTTGTCGAATATTTCAGTTTTAATACTACTTTAGTTTGTATTGCCTGATAAATTACAATTTAAAAATGTCAAAGAAGTGGAAACTTTACAAAAAGTTAGACCACAAAGAAACAGAATGCAAAGATAGCTAGATCCATAGTCAGTGGAAGACAGCTAGAGGGAGAGGCCCATAAGAACGTGGCGGTGCTGTGACTCGGTGACTTATTACATCTGTGTTGCTCTTCTTCTATCCAGAGTCATTGCCGCTGCCGTTGCCATTTTCATTCCCATTCCCAGCTCTGTCAACCACCAAATGCCAACTGCCAAATGAAGTCGTAAAAAGATTGGCCAAAAGTTTTTGTGTGCTGTGCACAGAAGTACACACATATAAAAATAGCGAAGTTGGGATTAGTTTCATCAAGGATAAGCCAAGTGCTGGACACGAGGCTGGCTGACGCGCATATAAACGAGGCGAGCAATGCTGCAGGACTACATGACTACAGCACTGCAGGACTAGCCGGCTGCGGATCTGGCCTGGCCTGGCCATTTCGCAATTTCAGCCAAAAAACTTTTTATGCAGTTGCTTGTTTGGCTCTACTCCAGCTAAGTAACATTATACGCCCATATATGTATACGAACGCTCCCATATATTTACATATATATATATATATATATAGATATACATATACATATGTACACCAAGTAGATTTATATAGACAGGGTAAAATTTTTGAATTCATTTTACATGTTACACGTATCACAAGCAATCATATACATACGTACATAACATTTATATGCATGTGTGCAGGTGAGTGTGTGGGTGTGCGTGTGTGTGTGTGTGCATGCGTGTGTTTATTTTCCAGCAGTCAACGTACGTAGATGTATGTATGCTACCTTTATGGTCGCTCCATCTCAGGAAAAATACATCTAAGCACGTATGCAGGATCTGCATAATTTATGCTTTCAGGTGGGCAGAGCGAGTCCGCATCCAGCATCCCCACAGCCAAGTGAACACATTGGCCTTTTCGCTGCCAAGGATTACCCTAGAAAATTAGGTTTCCATTTTCATGGACCCGGACGCAGTAGCTCGTATAAAAACGGCACGACCTGGCCGCCATCTTCATAACTGAGCGACTGAGGTATACAGACAGCACCGAGTGTTTGGGGCGTGCGAGGCAGGAGGAGGAGGAGGTGGAGGAGGAGGGAGAGCTGCACGCTCAAACGAATTTATATATTTGTGTGCTCGTTTTATGACTAATATCTCGGAATATCTCTGGGCATGGCAAATGTCAGTGACGCTCGGCAGCCGCACTATCAATCCCCCTGCAGAGTCCCTCGCTCGTCAGCAGCATCCCACACACTCGCATATTTTGCAGCGCTGTGAAAAATAAAACACAAATATAAACCCGGGCAAAAACAAGTATAAAAATTTGTTTTTCCAACATTTTCCAACGACCAGAAAGACACGATGGCGTTGTTTTTGTCGAATTGGCATTGACGTTGACGTTGACACGAGGTGGAGCTTTGGACGTTAATGCCACAGGCAACGGGAGCTCCAAACACCAGCAGTTCCTAAGCACTAGAATCCCTCCTCCCCACACTAGGCCTCCCCCTTCTGAGACACTGAAATTACGTGTTTGCGCCTCATACCTCCTGCTTGGCTTATTCTGTGCGATCCCAGCATCCCCAAACTGTGCCATTTTTATATTAAGATTATTAATATTCACTTAAACAAAAGAACTGCGACATTCTGTTATTTGATATATATTTTTATGGCTTGCCACAGTTGTACAAAAACTGAGGTTTTTCTGTGCTACATTATTATTTTTGACAAGTTGTGCTAGCTTCTAGACTAAAATATACAAAATATATGTTATAATTGGCTTCATTTGCCTACAAGCAGACAATTTTAGCTGCTTAAGACTTTTATATAGTCGGAGATCTTTCCTCACCAGCAAAATGCATCCATAATACAACAATTAACAAATCTGACACCGTTGACCCTGCTTGAATAGGATATTGATGCATATGCACGCATTCTGCTTACGGCGCAGAGTATGTAGCGGCAGCCCTTGGGCTAATTGAATAACTTTTTTCCTAGATAGACTTGATTGATGATATTCATTATGGAAAGTATTATTAGTATTTGCAATAAGGTTTTGGCAAATGTTGTTGGAAAAAGGTAGGTATCCAAAATACGAAACATACAGGAAATACAGAAACTTACACGACAAATCTGAAGATTAAAAAAAAAATACAGTTATCAGAGTTTCAAGAAATGGAGAAGCTATTCAGAAGAGCAGTATTTATTGTAAATTTCAAGCATTTAGCTTCTGTGGTTTTCAAGATTGTAGTTTTTCAAGAAGCGTTTAATGATTGGAATATGTGCTCGTAGGGTTCAGGGTATCTCCTAGTAGAGCCGTATCGACTAGAATACTCTTAGTTGTTATTTTTTAAAGTGCGGCATCTCGACTTAATAAGCGAAAATGTATGTAGTATATATATATGTATATGTATTTACTATGCACGCGCTAAAAATCTTTTCTTCAACGAGCAGAAATGTGGCAGTATATCTGCATTATTATACATAACAAGAACTAACAACAAGAATTAATGTCAAATAAATATTTTCAACTAATAAGTATATTTATAAGGGAGATGATTTGCCGATTTCATCTCTTAATACTGTATAATATACAGTTTTCCGATTCTTGTGTTACTTGACTTTCAAATTATGGCAAGGCCCCAAGACACTTGATTTGCTTTTTTATGGTCTTATGTTTTTTGGGTCCATTAAAAAGTGCAACAATTAGCTTCACTAAATTCAAAATTCGTTTCATTGAGAAAGGGTCACAATCGTATACGTACTCAAATGCTTGAGAATTGCACCTGCATCAAAAGTCTGGTTCACTTGTTACAAAAGTAACTCAGAAGAGGTAAGCTCATATAATACACCATCTTGAATCCAAACACAAATCGGTTGAGCTAAATATATATAAAATACACTCTAACATATGTGTATTATATAGTATATAATATTAGATATATATGTATGTAGAGGAACCGAAGATTCAAGATTACTTTTCGTATGGATAGCGCTTGAGCATAAACAATGAATAAATAAACAGACAATTTACATAAACATATGCGTTTGATTTTTGTATGAGCTAGAAACAAACAATTCAGATGTATCTCAAAATCTTTCCCTATATATACTTTTCAAAACCTTTAATTGAAAAAAAATGAAGTCCAGGCTAGATGAACACGGAACAAGACCAGAAACGATACAGAGCTAGAGAGAGATATGGAGGAAATGAGCGCGAAAGAGAAAGAGAGCGACATTCGTCATTGAAGCTTCTGCCCACTTCTTATGCATGTCGCATGGGCAATAACAATAACATGTATCCAGCACTGCATGTGCTTATTCTTGCGATTTGCTTATTCATTTTGTTTTACGTCTGGCCATTTGCTTGTGCGACGGGAGCAGTGGGAAGTTATTGCAAAAAATATATTCCCAGAGAAATGCACGAAAAATCGAGGGACAAAAACTTAAAATTTATGTAGAGACTAAGTGTATATTTCGATTCCTTATTGGCGCATGTGTGGGAAACATGTTTTATCTAGGCTGGGGCGATTTCACACTTTATGCATCCATAACTTTCAGTTGGGATCTGCACTTCGTAAATAAAACGCGCGAGACACGTTTCCTACTCGATATTCGATGTCGACGATGGCCACGAAGGAAATGGCAAATAACAAAAAGTTGGCGCATATTGAAATTTTGCGCTGTGTGCTGCATATGAAATTGATTTCTCTCCAATTCATCCCCAACCTTTTGCACATCCACGACCATATAACAGTCGGATGTGCCAAACTGGAGCGCGGCCCTTGAGAGTTGTAAAGTTTCCTTTGTTCAAATCAAAAATGGAGCCAGAGATATCGTCTGTGTTGAATGAAATGGGGCCCGTTCAGATGATATATATATATATATTTTTTTATATATATATATATATATATATATATATATATATATATATATATATATATATATATATGGCGCCAGTTCCGATGATTATCAGATTTCATTCGTATCTAAAAATAATTATTTAGATGTATTTATTATTTCGGCATTTGCTGAAAGATTTGCTATCGAAAATTGATAAATTCTATAATAATATCAAAATATATTTATTAGATAAGACGATATGTAGAATATCTCGTGCAAAAAATGATTAATAAAAAAAAAAAACAAAATTAATAATTCAGAATATTTCAGTTCCGATAATAGGTTTTACACAAACAATTGTATTATAACGAATCCGAAAATCACATTTAATTTTTTTAACAGGGAAGACATTTTGAGTTTAAGAAATATCTCAATATATGTGGAGAGGTATAGGTTGATACTTGGATACGTTGCGCCAACAACTGAGACGCAGCCATTTAAGACCGAGTGCCCTCATAATAGAGCGCTTAGGGTCAATCGCTTTGACGATTGCATTAAACCTCCATTAAAAGTGCCGACTGGGCCAGTCGACCCAGTTGAGGCAGTTGAGACAGTTGGCTAAGCTGGCGAATGCAGTCGAGCATCCAAATTAAAATTAAATCATTATTGAAATTTGTTTAGTATCGCTCGATTCCGTCCGTTGACTGCCTCATTAAAATGGATGGCAAGAGCATTAAGGCGACAACCACAGTCACAGTCACAGTCACAGTCACAGCCGCAGGCACAGGTTCAGCCCAATGCATGGCAGCTATGCATCTGTATTTCTCTGCGTATGTATGTATGTTTTTGTGTGTGTGTGTGTATTTGCATTTGGCAAATTGTAAAATTTTAATTCGCATATCATGCGCGATAATCAGCGGCGTACATTATAAAACCATAAAAATCGCAAAAACGCGGCAATAAACGCAGCAACTCAGGCAGCTGAGTTTAGCAATGGCCGGGACGGCGACGGGCGGCGAGACGGGCAATTGTCGCATGCAGTGCCAATAAATATCCGATTATATGGTAATTGTGTATAGGCATATACATTCCCATATGCGCGCATGTGGCTGTGTCTGTGTCTGTCCCTGTCCCTGTGTGTGTGTGCGAGTTGTGCGGTCGATTAGTTCTTAGCTTCTGGGTAGAGGAGGAGGGACCCCCATATGTACTTTCGGCAGTCGAGCGCCCTCTGAGCGAAATTAGCATTTGCATGCTCGCAAATTTCAGCACAGCTGCAAATGGGAAATCGTGAAACTAGGAATTCAATGAGATTTAAATAAACATTTAAATACATTAACGTCCTGCTTGCCAAACATTGAGTCTCTTTCACAGCATAGATTCATGGCGGATTCTGGAGCGAACGAACAAAATGGCGATGGTGATGGCGATGGCTGAAAGGAGGCTTCATTTTCATGTCCATTAAGCAGGCAAAATGAATATGGACATGCAACGAGCGAAAGGATAAACAGAATCTGGGCCAGGACCACTGAAAGAGCTTGGAAATTGGGGCGTTACACGCCCTGAGTACCGACTAGAGTTTGAAATTGGAGATGGAGCACAAAATTCGAGCATAAATTCAAATAAAGTTTAACGAAGCCAATCTGTCGAGGGGACCCAGATTGATGCTGGCGGCCATGAGAATGAAAATGAGCAAGTGACAGAGGCAAAGGAGCAGGGACAGGAATTGGGATCAGGAGCGTGCAATAGGCGGCCGGCTATGAGCCATGAAAGTTATCAAAGCGTGTTATTACGAGCAACGATGCGAAACGCCGAGTAGAGTGGAATCGTTTTTGTTTTTGGTATTCTGGTCCGCTACGCAGCGCAGAGGCGCGCAGAGGCAAGTAATCAAATGAAACGCATCAAATACGTGAAAGGGATAAAAACGTAACAAAATGGCTGGCGATTTTAAAAACACGAGTGTTCGTAGTCGCCCCACCGATTGGGAGCTCGCCTGCTTCCCGATTCCGTTGACGCAGCTCTTTTTGCCAGAGGCCCGGGCGTGCAATCACAATAGCTAGTTGTTCAGGTTACTCTTGCAGTGTATTTATACTTGTGGCGGCAAATGGTATCAATAAATTTAAAATCAACGACATTCGGCACAGTGGAGCGTCAACCAAATTTGGTACAGAAAGTATGGTAAAGGCAGGGTAAAGTAAAATTTAATCTACAAACTATGTAACATACAATGAAGTCGACATTATAACCAATTCGGTATTCATTTCTGTAAGAGGATGAAAAGAAATTTCTTATAAACATGTATAGTATGTATAACAATTCCTCTATAAAAGAATAAATAAGAATTAATTATATATATTAACTTTTTGCATAAGATCATTTATAAAGGGAACTTTTATAATATTATGTAGGATTATTATTTTATATTTTTATATAATATATATCTGCAGTCAACATTTGTAAATTAATAATAAAGTATATAAATAAAAAAAATATTTTTATTCAACATAATCTGCACATAATTTTCATGAAACTGGCCCACGGTAGTATTCTAACAATGTTTAATTCAACTTCAGTTCTGGGTGTGTTTAGTTAACGGAACTCCACTTAAAATGCAGGACTAACCCTTATCCATATCCGCATCAGGATCGACGACTGCCAACCATATTGGGCAGGGCAAAAGGGCGTAGTCGTAAGACGTATGTGAACTTCTTGTACTTGAGTTTGAGGTGCTTGGGTACTCACTTGCGTGCAAAATTTGAGCACCTGACGTGAGTATGGGGCTTGGTTTGGGTTTCAATTTATAGCGCAGAGGCGCACGTGGAATGCAGAGAGCGATTTTTACGGATTTTTAAAAAATAAAATTTACGGATTAAGTTATTGTGCGACGCATGCATTGAGGGGTTCCTGCCGGGCTAGACTGAGAAGTCGACCAGTTCAGAGAAGAAGCGAGGAGAGTTCTCTTAGGTCGATTACGTTTTACAACGCAAGCATAAAAGTTGATTGAAAATGCTTATTAGATGCAAGATTAGATGCGATATGCAGCAAAAGACGGACCATTTTGGAATCAAAGTCAGGAGTCGAAGCATAAAATTTCAACGATGCTGCGACGTGGCCAAATTTGGCTCAGCGCTCAAGCCCTGGAGACTGGGCGCAGGCGAACTTAATTGAAATATCCTGCCAGACACTGTAACGTTTTAAATATTTAAGCCAGGGCTAGCGCAGTGGGAAAATGGTATGTGCGAACGCGAAAATTCAGACCACGGCAATTTACTGCTGGCAGGTAATCCCATTTAGTACGGATAATATTGCCACTCAGCGTCTGCTCGGCTGCAAATTGAACTTTTTGTCGTTTTTGGGCAACAGCAAAACGAAAAGCGAGAAAAAGTTTTTTCAGCCCGCAAAGGTGGACAGCAACAAAAAAGTTTCGTTGATAACAGACCTCATCAAAATTTGTGTTACAAGAAAAAACTTTTAAGCAAGATTTCAATTTCGAGAGCCACACACAGCGAACGTGAGCCCAAAGAACCCCCAAACCCAAGTCAAATGTTAATAATTTAAAATTAAGAAAAGTTTATAGAGCACCAAAGGTCTCTGTTACCCTTTATATAATAAGTTTGTCTACAGACGAAGATAAGACTTAGTTAAAAAATATTTGAACCAAGTTTTAATTAATTTTAAGCCGTATATTTTAGTAATCCCAACATTGAGAGTCAAAAGTGTGCTTTGATAATTCCAGGAATTTGATGGCGCAGAACAAAATTCTATGAACAACCAACACTAAACACATATCAAACGGACCCAATGCAGTTCACTGGGGACTGCCCGACTTGTATGTACACTGTTTCAATCACACTGTTTTCATTTATTTATATTACATAATATATAAAAGCTCGATGGCTTGCTACCAGCTCACCACTGATTTTCAATGGTTTGCTACGCTTCCAACTACATAATACTTGGCCAACATTTGCAAAATTTTAGAATGTAGAGTGTCAAGGTAGTAAACTATAGAAGATCAAGCTTTTTCTCGTCGGCCAATAGGTGTTTGACATTATACGATGGGAATACAGAAGAAATATAGCTTTGCCAACTTGCAAGTCTACGTCTACTACATCAGCAATAGCAAAATCTATAGTATTTCCTTACCACGATCCTTGTGGGTTATTTTATTATAAATAGAACATAGCAATCAGTACTAACATTCAATTTCAAGGCTCTAAATTGAAATAACTTTGAAATTGTTTCCTTTTTTCCAGATATGCGGACGAACATTGTGAAAACCCAATATACTCTTTTCAATTCGTGAGTAGGGCTAAAAACTAAACAAAAAATACTTTTATATTAGGTATTTCTGGACCACCGAGTGGAGTCAAAAGTTTAATGAGAAAAGTTCGACCCGGCATTCCGACCATTGCTGAGAGCGCGCGTTTATTAACCCCGAGTAATTCCGAGAGCTTCGTCTGCTTCGAGTGCTTTATTTATAAGACCTATAAAGCCAAAAGTCTCATTATTATTGTATACGAGCACCATAGTTTCGAACCAAAAAATTCTGTTACTTAAATGTTATTTATTCCAATAACGTGTAAATAAAATAACGAAAGCTAATAACAAAATACAATGAGAAATATTTGAAAGCTATGACTCAAGATATTTTTTTGCATATATTATTTGTTTTGTTAACTGACTGCAAATCATTTTACACTGAAGGATAAACAAATAGTTTAAATATCAAAAGTTACACAATATCCTACACTTGAAGAAATTTTGCAAGCAAATAAATAGTCATACATCAGACAGTATATATACTAAACATTCGTTTCTAGGACTATTTCATAGCATTCATTGTGCATTTAAAAATTAAAAGTAAAAAGTAATTAAAAGTAAAAAACAACTGAATGTGTATAAATGAACTGTCCACCATATTAATTAAATTTATGTTTATATATTATATATTTGTTTATATATTTAAAGTAGCATCGCTGTTTTCGATTGAAAAATTAAAAATAAATTTATAAACAAACTACCCATATGTGAATAGTCTATTTGTGTACATCATATTTATGGATCAACTGTGTTACTATTTCTTTTCTCGAAGTGTGCTGCATAGCTGCGAAAGCCACCCCTAAAACTGAACACCAGAGCTGAGTGTGTGTAGCTAGATAGCTAGATAGAGGCACAATCGTTGGTGGTGGTGGCCCTAGACGTCGCAGTCGCAGTCACAGTCGCCGTCGCCATCGGCGTCGCTACATCGCCCATGGAATTGATGGCTGCCACCACCATGCGCAGCGGCCATGCCTGGTGCGAGTTGCCGGCGGCATTTTTGTTAGACCTGCGGATAGATACGCAGCCCACGCATGCGACGATGCTCGCCTTGGGCGTGGCTCGCATCCAGGGAATATTGTACAACGAAATGGTATACATGGTCTACGTGCTTAGGCGACGATTGATGATGCGCTTAGGAAGTATCAATCGGAGATATTTTTAATTTCCTACAAACGAAAATCGACGATGCAGCACATTGATTTGTTTCTCCGTGGCCCTAGGAACACACCTAAAAGAACAACAATTAGTGAGAGATCTATAGGACAGAGGCCCACAAGTTGCATTCGACTAGTTGGCTGTAATACGTATCCTGGTCTAATTTATGAGCGGCCCGCCGTATGTTGCGCTGCGAAGAGATTTATGATCGCATCATAAAACAATTAACAAGCCCAAACTCGTGCCACATAAATCGCTGCAGTTTTTCTCCCTCTCTCTCTCTCTCTCTCTCTCTCTCTCTCTCTCTTTGCCTCTTTCTCTGTTTTACTACTACTTGATTCACAATTCTCGTCTGGTTATTTCATGCCGCTTCTGTGTTATATTTCACGGCGTTTTATTATTACATACTGTGGGTAGATGGGGATTTGGTCTGAGCGCGGGCTTGACACCAAAAATGGTCTATCCACTGTGTGCTCGTCCTCTCTATGCATGTGTGTGTATTTTTTTAATTAACCACACAAGATTTCTACTCATTTTCATATCGTAAACGTTTATCCAACTTAATAAGTCGTAAACGCTTCAGCTACGACTGCTTCTAACAAAGTTTCATGGCACTTCTGTAGCCGCCTTGCTGACAGGGCAGGTGAAAGTGCCCACATGCGTGAATGCATATACTTATGCATAAATTCATACCTACTCCAATATATGTGTGTAACAGGCATATGGGCACTCAACTGAATGTGCGACATCCTGCTCCCAGTTACCGCTGACAACATTAATATAAACTTAAGCGTTAAATTACACATCGAGGTCGATATGAGATGCACAGACTTATATTCAGCCTCCATAGTAACACATGGCAACACAGGCAAAATAAATAAAATAAATATAAAAAATAAGAAGCAACAATAAAATTTTATCAAGCCAGGACAAAAATAATATAGTTTGAAGTTCAATAATACAAGTTGCCTTCAAACATATTGAAAGATAAAATATATACTATTTTAAATTCTATGATGACACTAAATGATAAGAAGTCTAATATATTATATTATATTAATATAACTGAGATTTGAATGTGTGTACCACTGTGCACAACATGATATACATTTAATTTTGTAATTCTCAAACCGCTAAAAAAGAAAAAGAAGAAAAAATGAAGCTCAGGTCCTCAGTGCACACGGTGCTGACACCGAGTCATTTATCCGGCAGGTGCCCTTTTTGTTTCAGCGCCCGACAATATTCTTTTAATGGTGGCGATTAACACTGTCAGCCATGTGCAGGCAACCCTGTCGCGTTTCTCGCTTGCCGATTTAATTAAGTCGTCGGCGTCGCTGTTGCCACGCCCCCCCGGGCATCCGCATGGCGGAGTCAAGCTGAACTCTTTGCTAACATTTTTTGCTGATTCCATTGTTTGGACTAATCTCTGTTTGCGAAGCGACCCCCATAACTGTGTGCTTCGTCAGCAGCAGCAGCAGCAGCAGGAGCAGAAGCACCAGCAGCAGTCAAAGGACCTCAGTGGAACTGGAGCTGGGCTCGAGCACTCTTGCCAACACACATGGGGCTGTCATAAAGCGACCCACACATCTCTGAAAGATACTGTCAACACGTCTGCTAATGTCATTTTGAAATTTACAAGTCTTGCAGATAAACTTTGCATTTAATTCCAGCGCAGGGTCCTGCTTCTATGCTGGCCACCTTTGGCGATTCCCAGACTCGCAACCCACTTTTATCAGTTCCATAAAGAACATAAGTTATACGACACTTAGCTTAGGCCTTTTAAAGCTCACAAAATATTGCTATTGAGAGCCCGTATACTACATGAATTCGACATTTATTATATATATTTATTCTAAGCAGTGAGACTCCATTTAGATCTTGAGATCCATGGCAGACGCGTCACTGCTTTGCATTTGATATTGCCTCGATCCATACAATGATGTTCGGCTCGTTGTTTTTCTTTTTCCTTTTCATTTGCCTTTGCGCTTCGAGTTAAAAGCCATAAATTTGTTTATGAGCCCATTAAATCATCATAATGGCCAGTGCGACCTTGAGCCATTAGTTGGATACTATTTAGGCGCTCCCATTTTTGGAGACATTCGCTTTCTTTTGCATTTGGTTTATGCGCTGCTTTATTGCTTGTTGCCTTTGATTGCATTGTTCGCTTTTAAGCCGTTTACAGCCTGTACACATTCGCATATGGACAAAGGGCAGCTGAATCATTGAATAAAATATTTATTTATTTACTTATTTCATTGACTGTCTGGACGTGCGTCCCTCTGAGTATATGACTGATACGAGATATAGTTTTCGAAATATTTAAGACTATCGCTTGAATCTTGAAAGCCTGATCTCACAATCTATCAAATAATCAACTTGGTAAGATTATTCTCGAGTGCTTCGGTTTCTTTTATACTCTTTGAAGAATTTGATAAAAATATTTTGAAATGGCTCGAAATATATTTCTACCATAGTACCAAATACCAGTACCAGATAAATTGATTGATTTTTACTGACACTAATTATAAGTGTATATTATATATAGTATATTAAAGCTTGGTTATTCATATTAGGTATGAATTACACATTTGAAATAGACAAATCGCATTCTTTCTTGGTAGGAATACTCGCTTATGTGTTTATTCATCAATATAAAAATCGATGAAAGATTTAAAAATTGCTATTTATTGTGATTATCGATTTTGATTTTCTTTCACGTTTAAAAATAAATAGTTCAAAATACCCACATATTGTTTAAGGAAAACTAAGGACTTTGACAATTCTCAATTATCAGAGTAAACCTTATTAACGATTTTTTACGGGTAAGTCCGAACTATGAATATATACTTCTTTCAGATTGACGGTAAAGCCAATCTAATAGTATCCATAGGACGTCATTATTTATGATTCGGAAACAAGTAGCACCCATAGCCGCCAAGAGTTCTATTTAAAAAGATAAACATAATTTTAAATTATATGGATATAGGATTCGCCGTCGGCACATGTCTTAAATTTATCAGTTTTATTTAATCAAGTCAATAAATGTAATAGTCTGCAGTTAGGCCAAAAATGCATTACGATTATTATTAAGAAATTTCAGTTACAATTAATAATCGTAATTAGTATTAAGAAATGTCAGTTGCAATTACATTGCAGCAATGCTAATTAATGAATTGCTTGGGACTCATCGTTATGCTCAGCGGAATAAGGCATTTAAGTTTGATAGCAATTGGACATTTCCTTCCGCTTTATAGACTAGGCCTGTCTGCAGTAAGCAGTAAGCGGAGACGGTGTCCTGTAGCTCGTTTGGTTTTAGTGCGACTCGATTTGTGCGAAATTTCTGGCTGATAAAGCAATGGAAAAAGCAATGAATGACGCGCACGAGTAAATTTTCGGTTTCTTTATTCTGCCATGGCATGTTTCCATTTGTCTTCGCTGTTTGTGTAAGTTTTCCATTTGGATAATGGAAAAAGACCATTTGAGGCCATTACATGACTCTGGTCGCCAGCCGGGGGCAATTTGAGCCGCACTATTATAAGAGACCCATCGCGGCATAAGTGGAACTGGGCACGGCGCCATTGGAGCCAGCAGCTCCAAGCAACTGCCACACAAAGAGGCCAGCACACAGACAACCAGACTTTGCTAGTTGAGGCAGTGGATTTTGTGCGCAATTCTGCCTTCAGCTTATTTCAAGTTTTTCCTCTCTACATTTGCAAAATGAATTGTAATGCAATGAAGAGTGGGAAGTGCCAGCAGCGACTTGCGATGTGCCACGCCCAGACCTAAGACCCTGGATCGACCCTAGACCAATGGCCTCGGCCTCGGCAATAAAATCATATTCTCCGGGCGCCAGCCAGCTCTCAATTATAATTTTTGTGCGAAAAGTCGTTTAGAGTGTCTTTTCTTTAAGTACGAAAACGGGGGTATGTATGGAGCAGCTTCTGTTTTCGCTTGGATCTGTGTTTTTATTGGTGTTATTAGGCTGAAAGCACTCCAATTATGAGCGACTTCTGAAGGCCCGGATATGGGACACTTAATGCTAAATGGGTTTAAGGTCAGCAATCCGATAAAGTAAATCACAGCAGCGGCAACAGCAACTCCAGCCAATAAAATGAGATTGACACCTGCAAGGATACTTTCACATTTCTATTGAATCGTCCGAGTACGAATGATCTCGGGCATTTAGTGGGCTAACTTACCCATCAGCTATGTTTTTGAACCACCTCAAGTTAGGAAAAAGTGTCGATAGATAAAAATCATTTTGATATTTACTATAACAAAGTCTAACAATTCATTCTTGAGATTTGAAAATAAAGTCAATATATGGAAAGTTCACGTACTTTAGATATGTATCTGTAGTTTCAGTTTCATTATGAAAGAGTTATGCTTAAATAAAATATTCATTTTTAAAATACAAATAAAGTATTTTTAGAGATATCAACAACATAAATAAAAAAAACAATTAATCATTCAAACTCCCTCAGTCATATAAAAAAGTGTGAGTTAGGATTGCATATAATATTTTGTGTACGCATATAAATAAGTTGTGAAATGGCTTCTTAATACTAATCCTAAAATATCTAGCAGACGGACATGGCTATTGACGTGTTTGCTGATGGTATCGCAGATCTGTTACTAGCTCATTTCAAATTCAGAAGTGTGTTTGAAAGAATATACCAATCGGCTCTTTTCTTTATTCATGATTCTTCAATGTATTCCACTGGGCTGAGAGGTATGCGTGCGGATTTAATAGCCTTGAAATATATTCATTAACGGGTCGCTTTCTAGAAACAAACGTTGGCTCGAAATTGCTTAATTTGGCAATACAAAATCTATATTCATTCTCAATATATTATGATGATTCCAATCAGGGTACGAACAGCACATTTGAAATGTTGTTGTTATGCGTCATCCAGTCTCTCACAACTTACAATTTACGGAGTTAGTTATGACTTCCTTTTAACTATATGTGACAGACGCATGATTGGGGTCTTGATTATATAATGCACATACTTATGCATCCTACTTATCCTTCCATAAAGTAGCACTTAAGAACTGAGCAATCAACCCATTTGTCAAACAATTCCTTCCAACTATCCATTTGTCATTCGGCAATGGATTTTGGTTGTGATAAGTATTTTCCATTTTGTTTTTACGTTTTCATTAATTCGCCCCACCTCTCCATTGCTATGAAACTCTACTTATCCCTCGTTCCGCACTTGAGATTCATCGGGCATTTTCATTTTCATTTGTAATCTGTGGGGATTTTGTTTTAAAATTCTAGACTTGTTGCTGCTGCAATTTATGGACTACTTGACTTTTGGGCAAAGCCTATCGGCTCGCTCAGTGCTCGAAAATTGTTCCCCATGCCAATTGAAAATGTTCTATTTTTATTCAACAGTTCAAACAGTTCTGACTAACACATTTTATGTAAAGTTCATTTGTTTCATAGCACGTGTTCGTTTTTCTTGACATAATTTCAAATTTAGTCTATTGTACATAACTCACATGTCATACTCATAAATCATTTTAGAAAGAAAATAGAAGATGCTTAATAAACTATGTCAGTTTAAAAGGAAAAGCTAATTGGACACACGTTTTCGAATGTGAACTTTATCAGGCACAACCTACAAAAATATTTTACATATATGCTCGTATATTTCCAATTCAGATTCTTCTTTGGTTGCTCGATTTTTTTTGGAATGTTTCGGAATGCGATCCGGAAAAATGGCTCTGCTCAGAGTCCCATAGAGACTCGACGACACCACCACAATCGAATCAGACTTACTAACACAGCTACACTTCAGAGTGTTTGCTTGTGTGCGTAAGCCGAAGAGAGTACAAGAGAACAGAGAGCCAAAGTTAAATGAAACATTCAGATGGTCTGCGTTTGTATTTGTTCGATTGGCAGCAACGCCATCTACAGCTCAGTGCACCATGCCTGGCCAGCAACACCAGAGGTCGCTCCGTGCAGGGGTGTGTGACCTGGCTACTGAACTGTGCTGAACTCCGATAGGACATCGAATTCTTATAGCTATATTATCTAGCACACTCGTTGAGCAGAACGTTTGCCTTTCGTCATTTTGTTAATTTTGTATGCTCATCTCCAAATTTAGGAGTTACAATTTTATTTTTCAATCACATTTGAAAAGACTTGCTAAGCCTTAAACTCAACACTCAACTGAAATTTTAACTGTCTGTCCGTCCGTCTGTCCGAATATTTGAAAGAGCCGATCTCAGCTCCAATAAGAGCTAGAGACTTCTATATTTATCTTTATATGTATTTTATGCAATTTTAATTTTTGCTATATTTTTGATACCGGCCCCAAATTTCCCCAAGTTCTTAAAATTGAAGTATAGTTATAAATATAACCAAAATGTGAATGAGCTCGTACTTTTACTAAACTGATTTTACTATCGATGTGCTTTATTTCCCTTATACATTTTTTTTACATTCATTTAAAAAAATTGAATATTTACAGAGGTTAGCTATCGCTCTTCTACTGAGATATTTACAATATTGTTAGTTTGGAGTTTTCTGTGTGTTTTATAAAATTTGTGTTTACAAGGAAAATTTCGGAATATATTTTAATGAAGATATTTGAAAACAAGCGTTTAAACCCAATATTTTGTTTATATTTCCTATCGTTTTCCCAAATGAGGAATGTGACAGTCGACTGCATAAAATTTATTCTTGGCTAGAAATTGATTCTATTGATGAATAATATACAGTTTTTGATAAATAAATAAAGGGGCTACAGTTCCTAATTTTGCATGGTCCCGTGAATATATCATTTTCGACCAATATTTAAAATAGGTATAGAGTAAAGAAATTGGAAACTTATTTTAAAACACGCTATTCACAGCACATATATTAATCTTATAAAAGTGAAAAAGATTAGTAGAGCGACTGTGAATATCGCAATTAAAGAAGCGGAACATTTTTGAAGTAATATATAAATCTATTATCGGTTTGTGTGTTTTGAGTTGTCAGTTTTTCAGCTTTCCCAACAGCTTAAATTAAAATGTATCTTAAGCAAGAAAGAAAACTCTAGGTGGGTGTGACCGATTGGGAGACACCCATGAATTCGTGTTTTTAAATTTACTTCATACTTTCAACACCGCCATTAAATAAAAAGAAAAAAAGTAATACGTGTCTCCTGGATTCGAATACTGAACAGCGAGACTGTTTAAAAAATATGTTGTAAGTCTCAAATAAAATAGCAGCTGACACTTTAATGTGTTGTACGCGATTCTTTGAATTTGAATGTATGTGTGCAAATGCACAAGATGCTGAATGTTGCTTGCCACTGGCTTTTGCAAATGAGCCAAACGTTTTGTGTAATAACTTCTTTGTTATTTTTGATATGATCTACATATTCTAAGAAAATATTTGTCTATGAGGAAAAAATGACAGTTCCTACACATATTGGCTATGTATGCAGGTGAACTTCAATTTAAAGAATTAGGAGAAATTAGGAGTAAGTATCCGGTAGAACAAAAACCAAAAAGGGATAAAATATACATGCCACTTATCATATTTAGTGACTCTAGCTCCAATTTTATATCAAGTTTTTAATCGATAACAATAAAATATTAATATTTATCGATGAATTGAAGCAAACCAGCAAAAAAATTCAAGTCCTTAGCTCTTTTCGGTTCTCAGATCAACGCGTTCATACATTCGGACAGACGGATGGACGGACAAAGCTACGCGCTCAGCTTGTCTTCCTGATCAAGAATATATATACGCCTTTTTCTGACTGTTACATATGTCACATCTTAGCAACATCTATGTATTTACTCTAATTATGTGAAATATTTAATATTGCTGTTCATTTTTTAACAGCTGATAAGAACTGTATTGCAATTATAGTTCTCTAGTTAAAGAAACTTAGAACGATAGCTCGATAGAAAAATAATGTAAACTATGATACATGTAATTAACTTTTAGGAAAACATTGTAAATAATTATAAGAAAGAATAAAGAGAACGAAAGGAATTGCAAAGATACCTCTCATATATATACAAAAATTACAATCAGACAATAATAGTATTTCTCTAATATTCATTATAAATTTTCTTAATTTTAACTTTTTTAAATTTTATTTGTGTCAGGATATACACGTATTTTTTGAAGGAGCTCAATATTTCAAAGCATACCCGCACTCATCTCGTAATTGATCAATTCTAGAATATACCAGGAGCCATTCAATCGACTCCGACTAAAAATGCATAATTCAAAAGATCTTTTTCTTTTTATGCAATCAAAACGTGGAAGTCTGTGAGAATACACCTTACTTTCCAGGCTTAAATATCACCCAGAACGTTTGGGAATGATTGTGAATGAATGTGTAAGCCTTTGAAAAACAATAAAATATAAAAAAGAGTTAGTTTAAGTTATCAAATACATTGGGCTCAGCGATTTTGGTCTTTATAGTCGAGGATCGAAGGTAGTTTCACTCTTTGATTTTTCTTATAAAATATAAAGTATATTAATCTTCTTAACGAAGATCATATTTATGATCTACATACAAAAATTTGGTAACTCTAGTTGCCAAATTGAGCGAGTTATCAACAATTGAATTTGAATGCGCTATCCTGATGTCAAACTTTTAGCAACCATTTACTGTAAGAAATAAATTAGAACGATATCTCGAACAATATAGAAAATATTCCACATTAACGGCGAAAATGAAGGGTGCGTTATCCTGATGACGCGCAGTGTATATATATCTCATATTTGATGAATTGTACATAATGATACGGTATTTTCTTTCAACTACTTTTACAGTCTACTGTCTTATCGATTCAAGGGATTTACAGGGTATACACAAACCACTCAGCAGATACACACCTATTTCGTTCTGTTTAAAAGCCTTTGTATGTACGTACGTACATATCAAAATATTTATGTATGCATGTATGTATTGCAAGTATGTATTTGTATGTACATACGTCCAGCACATTCCATATTCACCATCATTCGGCGGACAAATCTCTGAGGTCGAAAAGACCGAAATTTACCACGCCGCTTGTGCGTTGAACCCTTGACTGTAGCGACCTTAGCTCCGCCCATTTTTTAATGGCCTCTGCCACACTGCCAGAGCGACGCATGCGCCTTGCCGGCGAATATGGAAGACAAAGCAGAAAGGGAAAGACAGCATGGAAGTCAAGCGGCAAGAGGCAAGCGGGATGGAGATTAAAAGCCATGTGAATAAAATGAAGTTAGAATAGAGTGGGGCAGCTGTGTGGGTTGGGTTGGTTCCAGTAGGTTTTCCCGTCGCTGATTAACATTTTTATAAATGTATTCAAATGAGAAGCGCTCAATATGGAAATGACTCTTGGGGCCGACGCTCTAGCAAGGCAATTAAAATCCGAATGGCTTTATGATTTTTCTTGGTGCCGCCAACAACGACGGCGACAGTAACTTCAGATCGAGATGTCTGGATACTTTTATGTCGCGGTGCACTGCAAGCGGCCGCTCCCCTTTTCCCCTTTTCCCCTGCCCCTCTCTCAACACTCCGCGCTGAGTTGCAACATGTGGCATTAATTATGCGGCGATAATGTCTTGCTTTGTTGCCAAGAGTTAGGATTCTTTTTATGAAAGTGTCAGAATAAATTACATTATTCCAAGCGAACTGATACCTCCGCCTCGGCACAAGTCTGCGTTCTAGCCGTGACTTTTAGGGAGGAACCTTAACGCATGTCTATGTCGCGTATTAGCATGGCTTTGACTGTCAGGGCAACCCTAACTTAACCAGTCTTGGATCTCAGCATTTTAGGCTCCTTCAAATTTTTCATCGTGAAGTCTTGCCAATTGCTTCAACTAAATTCAGTAGACTGCCGAAGGAGGGGCACATGTGGCACGCCCTTGGGTCGCTGTGTCACTAAAAGTAACCCTCAGCACTTCAATATATGCGAGAATATTAAGCTCATGCATTAATGTACTGATTACGTCGCTTGCCGAAGCGAGACTGATATGAAAGGAACACCACTACCACTTGTCTTCGATGGAGATGGAAATTGAACTATGAACTGACAGCGACATGATGCTCGACACGTCATCAAAACAGTTCTGTTTCTTTTGCATTCAATGCTTGTTCAATGTGTGAGGGAGCGTTACTAATGGAAATTTGTATGTTACATCACCTTTGCCTTTTCGTTCGAGGGCGCACACCGAGCCGTTCCTATTTCATTTGCATTTGTATTTTAGCATTTCTCGAATCCTTTTTCCCAAATCGGATGTCCAGCTGCGTGTTTTCTGTGGTTATGGCTCAGTCTTTGTCTAAATCAAAATATTTTGAAGCCGGAGCTGCTGATGCGGATGCTTTATGATGTGGCCATAAAAGAACCCGTCTTCACGCTTTCGCCGGACCACACCGGTCTAACGAATCCTTGGGCCGTCATTAGGGAAAAAATGCCATAGCCAAATGCTGTGCCCGGGATCGCATTTTGCGTCATTTTTTCACGTGAATACAACGCGAAAGGTCGTCTCTCGGCCTGCACCATCATAAATCATTATAAATGCAACTGGAGCAACCCTTTCCTCACTCTGCTACCTGTCTCACACTAAAGAGTTTTTGTTGTTCCAACGGAAAGCAGTCGTTGCATGCCTCCGATGCCTGCTTCCATGTCATTTTGCAACCAGACTTCGACGTGTATTATTAGTTATTTTGATCTGCACCAATATTTGTATATCTATTCCCAATTTAAATTACCGTGAAGACGACTTTTGGATGAATTGAACAATTTTTGCTATCGTCATAGTATTAAATGTTATTACGGTTGATATCAAAGTGATGACAAAGACAGGTATATATAAATCCTTTTCAAAATATGCTAAATATTCCGTTCACTACTTAATTGCTTCAATTATTTACAAAAATCACTTACCTAGTCCAAAATTGTGTGTTAACCAGCATATAGTTCTTCCTGATTCATCGAACATCTATAATAATATAAATAAATAAATACAAAGAACATGGTTAGCGATGTAGTCAAAAGCATGAAACAATTTATATGCAACATTACTGAAAGTAAACTATCTATATTTACTTTGATCAAAAACTCAATTTCAAATTCAAATTGTCTATCGAAATCCCATGATTCACTTTCATTTCTATTAAACTTTTTTAAATGACTGCAATCCCATAGAGAGAACTGGTAACTTGTAAAATCGTTTGCTTGCTTCTACATTGAATTCAATTTTGTGAAAATTATTGCCTAATTTCTTTGGTACATTACTGATGTCCTTTCAAATCGCCGACGGCACAAATATGTCTTTATTATTATTATATATATATATATATTATAAGCACCTAAAGCAAAAATTCAAAGCATATTCCACCTGTCATAGTGTGCAATAAAATATGTATATTTAGTATTTACAGTTTATAATTCAATTACTGTACTGTAATATATAAATATAAAATACCTACAATGTATACACAAACGAAAGCATTATGATATATATAGTAAATGAATGGTTAATACATCTTAAATGTTTACATTTACTAAATTTGTTCTGATGGTTCTTTCTGCCTCAAAGTATTTGTGACGCTGTTCAATAATGACCAAATAAAAATATGTGTATTTTAGAAGATATTAAAGAACGGAACTTGAGGAAGCTCTAATTTGAATAGTGTTTGTGGGAATATGCCGACTACTCGGCTTTGTATGACTTACACATTTACATATTTAGATAGATAGTCACCTGGAAGAATCTGGCGGGCCAGTTGAATTGCTGGCGGTGCGAAGCGTGTTGCACGAGAAGCATTGCACAATAAATCAGATCCACTATTAATGTCCGAAATGTCAAAAGTGGCGGCAACAAATCAATTTAATTGAATCCACGCCCAGCGTACCAGAGAAGCCGACGAACGCGAGCTGCGAGTTGCTGGACGGACATGCAAGTTGGGAGAAGAACGAGCTGTGGACATGGTCCCGGAGACCAGGCAAAGAGCAGCAACCGCGAACTAAGCCACAAGCATTACAGAGACGGAAAGGAAAGCACAAACAAGGCACAAAACTCCGCGCCGACCCACAAGTATTGTTAACGTCACAAGTATTGTTACCTTGCCTTGGAAATCACACGCGAAATTGTAATCCACTTTTAAATATATGCATGTCTGTGAACGTTCACAGTTGGTCGAAAGGCGCTGGAGCAGAGCGTTCCTTTTTCTTTGTTAAAACCATAATTAATACTGTTATTTTGGGCAGCACACGAACCGGCTCGAGTTGATTTACAGCACGTTTTTATTTTCTTGTGTCGTTTCATTTTTCATTAATTTTCACAATTGGAGCCACATTTGATGTGGACAATGGCAGCCATGAAGGCTCCGGGCTGTGGGCGCCGTGCTCTGTGCTCCGGGTTGCGGTATCCGGGCTTCGCCTTCTACTGTCTGACTGCGAGTGCGACACCTCAGGAAAAGTGGAAGCCTCGACCCCGATTGGGCTATCGAGCATTCTTGTCTGCTACTTGGGGCCCGCTGGCTTGAGAAGATATCAATTGTCGGATGGTGTATGGAGCAGGACGTCTGGTTCACGCGGCGTCGACCTGAGAGCAAAGTGTCCAAAAAATAATATTTGCTGTTCAGTTTGACAGTTGAGTCAATGGCTGCCGCAGCCGATGCCGAGGCGAAGGTTGTGGAAGCGCAGTCGGCGCACGAAGCAGCGTCGAGACAAGAACGAAGCAAAAAGCAACAGAAACGTAAAATGAGAGTGAGAATACGGGCAGACAGAGCCGGCAGTAACAGTAACAGCGGCAACAGCAATACCAACAGAAACAGCCACAGCGCAACATCAACAGCCAGAGCAATCAGATACAGACAGACGAACGGACGAACGGACGCGTTCCGCGAAGGGGAAAAGGTGTCGCTTGACGGTGGTTGAGAGCCAAAGTGAATGCTTCACTTGCCTGCGCCAGGGCTGGCCCATGCATGCCAGGCTGTGCATGTATGTGTGATATACTGGATGGGGCTGTGGCTATGGCTGTGGATGTAAATGTGGATGACGATGACAGCGTTGCGTCGCTTAGTTAGACAAAAAAAAGGTCATAAACCCACAGCAGAAGCAGCAGCAGCAGCAGCAGCAGCGTCCGCAACACTTACGCTTGCTGGCACGCCAAAGGACAGAGATAGAGTACGAAACGAAATGAAAATGGAAATAAGAATGAGAATGAGAATGAACATGAACATGAGCTGCGAGCGCAGTGCTCAGCGCGCTGAGAGCAACCACATGGCACCACCATTGCCAGCTAGCGGTGAAAAGATGAAAAGCCAGAGAAGCAGCAGTTGAAACAAAAAGGCACAGCGATGGGTCATAAAACGCGTATGCAGCTGCCCTCTCCTTCTGGGGCGCGCATTTTCAGTGCTCCATCTCGCTCACTCACTCACACAGGCACACAAAAACAACCACCAGAGCACTCTCCCGAAGCGACAGACTCTAATACAGACACACACACACACCCAATCATTTTATATACGCCATTTGCTGTCTGCTGTAGATACATTTGTATCTTTATATGCGAAACAAGTCAACGACGCGTCGGCGACGGCGTCCACTACGGAGATCTGTATATACTTTGCGTTTGCGTGTGTGTGCGACTCTGTGTGTGTGTGTGTGTGAGTGTGAGTGTACGCGACTGTATACTCCCTGCTGATATTGACGCTGACGACATCGGCATCGGCATCAGCGACGAGTCAATTTCGAGTTCCAGTTTCGCATAGAAGTGGTTGTTGCTGTTGTCTTTCCCCTTCCCGAATCATTTGATTGTTATTCCTTCTGCATTCCGTTCTGTTCCCGAAATTAGCAAGAACGAAAGCAATCTGTCTAGATTCCACCACCAGCTCTTCTCTTATCTTCAATCGGAATTGGGGTTCAGTTCCCAGTGCGCATCTATCACCCGTTTATCTTTTGATTACCACATCGAATTGTATTGAATTTGGGGCGCAGCACAGAACAAAAGGAATAAAAAGAAAACGAAAAAGCATCGACAAGATGGTCTCTTAAACACATTTTATTTAACGCCTTCCATGGCTAAAAACATAAGCCCGAGAACAAATTAGCCTGATATCGATATGCTTTTAGCCCAGACCGAGAACATACTGAAATCGTACGTATTTATGTATCAGGCGGACTCTTTTCAGCATATTTATTGTAATACCTCTTCAAAGCAGCTAATGTACTGAATCTATACAAATACAGAGCCAAGCTTGTAAGTATAATAGTTTAAAGCCCTAGCGACCTACAACCAACTGAAGAAGGTCCCTAATCAATAGTATTATTTTAAATAAATAGTTAATATACTAAAAAAAAGACTAAATGAGATATAAAATTGGGAATAAGTTGACAGGATAGAGGAGTGAATTCTCTGTCCAGCAGGCCAAGCCCCTGCCCTGCACTGTCATCGATTTCAAAGCAGGTGAGCTAAAAGTAAAAATTGTATTAGAGATAGATATATATATAGAGAGAAATATATATAGAGAGAGACAGAGCTCGGAGGAGAACAGGTGACAATTTATTAAATTAAGGCGAAGGATATAAAACAGTTCTACAAAAAATAATCCATGTTGAATATAGGCAAAAAATACCAAAGTACATAATTAATCTTAAAATAAATATGGAATAGAACTTAAGCTGAGTACATTTGGGATATTTTCAGTATTATATTCACTGAATTTCGTAACATATTTTTCGCCCTGGGTCCTAAAAAAATAAGAAATCAGGGTGAATGGATTTGTTAAAATGTGGGTAACATGCACTTCATAAAGTACATGCACCCTTGAGCAGAACGACAACCTCAGTGGATCTAGCCTTGTCCGTCTGATCCTCTATCCGTCCGTCGGCCCATACGTATGAGAGCGTCGATCTGAGAACCCATTAGAGAAAAGGACTTAAAAATTTCTTTAAAAATTCCTGTATAGATTGCGATATAGAATAGTATATATATTGTATTTCCAACTTATTAACTGTTTTTATATATATATATATATATAATATATATATATATATATATATATATATATATATATATATATATATATATATTTTTATTTTTATGATTTATTTATTGATATATATATAAAAATATATGCAAACTGACAGATATTCATTTAAATTCATTAAAGCTTAACTATTAACCAAAAACTGTTAACGTTTTCTTATACCATTAGTTTTACTTATTTATATAATATCTAATTTTCATTAGTGCAGCCCAAGATCAATAAATATTTATTTATGGAGTCTGCCCTGTAAGGGCTCAGACCCACACAATCTCTGAAACTGTCTGTACAAGCTAAGAGCTTGGAAATATTTTATAGCAGAGAAAAGAACATGCATGTAGTTTTTATTATACCCTGATCTGATTAAAAAGAGAAATCACTTGGTAATGTTGTTATAAGTGTGTAAAACGCAAAAGAGACTTGGCCGAGATGAAAGACGTGCACAACTCGTTTAGATCAACGTTATCGAAAGATTGAACGTTGATATCGAAAGATAAAAACGTTATCGCATTTCAATTTTTATACCCTGAGCCCATTGAAAATGGGAAATCAGGGTATAATGTTTTTGTTGGATGTATGTAACAGGCAGAAGGAGGCGTGGCAGACCCCATAAAGTATATATATTCTTGATCAGGACGACAAGAGAAATCGATTTGGCCCTGTCCGTCTGTCTGTCCGTCCGTCCGTCCGTCCGTCCGTCCGTCCGTCCGTCCGTCCGTCCGTCCGTCCGTCTGTCCGTATGTATGAACGCGTCGATCTCAGCTCTCAGAAGAGCTAGAGACTTGAAATTTTTTTTGTAGATCCCTATATACAGCGCGCATATCGAGTTTATTTTCGATAATCGATAAATATATTCGTTTTTTTGTTATCGAATAAAAACATTATCGAAATTCAGTTATAAAATTCTATCTCGCCCATCTTTTAAGCTAGAGACACCAAATTTTATATTTAGCTTTATATGTATTTTATGCAATTTCGAATTTTGTTATATTTTGGATACCGGCCCCAAATTTTCCCCAATTGAAGTTCAGTCTCAAATATAGCCAAAATGCGAATGAGTTGGCACTTTTACTAAACTGACAAATATGCCCATAGAATATGTTGATCATATGCCGAAAATTTCATTGAAATCCGTTAAATAGCAAAAAAGTTATTAAACAAAACATTTGCCTACTTTGCAAAAACACGCTGCAGCAGCGCCAAGCGAACGCACTTGCACACACACATACAAACGCTCGCATTCTAGTCGCTTCGAAGAATCGCAAATTACGTTTGAATTTTGTTGAATTATTAGCTGCTGCTTTAGTTTACATTTGCCATCGCTTTCTAAGACAGTGGAGTGGCGTTGTTGGCAGAGGTGATGCGCGTTGCTTAGTTAACGTAGATTTAAACCTCGCCAATGTCAGTTTTTTGAAAAAAATGCTTTACTCTTGAAATTTTTGTATAATTTTACGCCAAATATAAGTGTATTGGAAAACACAGGTTCGACGAGGCTCAGGGTATACCCTAGTCGGTTACGCCCGACTAGAGTTTTCTTACTTGTTAAATCAAGCCTCTTGCATTTTAAAGCTAGCCTCGTATATGTTATTTTAAACAAAAATTAATTATTTTAAATTAATTATTACCTATTCAAATCTAATTGTGTTACAAAGAAATGTATATTGTAAAGTCGATAAATGTGGGTGTGCATGGGTAATAGGAATTCTTACCCTGAATCCTATACAAATGGGAATTCAGGGTAAAAAAGTTTTTATCTTGGCTAAAAAAAAAACTCCTCCTTCGAGAGCTGCCCCTACCCTGGAACCAAGAGTTATCTTGCATTTGCCATCAAGGCTAAGTCCTTACATGCTCCAACTTGGCCCTATCTATTGTTTCCCGCATCCTGGTCCCAATTTTTCCGCCGCAAAACCATTTCGGCGAAGTCAAGAACCTTTCTCCAGTCATCTTTGCTGTTAAACATTTGCTCTACAATTGAGTCGACTCTGACTTCACCGTCAGCTTAAGCCAGGTCGGTTTTTTCTTCTTTCCGCCTCCCGCAGTAAATGAAAGTGTGCTCACCGTCGTCCATTGCATTTTCGCAGTAAATGAAGCTGCATTCCGCAGGTTTCCCCATCTTATTATTAGAAATTTAGATAAAAAGAGGTTTCACCGTGCTTTCTATTTAGCCACTGCTCTAGGTCGGGGATGATTCTAGCAGTCCCTATCCCGTAACTTTCGCAGGACCATATTGCCTTCCAAGAGCCTATAGTCTGCTGGCGCACGGTCTTTGGTGACCGCAATATAAGTTCTGTTTGCTGGAGATCCCATATCTTCTTGCGCATATATCATATCTCTTTCACAAGGAGATCAATCGAGATCACTGCTGCTATCACCGTCACAGCAGCTCCAGACACTGTGCGGTACGCCGATGCTATACGTAAGGCTGCTGTCCTTTGCACAGACAGCATCGGGGTCCGCCTTACCTCTGCATTTAAGGTGTCCGCCTTCCATAAGCAGTCTTCGCTTCCCCGCGGCTGGTCCGACAATATTTGCCATTAGTCTCAGAGACCCCGTTGCTATCGCTGCTTTTCGCGTTGCATGTTGAAGTTGTACCCATAAGATTAGTTTAGAAGATTGAAAAAAATAGGTGCTAGTATTTGTTAGGTTACTTGTTTACTTCCTTTTTGGGGATGGTTAGATTATTTTTGTTATGCATGTTGTATGACAGACTTTTTGACTTCTCTCTGTATTGTGTTATTGAACATCCGACTCAAAAATATACTATATTCATAATCGATTGAATTGTACTGAAGCGAAAAAATCAATATGTAGTAATCTGTAGGACAATAATTTCTAAAAAAGAGAAACCGATCGGCCACGTTACATTGCAAACAAGTGGAATAATCAAACTCTTAGAATATAACCGATGAGCAAACATTTTCGGCTAGGGTTGGTATAATTTAATTTTACTTCAAAGGAAATATCTGCCATATGCAACCCAATGAAACCAAATAGAGTTCGATGGACATGAATACATTCGCTTGTACATAACATAAAAAACGCATTAGGTCGCACAGAAACACTTTACTGCACAGCTTTTGGGGTTCATTGAGGGGAATGGCAATGTTTACATAACAGGGTGCATTTTATAGCATTTCCTTTGTGCGCATATTTTGCATCCCCTCACGGCCTTCTACTTAAAAACCGGAGTGCTGAGTGTATATAATCAACTTCAAGTATATAAGGTAGGTATAAGACCCTCAATATGCTTCATAAGTTAACATTTTAGTTTTAAACCATCCTTCGCACATTTCAGCATGTCCATATGCGGCTAGCATTCCCGTAAGTTTGATTTAGAAGTTGTATAAAAAACGACACGAATAATATACAGAATACACACATAATGTCCATTCACGGTTTAAGCGCTGTCAGTTTCAGGGCATTGGAACATTTTTTATTTTTTATATCCTGAACCCATCGAAAATGGTAAATCAGGACATAATAGTTTTGTGAAAATGTAGATTAAGACCCGACACACCAAATAAAATAAAGTATTCTGCTTTTTATCGATAAAAATCGGTAATTTCAATTGGTTATTCGAGCTTAGAATGAATACTGTTAAGTCTTGAGACTTCTAATTGTTTTTGCTTTTGTGCACTTTGAATTGTAGATACCTTTTCTTCTTTCCCAAATTTTTGCAAAGAACCTATTTCAGATACTAGAAACTTGTGCTTTAGGAAATACAAACATTTGAATTCCATAATTATGCTTTGAAAGTTTCATTAAGAATACCCAATCTATAAGAAAATAATTTACCATAGTTCAGCACTTACTACATCCTACCGCAGTCGCTGTGTAAACTGCTCAGCAAGCAGAGTGCCTGCTTGTACTTGATGCTTACATGTGCATGTGTGTGCATGTAAAGTTTGTTATGTGTTATATAAAAGGAGCACGTGATTCTCAGAATATAACCGCTTCGCAGAGTTCAGGGTATTTCTTAGTTGAGTAGACTTAACTATACGATAACTTGTTTATTATAATTATTTCATATTTTGAGACATCGATCCCTCACAAATTTGAGTGCTCAAGTAAAAAATTCTAGCTAGAATATATATTTAGAATATTAGATTATTAGATCATAGATCATCCCAATGCAGAGAAAATTATAAATATACCTTACGATATATATACTTCATGAAGTGAAAATTTCTTCGTGGTCTGAAAATATTCCAGGCATTATATTCAATTATATTAGATGCTCCTGCATCTAGAACCAGCACTATACCAAAATATTTTTTGGATTTCAATAAGTAAGAAAACTCTAGTCGGGTGTGACCGACTAGGAGATACCTTAAGCCCCGTCGAATCTGTGTTTTTCATTGAATTTGGGGTAATTCGAGGCCGGTATCCAAAATGTAACAAAATTCAAGATTGCATAATATACAATAAAGCTAAATAAAAAATTTGGTGTCTCTAGCTTAAAAGATGGGTGAGATATAATTTTTTCGCTTTTGTTTTTAATCGATAACAATTAATTGGGGATAGTTATCGATTATTTAAAACAAACTTGATCTGCGCGTGCTATACACGGACATACATAAAACATTTCATGTCTCTAGCTTTTATATGTTTGGATAACGACGCGTTCAAACATACGTCCTGATCAAGAATATATATACCTTATGGGGTCTGCCACGCCTCCTTCTGCTTGTTACATACATCCAACAAAACCATTATACCCTGATTTCCCATTTTCAATGGGCTCAGGGTATAAAAAGCTGTTTATTTATCATCTAATAAATTTATGTAACTGTACCTTGAATCCATTTAACATGGATACAGATACCTTGAACCCCTTACGATCCGTGTTTTTAAATATACTTACGCACCGCCTCTGCCAACACATCCACTTCGCCGCTTGAACAAAAAGCTCAACATCTAAAGTAAAGTAGCAAACACAATTCAATCGAAATTGTGATAATGCACGCATTTGAATGTATGTGTGTACATATATAGGAATATGCATGAGCCTGGCACTGTTTACAACTTGGTTTAACTAATTATCCCAATCTTTTGCATAGTCACTTCTGTATTATCTAAGGGATATCAATCAAATTTCAGCATATGATTTATATATGCTTTGGAAATTTTTGTGAGTTCAATCTTGACACTATGTAGAGCCAGTATCCATAATATAACTAAATCAATATAAACAAGTAAGAAAACTCTAGTCGGGCATGACCGACTAGAAGGTACCCTAAACCCCATTGAATCTATGTTTTTAAATATACTCCATGCTTGTATTCAGCGTAAACTTTTAAAAGCTTTCAGGTTTTCATTTTAGCAATCAAATAGCATTTCCGTCGATAAAAAAAACCAAAAGACTGACATTAGATAACTTTACCCTACGCCAATCACGCAACGCGCATCACCTTTACCAACAACGCCACTTAATTTTGGTAAAAAAAAAAACAAAGCAAGAAAGCGTGCTCTAATCGGGACGGATCGACTAGCGACTAGCGTTTATGGGTATCGCGGATATCGCACACAAGCACATAAACGAACTATGAGTACACACATACATACGCAGTCATGCGTAGGCACGCGCTCTGCTTACTGCGCAGTTGACGCTGCGGCAGCGCTTGGGCTGCAATATGAGCATTACTATGGGAAATTGATTGTTGAACAACTTTTTTTTTGCTTGGACTTTCTTAATGAAACTTTCAGAGTATTATTAGATGGTACATATGTTTGTATTTGCCAAGGCACTAGTCTCTAGTATTTGATATACGACTTTTTGAGAAATTTGCAAATTTTGGGGAAAGGGGAGCCGGTATCCAAAGTCGAAAAATGTCAAAATGTGCGCATTCATTCCAGTAACATACATACATCTAAAGTCTCTAGCTTTTACGGTTACAGAGTTACGCTTGAATAGCAAAGTCTAATTATCGATTGTTATCGATAATAAGAAAATGGGATGAGTTATCGAAAATTTAAGAAAAACTTATTAAGCGTATGGTATACACGAGTATTCACGTTAAATTTCAAGTCTCTAGCTTTTGCGGTTTAGGAAATCGGTGCGTTCATACGGACGGACTGACGGACGGACGGACGGACGGACGGACAGACGGAAAGGGCTTAAACAATTTCTCTTGTTGTCCTGATCAAGAATATATATATTTTATGGGGTCTGCCACGCCTCCTTCTGCCTGTTACATACATTTTCACAAAACCATTATACCCTGAATTCCCATTTCAATGGGTTCAGCGTATAATAATAAAATAAATAATAGAATAAATTACGCTTGAAAAAATAAGTCAAATTATCGGTTGTAATCGATATTAAGAAAATGGGATGAGTTATCGAAAAAAAATTCGATTAACTAACTAAAAAGAAGTTGAAAATGTAAACTAAAGCAAATATGTTAAATTATATATTGCTTCATAAATATATTATATAACTATGTTTTTTTTTTTTTTTTTATTTCTATTCGAATACAACCTCCAATTTTTCCCAAGTTGCTATAGGCAATATAAAAAATTATTTTCTTATTTGCTAAGCTGACAAATATTGCGAAAATTAATCATTCCGTGAGCTATGCTATTTGATTGTGAAAATGCTAACTTACTTATTTGTATAGGCTTATGATGGATACAAGCCTATGGTAGACACAATCCTATATAAATCGAGTAAGCTCATTTATTTGAATTTAAGCTACAGCTACATTGTAATAGTTATTACCTTGAATACCATTTCAACACAATTCCAAATTGTGCTTTCGCATGTATATCTATTTTGGTGTTCATTTCTTAGACAGTAAATAACGAAAAACACATTTTTTATTAAACTTCGGGAAATTAAGCACTACAAAGAAAGGTACGGGAATCCAAATGTAAATGTGCTTTGGTTGTCCTCTCGTTGTCCTCTTATATATACAGTGAAGTGAATATATGTATATAGTTCCTTCCGTTGATTTCTCTTCTATGACTTTGATAAATTGGCATTATCTGTTCCATTGAAATAATTGTATAGTCCCTTTATAATAGTCGTTGCGGTAGATTTCAGACCTAGAGCACATCATCAAGTCTATATATTGTAATCAAAAATATGTAGAATCGGAGTTTATTATGTCAAAATAATAACTATGTCCCAAATTAAAATTAATTTAAGAACCCATTTACCGGTGAAAGTGCAAAAAAAAAATATTGCCTTAAATTGTAGAAGCGAGTTGGACGATTATGTACTAAGAGCAGCCAAAATTAATTTCAATTATTTGGTTGCTACTGAATATATATTGTAATTATAATTAATTGTAACATTGTAATTAAATTTAGTTGCTCATAGTACATAATCGTCCATATATAAATTTAATTACAATGTTATTTATAATTTATATTTGAAATCATTGTAGATTTCATATATATATATATATATATATATATATATATATATATATATATATATATATATATATATATATATATATATATTTATATATATATATATATATATATGAAATCTACAATGATTTCAAATATAAATTATACCTTGTGAACAGAATTTTGACATTAGTTAAAATATTATAGCACTTAATTTGTTAGTTTCCTACGTAGTTGTAAATAAAACTTCAGACATCACAGTTACGTAGTAATTTATTTAACCTTATGACATATTTCAAAACAAAACTATTTCGATCTAGATTTCATTTGTAGAAGCGCAGCATTGTATATACTTTAGGAAAATAAAAACGTTAAAGGTAACTCAGATGTAAAAAAAAGAAACACAAGAAATCATTAATCCGAATTGAATTATCTTACTTGGAAAAAATATATTCTGTGAGTTAAGAACTTTTTGATTTCAAAGAGCTGAAATCGCAAATTGAAATTTACTAAGTTTATTTATACTTTGCACTTCTATGGATGCGTATGAATAAATTCGATGCTGAGAGGTCGTCCTTGAATCGCAATGTGATCGCACTGATAACCTCTGCGACAAGACCTTTAAAGTGGCTAAAAGTACTTACCAAAAACAAAACCGAATTTAAAAGCATAAAAACCTAAAATACCGATTTGGAAACACGAAATTTGAAAACTAAGATGAGCTATTCAGAAGCTGAACGGATAAATCGATGAGTGCTTTGCTTTAATTTTTCGGGATGTCTTGGTAACTAAGTGAATAAGTCATAATTAGTAATTAGCTGAAGGAGCTAAAAAAGTATAATCTTCGGTAATTTTGAAATTGTGTATATTTACTGGATTTAATTTCTGCAATTTTTTTATTTTATTCACAATAATTAACTTTTTAAAAAAGAGAATTGCTAATGCTATGTAAAAATTTTCTAAACAAACTATAATCGAACATAAGCATAACATAACCGACTTTAGACTACAACTTATGAAAAAGGCGTGAAAGAATAATAATACAAGAACTAGGATAAAGCAATTGGCGAAATAATTTCATTAATAATTAAGTATGTATGTATAATATATATATATATATATATCTGTATATCTGTATATCTGTATATATAGGCATACGATAATTATGTAGACATACTTGTACACAATGTATTATATAATGTATGAAGCAAAACATTAACAAAAATTCGATAATTACACAACATAACTGAACTTAGATGTAATATCAGGATTAAGCTGAGTTGATATACATAATATATTCATATAAATATATATGCATATGCATATGCATATGTATATGTATATGTATTGTAATCTATATTTAATTGTAATGTAAGTAGCTTTAAGGTATGTATTGTAAATTAATTGTTTCGCAACTCCATTCGATTCCACTTATATTTCTTACATGTTATTATTAAAATGTATTTACTTCTCTTCGTTTTTCTTTTAATTTCTCTTTAGTTTTAGTTAATGTTTATTTTTCTTTTCTTTTTTGTTTTTAGTTTTTACGTTAGCGTTCACTATTTCCTTGTGTCAGATCAAAAGCGCCTTTAACTATGAAGTAAATATGCACAGACATCAAATGAATTTCGATTTACATGTTTACTCTTAATAAAATGAATTCGAACTCGATTCTGTATTCGAAATTTCTACTTTCATAAATTTGTTAGTTTTTTAGTTCCTTATTTGTGTTTTACTAGTTTTGTTTTATAATATACTATGTGAAATTTTGCATTTTACTGACAAACCACAAATTGTTTTCAGACGGTTTCATTTTAGCTTGCAAGTGCTCTTAATTTTTGCGATTTTATGTCTTAGTTTATATACAGGAACTTAATATTTACCTAAGAAACACGACACAACGAACAATATAAAGACAAAATTTATGCTAAAAGTCCGGCTCTGTCTAACTGAATTGAATATTGTGTGGGTATGACCAAATACATATGTATATCAATATATATACTATGTTCCATGTGTGTGAATATATTTTGTGCTGTCTGTCAAAATTGTTACACAATTTGTTTGTTTCGTTTAAAGAACATTGTGTGGACCTACATTGAATTTAACCTGCGCTTACATTAACATCTACTACTTCAATTGTATTTGTGTTCATAAGTAATATGGGTATTATTTTGTATATGCATATAATATTTATAGCTCAAAATTAATTATTAATGCGCTTTAATTTATGAGAGATAGAGCGAGAGAAAGATAGACTGATAGAGAGAGAAAGGGGGAAGGAAAGCTAAGAAAGAGAGAGAGATATACAGACATGCACACAATATTGAAATATTGAATGCGCGTCATTCTTCTTCTTCTCTTTCTCCTCCTTCTTCCCATTTTATATATTGTTTACATTAATGTTTCATGCAGCTAACTCTGTAACTGCATTGATCTACCGCACCAAGCTTTCATAAACTGGGTGATTTACATTTGTTGTTTTGCTTTGACTTTATAATGGATACTTCAAGAACGGACTTATTAATTAACTGCATTCATTAACATCTTGAAACTCGTGTCGGCCCAGGCCAACGGTTTAAACTTTGAATAAAACAGCAACGCCAGCTCCCAAACTCTGCCTAGCTGCCTCCCTCCTCGTCGTTCGCCACATTTCTCTGAAGTGCGATGTGTTTGGCATCCAAGTATTGTGTGTGGGTCTCATCCTTTCATTCAATTAGCACGTAAAGTCGAGCATCAATTCATTCTTAACCGGGTTTAAAATTGAGTTTGAATTTGGATTGGGCTCAAAATGTGGCTGGGAACTCGGATTGGGATTGGCTAAATGCTAGTAAGTGGCAAAGCCCATGGCGCCAGCGTTGCTGTTGTCCAAAGGTCACTGGTGCATCTTCGTGGCATGGTGACCCATGCTCAGGCCCAAGTTGAGATGATGGTTGTTGTGATGCTGCTGGGCCGCCTGAGCATGATTGTGATTGCTGCTGGAGTTGTTGTTGTTATTCTGCTGCGTGGCCTGTCGCTGCGAATTCTTCTTATTCTTCATGCGTCGATTTTGAAACCAAATTTTCACCTAAGCGCACAGAACCATGAGAATTGTTTTACTTATAATCATCCGCATTTTCACATACCTGACGCTCTGTCAACTGCAGATTACGCGCTAGCTCCCAACGCTTCTGCTTCGACACGTACGCATTGAAAAGAAACTCCTTCTCCAACTCCAGCGTTTGAAACTTTGAATACGGCTTGCGCTTTTTTCGCACCGACACCTGTCCGGTCCACTCGTGCATCGCGTTTGTCGGCGTACAAGGGCCCACAGCACCGACCGAAAGGCCACCAGAAGTACCTGGGAGCACATAATAAATACATAATTTCATTAGTTCAATTACAATTACTTGTACTCAATTAGTTCTAGTCGAATTTCAGTTTTCATATCACTCGTATTCATACGTTAGGAACTCTGCTCTACATAGAGACCTCGGTACTCCTTACGTGGAAGATGAAGTACGCAGACTCAGCGAATAGTATCTTCAGAGGCTAGATATACATGTAAACATACTAGCAAGAAACCTACTTGATAACACAATACACACCAGACGTTTAAAAAGAAGGCACCCACTGGACCTGCCATTCCTGCCGTCATAGGACTGATAAATGTTTTAATCCTTAAACCTAAGCTCACAATATAAATAATATAAATGTCAATCTACTATAATATAATCGATCTCTTTCTAATATAAATATAATATATATATATATATAATAATCGAATATAAATATTAACTGACTCATATCTGTTTTCTAACATCCCCTTGCGGTCTTCAATTTATATTGAAGGGTTGCTTGGACGTGCGCTTCAGTGTACCTCGAGCTAAATATGTATATATATTTATATAGATGTGTCTCAATACGCTAATTAAACGGCAAACTTACAAAAGGAGAAACAATAAGAATCGCGATATGCACAGCTATGATGCGAGTGGAAGGTTGTTGCGACTCACCTGTACTGGAGTAGGCCTCGGGAAAGGCGCGCAGCCCACCTGGTGAGGAGTAAGTGGGTGTCTCGTAGCTGGACTGCGAAGTGCCTTCTACGGACTGTCGCGCCGCAGCTGCCGCACTAACTGAAGCATGGCGCTCGTCGGTGGCGCTCATGTAGGCCGCCGCTGCAGCGGAGGTCGGCTGATCGCGATAGTTGGGCCAGTATGCAGGCTGCAGTCAGAGAGGACCCAGGGGAAAGGTAGAAAAAGCAAAGGTAAAGTTGACATTGAGTTGTTTACGAGACGGCCGAGACGGCCGAGACGACTGCGTTGCGCGATTTGAGCCGGAGAGAAAATCGTTGCAAATGTTGCTGGCCTCGAGCACTCACCTGAAACTGGGTCTCGGGGTAGCCGTAGAACATAGGCTTGCGATCCCTATCGAGATAGTACGGTGAGGCATGGTACTGGTTGAACTCATTGTCGTACGGCCACGGATGCGCGTGCCGCTTAACAGGCGTTGTTGCGTCCGTTTCAAAGCCAGGCCTGATCGCGGGTATATGTATTGGTGCTAATGAGATGGACATGTCTGTAAAAATACAACAGAGAGGCAAAAACATTCACGTTATTGATGGCCTGTCATATAAAGCATCTAAACGAACATTGCTCGCTCATAATTAAGCTCTTAAACTCTTGATGTAACAATATATACAATACATAGAAAAAAATATATATATAAATATATATATATATAATATATAAAAATATGTACATTTAAAAATAAATAAAAGATAAAAAATATATTTATATTTGTTTACATACATAATATATATAAGTATATTATATGTCTATATAGATATATACATATATATATATTGTACACGTAGATTGTATTACAATATATTTGCATATATATTGTTTCATAAATATATAGCTTACTACAACTTATTAGTTATAGTATAGTATATAGAAATACATAAAAAGAGAAACTCCAATTCTTACACAGTTTTAAAGTAAGATATTTATCAAATAAAAGTTTTAATATTGGATTTATATTTACTAATAATAATTCGATGTCGAAAACATATCAGATCAAATATTTGCAGTGTAAAGAAAGCAGTTTAGGATTGTATTAATATTTAAAAAAAAAAAAATAAGTTAAGCCAAATTTAATTTAAGATTAGTTCTTATAAATATAAAAGTAGTTCCATTTTCCATGGGTAAAATCTCTTTTGTACAAAAAAAAAAACTATTTATGTGAAATTCTAATTTAATGCATGGCAATAAGATGGTATAGTAGTTCCACCTGGTCAATTTCGGCTAATCTCTCTTGCTATATAGAGCTCTAAAGCCAACTGCAATGGATCTCACCTTCAGCTATGCTGCTATGCATTTCAAAACTTTCGGTAAAATAATTAATATAGTTCATTTTTAGTCTTAATTTATGTCCTCTTATTGATAATATATACTTTTTATATTATTTTGTAATTATGATGAGTTATGATGATCTTATTATTATTATAAATTCAACAGATATAATATATTATGTAATGCTTAAATGCGTGTTGAGTAAATTGGGTTATTGCCCTTGCAGCCTTCTGCACCTTACAGAAGTTGGTCGGACGGTCGGCCAAATCGTTTATAAATAAGTTTTATGATTGGAGGAAAAGTCGTAAACATGTATAGGTTATGAATTGCTCATTTCGTACTATCAATTGGACATTAGAGTTAACTTTCAAATACAATCTACAAAAGGAAAAGTTATTTTTTCTAGTCAAGCTAATACCCAAGTAAATATTAAGGTGAAAAGAGTATGAATTGTTTTTAGTAATTCCGAAAACAAAACAACTAAGATCTATTTTTATGCAATGCTAAATTTCCCAGCAATTGCAATCGGAATATATTTCAACGAATGTCGAATGACTTAAGTTTATAAGAATATGCCATTTTGTTATATGCAACATTATCGCAACATTTAAGATTTTAAAATCTTCGAATAAAGCATTGTAGAGAACTTATAGTACACTCTCATCAAATCTAATTGGAGTTTCAACGGTTTGTCGCTGTCGTGAGGCAACGCCAATTGGAAAGTGCGTTGACTGCTTACCTGCTTGTTGAGAACTGACACTGGAGGGAGAGACACTCGCTGTTGTTGGCGCAACATTTTGGCTTTGGCCAGATGCGACAACTGAGCTTTGTTGCTGGAGACTTGAGGTGGCGCCACTAGAGACGCTGTTTGGCGTCTGCTGTTGCTGCTGCTGTTGTTGTTGCTGTTGTTGTTGTTGCTGCTGTTGTTGCTGCTGCTGTTGATGATGAGGTGATGTGAGATGCTGCGTCTGCTGTGGGGCAGCTCCAGTAGGCGTCTGGGCGGGACTAAGAGCACTGCCAACAGGAGTTGTGGTGAGCTGTTGCTGTTGTGGCGGGGGCAGGTGCTGAAGAGGCGGCTGTTGCTGTTGCTGCTGCACGGGCACGATTGGCACAGGTGGGGGATCCTCATACATAACAGCATGCGTAGGTGTGGAATGTGTTGTAGGCGTCGTTTGTTGCTGCTGCTGCTGCTGCCGTTGTTGTTGCTGCAGCACAGAGGCTGGCGTGGACAAAGCAACCGATGCGGAGGAGACAACCGTATGCTGCAGATGATGATGCAGCGGCTGGGTCTGAGGCAGGTGGTGGTGATGATGCGGATGATGATGCAGTTGCTGCAAGTGCTGCGCGGATTGTTGTAGTTGTTGTTGCTGCTGCTGCTGTTGCTGTTCAGCTGTTGTTGTTGCTGCTGCTGTTGCTGCTGCTGTTGCTGCTGCTGCTGCTGGTGGTGTTGGAGCACGGCGGTCGTCGAGGAGGGATGTGGGTGTGGATGTGGATGAGGATGTGTATGATGCGGCCCCCACCAAGCCCCGGCAGTGGCGTGCGACCCGACTGCCGAGACATCGTGGGGGTCGTAGAGAGCGCACGCCAGCGGGATGGTTGGGGTTTGGGGAAGGGGTGGAATATTTACGGTTATTTTGAATGCGGTTCAGTCAATCGGCGGAAACAAAAGGATCACTATGAACACACACACACAGAACACCCCAATCGGGAAGCGGCCTTGGCCCGATTCGTTCTTCTTCTTCCTTTTTTCGACTTTGTTTTTTAATTCTTTTATTAATTTGATGCTCTCAGCTGAAGTGAATTTTATTTAATCCAATATTTGCACGATGTTTTTTCGGTTCACTTTGCATTGATTCACAGTCATATGAAAACAGTTTCTTACGCTTATAGCAGTTGTTCTTTCACTCACGCACACGCACACGCACACGTACACGCACACGCACACACACACGCACAAACGCACGCCGAGTCGACTGAGATACGTCGCTGCGGACGAGGGAGAGTGAGCGGTAGAGTGAAGAGCGTTGCTGGACGGGCGAAGAGAGCGCGAATTACATAAAACCACCCACAGTTGTCGCTGGTGGGACGAGTTATTTGATCGGAAGCGAGCCAAAGAGCAGAGCGAGCACGGGCACAGGGTGACTACAGTGTTCAGAACTCGCACAAATCTTTTCAAATTGGCCCTTTCAATTGGCTACCAATTTCGATTAATTGCTGATTTTTGCTTCCTTTTTCCTTTATTTTTTCAAAGGCGAAGGACTTCTGTTTTAACTCTTCAATATTTTTATCCACTTTGTAGTCACTGTAAGGGTTTAGCAGCCAATAGTTATGGTAGTATGTATAGTTTTGTTTGTTGACTCTGGTAAAGTTATTATATTTATATTATTATTGTTTTTATTGGCCGGCACAATTGGCGCGAGAAAATTTCAGTGCGAGAGAGGGAGTATAAATGTTGTGTGGTTGATTTTTTTTTTTTATTTGCTTTTGTTTTTTTACTGGTCATAAAATTTGATTTTACGATGAAAACAAACAATTAAACTCGGCGCTCGAGCAGTTAACGGATTACTACTAGCACATTATTCGATGTGTGTAGTTGTATATTTATATATATTTATATTGTTGGAAATTGCTGACTAAATCAAATATCAGAAACGTACGGCCGCAACACTCCGCGGCAAGCAGAGTGCAATCCGAACACGAATTTGTCTTAGCTCAAAGTTCTCGACGTGTAGCAGTTGCTGCTTGGATACCAAGTCGGTAATGCTGTTGCCGTCGCACGTCTTCAACCGCGCAGAGCGAAGCACAAATTTACACTGACAACAGCAGCGAAAACGACAACAATCAGCAGAGGCAAAGGCAGCAGCGGCAGCAACAGCACAGCACAGCACAGCGGTGGGGAGTCATGGTGTCGACTCTCACTCTCACAGAGCCAACGACAGCCGACGGACGGTCGACGGTGGGAAGAGTCAGTCGGAGTCAAGATGTGAACAAAAGGCATTCGATACGTGTGCCTGACAGCGCGGCGCCTTGTGTCCGTGTGCCCAAGAGAGCCTCGCGCATGCGCACGCTCAGCACACTGAACTCAGTCGTAGCCAAGCAGCGTATGTGTGCGTGTGTGTGTGTGTGTGGTGCACTGGTGGTGGTTACTGTTGTCGGTGGCTCTCTTCGCGGCGCGCGTTATGCACACGCACAGTGTGTGTGTATGAATATGAATACGCAGCTCGCTTGTATGTGTGCACACGTACACGTACACGTACACGCTTACGTTTACTCAGCGTGCTCACTTGACTTACCCAAAGAGAGCTCATGGGCGCCAACCCATATGAGCTGAACGCTTCTTCAGACTTTTGGGTTTTCTACGCGGATGCCTCTTCAGGCAGAATTAATATCTGCGATCATTTTGGAAGACTCACATTGAGGCACATAGACACACCGCATGTAGCCCCACACACACACACACACACACATGCACATGCTTACACACATACTGTACATGTGCTTGGTTAGCCTTTGTTTGCTCTTTTCGCTTCGGTTCATGCTCTCCCTTTCTCACACTCGCTCTTCGTATAGCTCAGTCTCTGTCCCTCTCTCTCTCTGTCTCTCTCTCTCTCTCAGTCCCACTTTAGCATGTACTCTTTTTAGTACGTGCCACAGCAACAACAGAGTCTTTTCTATATGATTGTTTTGGGGCTGATTTGAATATATATTCGTCTGCCGCTCCACAGCGCCATCTATGGCCGAGATTTCAACGAAAGGGACTGGGACTGGGACTGGAGGTGTCCCCTTCGGCATTGACATGAAGGCATGCGATGTTTTCGGTTTCTTTTAGTTTTTTTGAGGTCCTCTAATATAATGAACAGGAAATACAGCCGAGCACAAACACTTAAAGCGCCTTCGTACTGTACAGACCCCCCTTAGAAAAGGGAAAAGTATTAAAAAATACCCTTTTCTATGCGCTAATTAATCAAAATGAGCTGAGTAAATATACATATATATATAATACATATAGTATATACGTATACACATACAGCAATTGGTGACAGACAAATTGCGTCCATTGCGAGGCCCTAGAAACAATAATATCTACGGGCCCCTGTGCGACCCGTTTCATTTTCCTCAGCCATTTACCGACCCCGTTCGACCCGAGCCATGCGACAATTGCCGAATTCAACTCGGGGATGGATAATTATAAGCATTTTACGACTATTTCCATTGCAAGAAAACGGCTCAAGACAAGGGCGGAGAAATGTTGTCAATGATTGGAGTACGACTTTCCCATAAACAGAGACACACATAGCATAGCACATAGCATACGGTTAAATATCACCGAATCCTCGAAGACTACCAATGATAATATTTAGGTATAATTATATTAACACTATTCCAAATGAGTTCTCACAAAAACGAGTGGAATAAATATTATAAATAGAATGAAATCGATAGTATCTATATATATATTGTAAAGATCGGTATAATTTCTTAAGAAAATAACAAAAGATTCTTATAGTAAATGCATTGATAATATAAGAGATATATCTAAATGGAAGGTAGAGTCCATAAATATTGAATTGGGGATGTGCTTACCTGGAGGCTGGGAGCTGACACTGGAAGGGGAGATACTCGCCGCTATCGGCGCAACAATATGAGTTTGGTTGGCCACCGCTGTAATCAACTCCTGTTGAGGCTTCTTCCTTAGACGGATAAAGGGTGAGTGCAACAATTACTGCAAGAGTTGCTATAAATAGTAATGGGGAAACTGATAAGCGTTAGTTAGTATCAAAGCAACTATTGTTCATTAGTTTAATTAATATGTCGATTGTCGGTGCTTGCAACAAGATAGAAATTGTAGATAAATGCGTTTAATTACAGGCGCCACTTTGGGTGCATATTCCCAGCACACTCAAGGGTTAAGGCAAGAGTAACAAAAACAACGCAGTTGCTATGTTTCCGTCCTTGCGCCTGTCTGAGAGGTCATCTTACGACTTTATGACTGGCGCAAACGTCTTGTTTGCATTTGACACCGGGCAGGCAGTGAGGCAGTCAGGCAGACAGCCAGGCAGTCAGGTAATAATGCATTCCGCGCGGACAAAGTCGCTACTGCTGTTCGACAGCCAACCAGTGAGCAGAGGGGTGCATGCTGTCGGGACGGCCTGGAGAAGGGCGGAAGTAAACGCCGAGCTAGGCAAATACACAGACGGACGGACGGACAGACGGACAGAGACAGACGGCAAGACAGCAAGACAGAGGGTCAGGCAAACAGACAGCCGTCAAACACGTCGTAAAATTTGTTTCCTCGTTTCGCATTTGCATTGTGCAATAGTTGGCTCACACTTCAACGTCAAGTTCCCTTTCCCAGTCGCAGCACTGATGTGGCTGCTGCCACATTTGCTGCTGCCATTGCCATTGCCTCTAGCGGTGTCAGGGTCAAAGTCAAATCTATTTGTACTTTCACGCATACTTCACTTACATACCCAATCACATGATGCCGCTAGGCAAACAAGAATACATACAGTAGAATACTGAATAAACCGGCATTTGCATTCCGACATTCCAATGGCTAATAAAAATAATTGTTGGATATAAACGTAGAGGTGCCACAATTGATATGCCATATTTCCAAGTAGACAACAAATAAAATATTACTTTCGATAAATACTTTCTCTGAAAGGTTTTTTCTGAGCAATGTAACGAGTTCATTCCAACGACCAATCCTAAGTCTATGTGTACTCGGTATAAAAAATTTAGAAAACCTACATTGGTTCTTATTTCTTTTTTAAGGTAATCTAATAATTTTTTAAAATCGCGAATGCCATGTTTTTTAAAACAAAACAATTTACAAGATTTAATAAAAATCCATTTATTTACTTCAATTTTATTCTTTATTTATTCGCCACGACGTGTTCTAAAAAGAAGTTTTTTTTATAATTGAACTCATTTGCTATTGTTTTTTGCTTATTTTTATCGAAATAATTCTACGAATAGAATCTATATAAAGAGTAATTTAATAAGTAATTGCCCAAAGGTGTTTGTCAGTAAAATATTAAAGGAAAAAATATGAAAATCGACTTATAAAATTAAATTTATTTCATGAGCTCTACTTTACAAGTTGATCAAGCCACATTTGCTTAGCTGTATATTCTCTTAGAGCCGTATTACAAGCCGACAATGTAAAGTTATAATTACCGATAATAATTTTTGAACAACATAATATGTTACAATAGGAAGAAAAAAAAGGCCATCACAAAAAATGAAAAGTCGAAAAAGAATGGAGGGGAAGCAATAAAAAGTGTTTCTTTCCATATTTAACGAGGCTTCTATTTGAATAAGTTAATTAACAAAATTAATATTCAAATGGGTTTATGGCCGCAATGTCGGCTTATGGCTTCATTATGTGTGTATGCTAGACTCGGTCCATCTAACAAAATTCAAATTCAGACAACTATAAAACGGCGAGTATGATGATCATTCCAAATTAATTCTCATGCAATATGCTGAAAAAGGCTGCAGTTACAGAATTCCCGTAGCTGAAGCAGACGTCAGCCAATAGCTAGGCGGGTAGAAGATTTATATGGTGAGAGAAAAGTTCATTGGCTCGACTACCATAAAAAATATAAAAAGAAGAATAAGACGAAGAAGAAGACGACGAAGAAGAAGAAGACGAAGACAGACAAAACTGAAATCAGGTTTTATGTTGGTGTCTAAGATGCTGCAAACGAATTAAATTAAATTTGTGTTTCCAATTAGACACACCTCTAACTAAGGAGACCCCGTTCGTATCGCTATACATGACGATCTTTCTCCCAGCTAATTATGAGACTCTGTGACTTTGCCTGCTTCAACCGTTCAACCGTCCAATGGCGGACGATGCGTTTTAATTGCTTTAAATTTCTTCATTCCCAGAACCCTTTTGTTGTTGCTTCAAATTGTTTTCCATGTAAAAAGTGTTTACCGCATAGAAAGCGAAGAATCTAGATAAGCTCCAGCTCCAGCAACTTCCAGCCTATGCAAATCTAGTCAAGATTCAAATGATCAACTCAAGCCGTGGATGAAAAATCTCGTGGTTTTTCTAGTTTCCACTTCGACGAAGAGGAGCCAACGATGAACGATGAATTCAGAGTCAATATGAAGCAGTCTTCAAGACTTTCAAGAGAACAAGTTTCTCAGCATGCCTTCACCTTCACATTCCTGTTTGCTTAAAGAAACGATAACTTGTTCAAACCAGGTCTGAGCAATTCCTATTCGTATTAAAGCAGAAAGCCTCTCGCCCAAAGAGCGCCAGACAACGGAAAATTCAACTTCGAGTCAAAAAAAAAGAAAAGAAGAACAGATACACACATTCCAAATATAAACAAAGAGAACAACACACCATCGAGAAGGGATGGCTAAGAAGATCTAGAGGAATATATGAAACATTCTACTGACAGCTACGACGACAGGCATTTTGAAAAAATATATTTAGAGTCGAAGGCACCTTTGAAATACAATTCGACAGCATGTGTTGCTACAATTCAGATGCTTATTTGACAAACTGTTTTAACATGGCCTCAGCCCTAAGCAATTGTTCGGTTCTCATTTTCACTTTTCAATTTCAATGTTTCCTATGTAATTTATTACAATGCATTCAGCACATTACAGACACTTAGCTCAATAGTTGACTTCTAAATAATTCTGAGAGCATCTATGGCCCACCCTTAAAATTCAGATTTATCCACATGAACATTTCGCTTTTAAAAAGGCGGAAAAATCGCAAAAGCATATATATATATATATATATATATATATATATATTATATTTATATATATATATATATATATTATTTAGTCAATATACACCAAACTTAGGGCGTAGAATTTTAAAATGAATAAGCAACATAGACTATTTACTTAATTGTAGCCAATCCGCCCTTCACCCCAAAATAAAACAATATATAACTTTGGGATTTAGTATTTTCTCATACTTGTATGTAACTTTTATGTAGAGAAAATTGCACCAATATTGTACATCTAGAACTTCTTATAAATAAAGTGAAGCAACGCCGCTAACGTTCACAGTTAGAGAAACGCGCGGTGCATACAGAGCACGCACAGTGATTAAAACAACAGTTGTGTGCAGAGTGCAGGGTAGTTGTTAGTCGGGCACACTTTACTGTCTGATCTTGCAAAAAGGTGCTTATTTCCATAGAAATAATTGTATGAATACAATCTAAACAAAGAGTAATTTGATTAATAAATTGTTGCTCAACGTTGTTTATCAGAAATGAAAATCAACTTATAAAACGATGTTTATTTCATGAGGTATATTCTTTATTATGTGTTGCAATAAAAACGGGGTTGTTAATGTCTATTTATGCTGCATAGTAAACGGCAATTGAGCAATTAGAAAACCAAAACGAAGCACCTACAAAAGGAATGTGTCCGTGTCTATCTATTCCTGACTAACTATACCTGTAGTAATTGCTGAAGTAGCTGTTGCTCTTGTTTACTGTGCACTTAAACAATATTTTAGTACAATAAATCTAGCTAGTTAACTGTTTTTATTGCCAGCAAAGCGTTTTACGACAAGCCACCCGACGAAGGGCAGGCAGGGAAAGACCTAACTGCCAGACAGCCAGCCGAACTCTTTGAGCGAGTCGCATGCGACAAGTAATTGTATGTAGATTGTATTACATATATGTCTATATGTCTATATGTAAATTGCAATAAATATAAAAATAAACAGGCCTTAAATTAAAAGAACACTTTCGCCCTTTATGGCGCTGTAAGGCTGTAAGCTGATCCAAATGAAATGACAATAGGAACCAAATCAAATGTGGGGCAAGGTTCTTTCAGAATCGTTCTGAGATCGTCAAAGCTTTTACAGGCGTCGCATCGATCTTTTCGCAGAGCCTTAATTGAATCGCTGCCACAGCTAATGCAAGTCACTCATCTTGCGAACGACCTTCAAGAGTATAAAACATTTTATTATGGCCCCCACGAAGTGGGGGCAGACAGAGAAACATAAAAATGGACGCACTTGTAGCCAATCGGGCTGTTGGCTCATTTCAATTTTTGATCGCTCTGTCCGCTCAGCGGAGAATTCAAATTCCACGTACTGTCTCTTTTGCAAGGGGAGACCGCCATTAATATGCGAGGTCTGTTGAGCTGGAAACACATGCGTCGTTTTATGGCTGATTTTTTAGCACCTATTGACAAACAAATCTCTATCGAGGTGTGCAGATGGTTCCCACGCCTTTATTGAGCACTACGAACTACGAATTACGCAAGTAAATATTGTAAAACAATTAGTAGCACAATAAATACATGACACTAAATAGCCAATAAAGTCAGAATGAAACAGATAAACCTGGATGCAGGTCGACTTCATTGAGAAGAAGAATTATTATTGTTGCAATAAGTGGGGAATGTGTTATAGCCATTTGATTTACAATTTCGGTTTCTGTTTCTCTTAATGTTTTGTTTGTTTTTACTTTGGTTTATGGCCAGTGGTCCGAAGGTGTTAATTACTCTGTGTATCAAACTAACAAGATGGTAATTTCACCTTTATGGGCATTAAATTGGTCACCAGTTAAGCCCGTCATCTGCTCGCATCTCTGCACTCGTATTAATGTGTGATAAATAATGGGAGAGCCAAGAGTGCTGGGCGAAAAAGATGCCATTCAGATTTTATAGCAAATTAATTACCCTTCAAGCGCAGACCAGCCTATAAAACGAGTTTATCTCGACGTTGACATAGTGCGGTAGCCTATGCCTCTGAGGCAGTCGATATGGAAATCGGCAGCTAAGTATTAGATATGGTAAATTGTAGAATATTTCCTATTTAAATGTAATTCACTTTAAAGTCTCCTCCTGCCTCGACTTCTAGTTTCCGCCTGAAAGCCCTAGACTTAAATCAAAAATCCTCACTGAGCCCAGAAAGGAAACTTACGCGCGCAGTCGGGGAAAGACATAAAACTCATTTTGCCAAAATAAATGAAATCATCAATTTTATTTTTTCTTCTTGTTCTCTTTCTTCTTTCTTATTTCTATTCTATTTCTTGGCTCTGGTTCTGGCTCTGGCCATCCACATACCAACTTTCTTTGCATTTTCTTATCTCGCACAGCGGGAGGGGGTCGATGGAAACTTTGTTGCTTTTACTTGTTTCGTATGCTTGCTATGAAAAGGGAGCCCCAAGGGGAATTTGTGAACTTCCCTTTTTAAAGAGAACGGCGACTAGCTCATTTACATAAGCATAATTTACACATAAAGTAGTTACATAGCCAACCAGCTCTGAAAGATATACACCCACTCACACACACATACATCGGCACATTCAGCGACGCCAACTTGATATTGCTCGTTTAGACACGCACACACACACACACACACACAGCCACACACAGTCGCACATACACACGCACACATTGCAATATGGCTGCCTCGTTTCGTCAGCAAGAGTAGAATCAACAACAGCAGCCAAAGTCAGCAAAATATTTATTCAAATAACGTGCGTCTCCCTTTGAGCGCTTCCATCTCCGTGGTCGTCTCCCTAAAGGTTAATTTCAGCTGTGTTGTATCAGCGTGGAGGCCACTGGCAAGCCGGCCCCTCCCCCAAGCCTGCGATGACGCCAACAACGACAACGACGACGCAGCCGCTGGATACTAGCGCTGAACAACCCCCAGAAGCCAGAAGCCAGAAGCGACGGGTAGCCGCGATAAGCAAAGTCAAAAGCGTTCAAAGATTTTAGCAAAATGGAAAACGGAAAATGGGGAACACACAAAAATAGCATGGTCGCTAAAATTCAGCCGAACAGACCGAGCTGAACCGAACCGAACCGAACCGAACCAAACCAAACCAAAAGGCAAGAGCAACCAACCCCCCGAAGAAAAAAACCTGTCGAGCTGCCAAACTGCCGACGGTATTCAGCCGAGCTCGAAAACAATTTCTGCTGACGTTGTCGCTTCAGAGGCGTACGTATGTATGTACGCACAGCAGATACATACCCAGCGTTGCTTAGTGCACAACCCCAACAGGACAGATGTAAGAGGGTGGCGCACAGAGGGTGGGGGTGGTGCTGTGTTGAACGCGTGTGCTGTTTGCCATAATATCGATCCCTCTTGGGTCGTTGCCTTCACTCAATGAGTCCTCAATTTACTGTGGCCTTCCTCTGCCCGCACCCTCCCCCACTCCACCCCACACCCGTGGCCCCCACTGGTTCGTGTATAGATTTCGTATCTGCAGATACACGCAAACTTGGAGCTTGCTCACACTCGTTACACTTATCGAGATTCGCATACAATCGGCATATATATTTATATACTTGTATACATAGTAAGAAAATCTGCTTATAAATACATATATAATGTATTCCCTATAAGGAGGAGGCAGACAGAAACGCATACCTGCACGGCAAGAATACGAAAGAATCTTTAGCAGTCTGCGCGTATTTTACGGTGACAATATTAATTGAATTATAAATTTAACATTTTAATATTTATCTGCTTTGCAGTCTGTTCTTCCTCTGAATGTTATGTCCCCTTGCTACGTGATCTGCCTCGGAACGGACAAGAGCACCCTTGAGCGCCATCCCATACTCTTTCAGTTCGTGGAATTTTCGCTGAGTATGGCGATGAGAAGTTGAAGCTAATTTTCACTTCAATCCATGTGAAGTTGATAACATTGAAGAATCAAGGCGCAGTACAATGGGAAGAATTGACAAATTTCAGATGGCTTTTCCTAACTAACTTAACTTAATATAGAATTCTGTGTGTATAAGTGACATGCATTACCAACATGGACATCTTTAAACATCCAGCATCAATCTACGTATTTATATATATACATCAATGGAAAAAGGGCAGAACTAAAAATGAAACTGGAGCTAAAAACTTAAGGAAATAAATATTTCTCGTTAATTATTTTAAAAACCCAACGATTTTAGCATATTTGATTTGTTCTTGAATTGTGCGCCACATTTTCTCTGTGTCAACCACTGTTGCTGCGAGACAGTGTCAGCTAGAGGGGGGGAACATCGAGAGCCCTGCGTTCTACACTCGAGTCAGCGGCTGTTCGATTAGCTAGCTGAGCGACAAGGCGGTCTCGAGATAACAAGTCGAACCGGTCCGTCGGTCGGCTGGTCGGTCGGTCGGACGGTCGGTCCGTCCGATGGAGACATGCGAGTAGAAAGCCACAATCAGAAATTTAATAATGGCTGCACAAAAGGCAGCGCGAAGCGCGTTGACGTGCACATATTTTACGAGTTTTATACACAGCCAACGGACTCGTGTTTGTATCTGGCGGATGCACATGTAGCAGTCGGAGAGGGTCAACATGTGACCAGGGACAGGGACCAGGCGGGCACAGAGCAGGCAGGCACTCGAATGGTGCATTCCACTTGCTGCTGCCCAGAGAGAAAGGCAATGAGAAACGAATGAAGTCATCAAAAACGAAAAAAAAAAAATGGCCCCGCATAGCTGCCTGCCAAGATGAAGTGAAAGCGATGCACGCTCTCACCTGCCACGTTTACATTTGGCTGCACTCAGGACCTACCCCTGTGTGTCGATCAATTCTGATCGTCAGCTGCGATGGCGGCAGCGGCAGCGGCAGCAGCAGCAGCAGCAGGAGCAGCTCCGACTGCTGCCCTCGATTTGAGCAACCGATAAAGAACTAGTGGGTCGTTGGCTGCTGCCTGTTTTATTTTTTGTGTCCGTTTTATGGCTTCATAAGTGGAACTTGGCTGCTTTTCTTGTTCTCCGTTGCTCCGTTGCTCGCTGTCGCGCATGATTTTCCCTTTGTTCTGGCGAAAGTCGTAAACAATTTCGGCCAGCCACAGGCCGAGCGAGCAGGTTCCTCGACCAGTTGTAGCACTCTATAATTCTACGTACTTAATTTACCAAAAAAATACAAAAAAAAACATCTAAGAAACAATGAGCAGACAGTTGTAAATGTCAAGATTTTAAAATGCATCGCTTAATCGAGAGGAGCGCGCTGCTGCCGAAGGCGTTGCACCTGACTAAGTGAAGTTGGCTTAAGCACTCGCATCGGGCGCCCTTTGAACCTAGGGCCGGAATCGGCAATTAGTGCAGTTGTCCGATTTCTCACGGCCATAAAAATTCACTTAATATCGTTTTTAAATGAATTCATGATTGGCTACCACCCAGGGGCGTTCGGCGATATAAATCCACTCGTCTGCGACTTTTTCAGCGATTTTGTGATTTTTGGCAATTGATTTAATGTGTCATTCATAGATTTTTATTGCGCCATTTTATTGCCATCTTTAACTTCCGATTTACCACAATTGGACCCGCTTGGACACTGTCCCCAGCCACGCCCCACATCATTGTGATTCGCACTCGCGTCCTCTTCCCTTCCTCGTCTTCTTCCTCGTCCTCGTTCTCGTCCTGTGTGGCATCTTAACAGGGAAATCATGTACTCGCCGTACTTTACTTTATTTATTGCCATTTTTAATACCGCCCCGACTCGCCTGCTGGATATTTTAACGCCCCGTACACTGGCTGCCATTACCGCTGCTATTGGAAGAGTGGATTGCAGAGTGGGGCACGAAGCGTGGCCACTTTACGTTACAATAATGTTCCCTGGGCACTGTCGCTGCCAGCAATCGAATTGTGTTGGTCATAAAATCAAAAAGGTAATTCAGACAGCACGGCTAGGCCCAAGCTAAGATTCTGTCCGGTCCGGTCACTACTGCAAGCGGCCTTCCCTCCTTATGCCCAGGCCCCACGATTCTATTTCCATCATCCTTGTATTCTTATATAATTAAGCCAGTTAAGGGTCGTTGTAGAATCATTCGCGATTAATCAAACAAATATTTGGACTTACCGAATCAGATTTTAGATCTCAACTGCTCCTCGTATCTGTATGCTTTGAACTGAAAGTAAGGAAAGCAAATATTGATTAGCTTATCTCCGACAGCCGACGGACAATACAATTCGCTAATGCAAGCTGTACAATATAATGCCTTTAATCTTAATCTTTGCATACATATTCTTAGATTTTGAACTGAAAAATGATGTCATTGATTCATTCATTAAGAATCTCGATTATTTATTATACAATTTTAGTAAGCTATCCAATCGAATCTGAAACAAATACAGTAGAGTTAGCTCCACAAACTACATTTGCTTTTAGATATTTGTGTTTTATTGAAAGCGTCGATCGTGGGTGGATATATTATAACTCTTGATGCAAATTTGAGCTGTGGTTAAGCTCTATTTACTTTGTCATCACCTATGAATATATTTGCCTATTTACCTAGCCTGTTTTGCGTTCAATAATAAATCTTCCGTTGCAAAATGCTTTTTAGATAATTGAATTCAGAATTGGTTTTGCCCCACTTGAACGCAATTAATGAAGCCTAGCCACAGATGTGCTGTGGTATAATTAAAGCAAGACGATTTTATGTTATTTAAAACTGAATCTGAAACGATTATTGTATGCAGTGAACTCACCGAGTCGAAGTGTTGATAAGGCTCCACTATAATTTATACAAATCAATACAAATTATGAGCTGCCAACGAAATGTTTATTGAGGTTTTGGGCACTCGTTAAATTAAAAAGAAAACACAAAAAACGAATTTCGAGTCGTAAATGTTTGGTTCAATTAATGCAGTTAATGTTATTGAATTATATGATTAAGTATTAAACATCATAATAATCGAAGCACTGGCTTTTATAGCTATTAGTCGCACCACCGACCCGACCAGCGAAAATACCTCCGACTCCCGATATCGAGCTGTACGACATTATTTACGAGTCTTTGGCCAAATCACGCACAAGAAGCTCTAGGGATAGCAGGTCAAGGAGTTGCTCGAGTTGATCGAAAATATGTGATTGTGTGTGAGGTGATTGGATTGGGACTCCAAATTTGGGTTTAATACTGGCGATTACGCACACATAGGCCCCGAAACGGCTTGGGCCAAAAGACGACGACGAGACAGTGAAATTCAAAATCCGCGACGCGCATGCGAGATAACGACTCCGAAATTGTTAGAGAGCAACTAACACTAAAAAAATTAAATTCAATATTTTTTTCTGTTTAGACAAAAACTGAACTGAAACGAAAACCGAAAACTGGCGAACCGAATGCGAACGCGAATGCCGCGAGAGCGTGAGCGAGCGAGCGTCGAGAGTCAGACCAGAGACGGTCGAGCTCTCACGTCGAGTTATTTTAAAGATCTCACCGGGACGGGGACGGGGACGGGGCGAAAAGCAGGCAGAGAAGCACACAAAACATTTTTACATAGTGTTATTTTGGTTTTTATTGCCCCGTTGATGAACGAGCGAAGGGGGACGGCTATGGGGCTATGGGGGGCTGTGCCTGAGACTGGCACTAGGTCTGCGGCTGGGGCAGTGGCGGGGGTTGGGGCGGAGAGTGGCCGAATGCCGAGCGAACAAGTGTACATTCAAATGCGAGCGCGCGATCTTGCGATCTGTGCTCTGGCCATGCGGGCAGAGTGGCAAGGGAACTTGAATTCGGTTCGTTTTAACTTGAAGCTCGCCGACAAAGTGCACAAAATATATATACATATATACATATATGTATATATATATATATATATACATATGTATATACACTTTTTACTTCATTTTATTTTATTTAAATTATAGTATTTCACGCATGTGTGCTAGCTTGTAGTCCTAAGATTGGCTTTACCTATACATGAATATACATATATATATATATATATATATATATATATATATATATATATATTTATCTATCGACTGCAGAGGCATCATATGTGTAGCATTATTCAAGACTTATTTTCAAATGTGCTTTTTTACTATTTTATTATATTTATATTAATATTATTTTTTAACATGTTTCATAATAAAATAAACAAAAAAATAAAAGGTTTATTAAATTATATTTATAGTTCTTTTGATTGGTAGTGCTGTTAGGCTAAAGGAGGAGTTTCCCACGGCTAAAGTAAATTCTGTTATTAAATTATATCATGTACATCTGTGGAGCTGACTTCTCCAATATTTGCATATTTGTTCACGTATATGTTATACTCTTTCGATGTATCCTTATTCTTCAAACTAAACATTAAGCCGATTGGCAAAATTCTTTCGCAAACAGCGCCAAGCGATCGCATTGTTCCAACTGCGATCAGCGAGCTGTTAGTTAAACGATTGTCGATTAAATATTTTTTTTTTAATTATGACACAGGAAACATGTTTTTATAGACGTGTATCAATGCATAGTGAGAACTGTGAAGTATAAACGCAGATTGGTCGGGGCTCAGGGTATATCCTAGTCGGGCAAGCCCGTTTAGAAATAATCAGTTTTCTTCTAATATTCAATATTATTCTCTTTGCTTTTAACACTAGCTTTTAGTTAAGATTAAAGTTATAGTAGTATTCAATATAAAACATATATTCAAAGTTAGTTAGATTAGAGAATGCGGACTTCTTCATAAACGGACTAAAGCGAAATTAAGCCAACTTTAATTTTTATAAGACGGACAAGCTCCGGCCCCGTTGAGCAGAAGCCATTAAGAAAGCAATTTTTGTTGTTGTTGTTATCGTCGTCGTCGTCATCGTCATTGGCATCCCTATTTGTTCGGAAACCCGTTTGGACTGACACCGCTTTGGTAGCCAATCAAACCTGTTCAGCGTCAAGTGCAAAAAAGCAGCTCTAAAATTGCAACTTAACTGAAAATCAAGTTAAGCTTTAATTAAAAACCTGGAAAACACAATTAAAACCCAGCCAGCAGCAGCAGCAACAACAACAACAACAACAACAGCACTTGCAATTAACAGCGACCGAGGCGAGAGAAAAAATAAAGTTTAGAAAAATCTTGCCAAAGTGTTTGCGAGTAATTGGCCGATGGGGCAAAGCAGCAAAGAGGGCAACGAGGAACGCCTGACTGTTTGCTAATGCTATTGCCGCGGCTAGCTAGCGACGGCTGCTGGCCATGAACGAACATATATACACACACATGTATGTATGTATACATATGTATGTATGTATGCATGTATGTATGTATGTATGTATGTATGCATGTACATACGTTTATCAGCGTTGCGCACATCAACTGCGCCGCCCCGATCCTCGGAGCTCGGCCTTGGCGCTGCTCGATTGCGGCCGCTTTGTTACCTGACGCAAGCAAACGAGTCGAGAGCGACTTGCCTACGCATACCCCACCCGCCGTCCTCATTTCTTCACAGAGCGCGCTGCGCGCTGCGGAGGGGACTCGAGGCAGGTCGTGGTAAGTAATAAGCGTGTTTCATAAATTGAAAGCTGCCGCCGAGGCAAAAGTTATGAAAAACGGAGGAAAGCAAAAAAAAACCATTTAGATGGCAATCTGACGGCCAAACCGGCGAAACGAGCAGTGACCGTCCACCGCGTAGACGCCGCGCTGGCCACCGGCGAGTGGGAAAAGCGCTCGATTCGAAAAATGGCCGCCAGCAGCGGCAGCAGCAGAGAGCAGCGGGTAATTGGAATGGTGGGCAAATGTACAAACACGAAACGAAACGAAACGCGGCCATAAAACGCTTCACTTTTGCGGCTTCCAGTAGCAAAACAAAGCACAGGCAAAGGCAAACGCAAAAAAGCAAAGCAACAACAAAGAAATCGGGCAATCATTTTTATTCAAGAAATAGAAGCAAATACGACGAAGCTGATTCACATCCAAAGGCAGCCAAAGTCCTTTGGCTCAAAAAGTGTCCAAGATCTAACTGCCTAGACTTATCTAAAGCCAATTTCAATAGATAATGATACGCCTTGAAGAGAAACTTAAGAATTCCTACTGATTATTTATTTTGATTTTGTGTAAGCATCAAGTCATGATATACGATCGATCGATCGATCATCATAACAAAAGTAAAGGTTATTCAACTCAATATTTAATGATGCAAACTTTTGCCAACGATTGGCAGTTCAGGCAGAAAATTGAAATATTCCCTTCCCTTCACACAGATCCCGCAGATCGATGGCGTCTATCGGGCATCCATTAATCCTCAAAGTAAACGAAAAGTCATGTTGGTTGCAATGGCAATTAGACAAATGCAGCTAGCTGTCAATAGCAATGGCGTTGTCGTAATAGAATTGTCAACATTTTATGGCTGACGGGATGGAAAACTGGTTAAGTAAACAACACCACTAATGTAGGTATGTATGTGTGTGTGTGTGTGTCAGCGGAAGGAAATTTTCGAAATACTCAACTGCTGCAACTGCTGCAAAAGGAAGCAGAAATGAAAAGAGAGCAAAATAGTAATTTTCCATCGTTCATAAATAATGTTAAGCGCCACGGCTGACGGAAAAACATGCACGGTCCATTAACTTTTTGCAGAGAGCAGAGCGGGGGGAACGCAACGCAACAGCGACGTCAACATCAAGGCGGCCTCGACACAAGACCCACATGCAGATCTCCAGTCTGCGTGAGCTTGTGCTCTGTGTGTGCTTGTGTGTGTGTGTGTGTGTGTGTGTGTGTGTGTGTGTGTGTGTGTGTGTGTGTGTGTGTGGGGCAGATATTTCAAGAGCTGCGCGTCGAGTTGTGATGTAGCAAAGCAGAATTCAAGTCGGCAGAGATACAAACTCATAGTTGAAAACTTGGCTTGTTAAATGCGATTTGCTGCTCACTTTGCTAGCCTTGTCCTCTGTGTGTGTGTGTGTGTGTGTGAGTGTGTGTGCTGGCAGAGGTTAACTTAAGGTTCGGCACTTAATGTTTCTGCTCCGTCGGAGGCTGCTGAGTAATTGTCTTAATTGTTAATATTATTTCCATTTGTGTTTTTATTTTACCTGCACACTCAGATGTCATGCTGAGCTTTGCATTTAATTCCTAAGAGCATATAAATTTAACTGTGCGGCGATTAAGTCAGCGGGAAAAATGCATTCAGCTACTAAAGCGCGACGTCATTAAAACACACCTCAATCTCTGTTGTGACTCAGTTGGATGCTCAATTGAACGAAATGAACAAAATGCTCAACCGTTTCCATAACTGAATCTTTCAGAAGTTACTTCAGCTTTGGGGAATTGCAAGTATTTCATTCTATAAGAAGCCATGCGTATGAATGCGAATCGTTTCATAGATTTCCTATTTCAAATTGACATCATTTCATATATACATATACCTGCACGCATACATAATTGCTGCATCAGCTGCAAACACACAACAACAACAAAAACTCATTCCATTGGCTACATCTCTGTTGCCAACGCAGTGACAAACTCAACACGACAAGCCAAACTCACCATAGCCGACAAACACGCAGGCAGGCTGTTGCTGCTCTGCTCTGCTGCTGCTAAAAGCATTGGTAAGAGCGAGGCCACGATCGCTCGATCGCAACCGTCTGTCGGCCATTGAAAAGAGCGAGATGCAAGACTAATGGCTGACGCAGCATGGACTGCCCACTTGTGGAAGTGGAAGAATAAAAAGCAGCAAAAAAAAGCCAAATGCGAAGCTGCATAGAAAACAAAAACAGCGAAATATATTGAAATTTAAAAAGTCTTAAAATATTCCATATGCACTGCGCGCAGTAACAAAAACTAGATAGTAAAAATAATCGTTTTTTAATTATTTGGCATGCTTTTGTTGTTTGCCGGCGATGAATCAGTAATAAAATGTCAAAGCAACGCAAACGACGCTCAAAATGTACAACAAATCAAAGCCACTTTTGTTGCTTTTGTTGCTTTTGTTTGCGCACATTAAGTGCCACGCACCAATCGCCCCACCCTCTCTCCCTCTCTCTCTCTCTCTCTACACAATCCCATCCGTGTGTCTAGTGAAATTATTGCTAATATAAAAATATTTTGTAGGCTCATAAAAGGCGGCCACGCCGGCACAGACACCAAATGCGAAGGACAGGAGAGTGGGCACAGGAACGTTAAGTACCCCAGTCGTGGATGTGGCAGTGTGGGAGTGTGGGAGTGGGTCCTGCTGTGCATGTGTGGGCGGGTGGTGTCTATTGATGGAGGCCCGCTTCAGCTCGTCGCCAGCAATCGCCAAACGCAAATCGTACAATATTTTAAGGCCTAATTTTTTGACGAGTTTTTAAACGATTGTAAAACTCTTTTCTCGCTCGCCCGTTTTTACGATTGCCCAGGCTATTCAAGTGTTTGAGCGAGTGAATTATGGGCCAGGCCCTAGATACCAACACCCGCCGTCATTCTCGTTGTTGTTGTTGCTGTTGCGGTTTAACGGCTGCTACAGTGGGCCATGATTGGTGTGTGACAAAGCCGAGTCACTGCTGCTAAGCGTTTATTACGTGAGTTATGACACCTTCTCTGCGCCCAACAAGCAACGAAAGAGCAACAACAACATGAACAATAGTTATTTAATGCCGCAACAATAAAAGTCTAATAATTATTGCATAAAATTAGAAATTCCACTCAGCCCATAGGCCGCCAGCTAGCGCCCCGTCAATATGTTCAAATTGCAAAAAAAAAAAGGTAATTGATCATAAAGTTATTTAATGGGCCTCATTGATCAGTAGCGACAATCAATCTAATAGCTCAAGTAATTATATAATTATTCAAATTATATAACCTTTTCATAATTCGGCTTTTAATATTCCATTCTCATTCCCCAATTGTGCTCCAATTATCATTCAAATAATTTGCAGTTTATTTCGATTATTTTCACTCTGCGCCACAATTCTATGAATAATTCGTTAGTTCCACAATTTTTACACTTATTAACACACTCTGATAGCACGCAGCCATACACTCGCGGCCAGGCATATACACATATTGTAAAACAATTATCACCTGTTGCAAATTATTCCGATTTAATGGCCGGCGCGTAATATAGGTGGCTGTTCTACGTCGAGCAACACTCACCGCCACGTCCCGCGCTCCAGCTTGGCTCATAGCACTCATAAATGCTGCAGAGACATCATAAAAATGTTTGAAGCACCGCCAACACACACACACACACACACACACACACCGCACGTCAGCCAAACAACAACATTAACAACAGCAACAACAACAACCAAAAGAGCATCCATAAATCCCGATTATGGTTTCTGGATTTATTGCGAACTGCTGACACGCAGCCTGTGCCTGTGCCTGTGCCTGTGCGGTCCACTGTCCAAAATCACGAATCACGAATCACGACTTCGATGCCTCTGCAAACTTTACCATTCGAGTCTGGCTTTGAAAACGTCGAGCCAAGAGAGTTCTCAAGCTTGTCTTGAATGCATTGAGCAGTCCATGGAAATTGGCAAGAAAATGGGATCTGACAACAATGTGAGATCAGTATAAGCTGCCGCATACTGAAACAACTCCACACGGAACTCAATGCAGCTCCCATATATCAGTTTGAGACTATACTAAATGATTATTAATCATTAAAGCACATTACGAACAAATAAAACTTAAATAAAAAAAAATTTTTTTTCATTAAACTATTGTAAGCAATGAAAGATTTTAGACTTCAGATGACGTCGCCCTTAGTGTTATTAAACAGTCTAAAAATAAGAAAAAATATAGTTTGTGTTATTTCAAATATATAATATATAATATATCCATATCTATATTATATCTCTCTATCAATCAGATATGATTCAACGTCTCATTAAAAACCCAATTTTCGAGCAAATACTTTTTTTTAAGACCATTTTAAATAGATAAACATTTACAAGCAAAAGAAAGTCGAATGGAAATTATTTCAAGCACATTTATATTATGCAGAAGATATTTGTTGTTTACGCTTTGGCTAGAAGAATAATTTGGCAACCGTTCGTTCACCTCTACAACTGACCAAGCAATTAATGAAAACCCTGCAAAGGTATTAACTCTGACATAGGACAATTCGTTATTTCTATAAATTACAGACTAATCAGATGCGTAGCATCGCCGACCACAATGACAACTCCCTGCTGACCACATAACATGTGACACTTTTATAGGGCACTTTGAATGAATTCTGTAAGTTCCCGACAATGCCCCAACGTGGGTTGGCAGTGACCAGGGTCGGAGATGCGACAGCGGCTGATGCGCATTTGCATACGTTCGATTTACATATTCAAGAGACGCAGCTAAAGACCCAATCGCCATGTGCCATGGCCCATTATCCAGGCCGCATGCTTCTGTCCATACCAGCATCCATTAGTCAAGATGTTGGGCGAGCGATGTGGAACTGCGGAGCCCATTGGACTTGCCTGGGCTGGTATGTAAAAGGCATTTTACGAGTCTGTTGCTGCAAGCTATCCGCCTATCTGGCAGGCGGAGTAAAGCGAAGTAAGGTATCTCTGTTGCCGCATCTATTTCTGTATGCGTATCTTTATCTGTAGCTGCATCTGTGTCTGGCAGATGCCCAGGCGGATGTGCTAGGGTTTCGAGTAAGAGAGCATGACCTGCACGCGCATCAAATCAAAATATGTACATGTAAATACGTATAACAAAAATGTTACAGTACTTAGGCCCAGTCTTGCTCCCGTTTGCACGGAGTCGCTGCAGTCACCAACTCCTGTCGAGCGTTCTATTTGTGTCCAGTTAACGCAATGGGCCATAAAAGGCAATCAGCCGTTGAGGCGAAGACCTCATACAGTCACAGATTCAAATTTTCCGTTTGTCTTGCCCTCGTCCTACTTCGCCTTTCACAATTCATTTTATGATTTTATTGCATTTACGCATATTGCGATGCCGATGCCAATGCCGATGTCGGTGCCCAACTGATTTATAGATGCGACGGTTAGAGGAACCCTTTCCTCTCACTCTTTCGCCTTTTCGCCTTTCGCATTCCCTTTTTGCTTATATATACAAATATAGAACTCAGCGTATTCAAAACTCAAACAAAGGGCGAAGAGACCGTGAAGAATGAAATTAGAGCAGCGCATTGAGGGAGGGATGTCGACTACGAGTCGGAGTCGGAGTCGGAGTCTGGAACGCCTGGGTAAAAGGCTGAAGGGTGAGTCCACAATGCTTATACACACAAAGGGTTTGTTTACGTTCGCTTATGTAACTTTCTGCTATTAACCCCGCCATCCTTCTGCTAGAGCAGACTCGCAACCGAAAATTTGTAAACTTTGAAATGCCTGAACTAGAAAAAGTCGAAGCAAACGGAAATTGAAAAGAGATGGAACTATGATTCGAGATGTCAGCAACATAAGCAAAAGACTTATTGGAGGAATCACGATTTAAAAATATGTTTAGTAAGTAAATTAAAGGTAATTAGATATTCCTGTATTGTATATATATACTTGCATCAGGAATGGAATGGAATAGAATGATCAGGATCATCACGAAAAGCAAAGTCTTCCAGCTTGCATATCTAAATAGCTAGTCACAATTTAGATACCGATGCTCAGTGAATATGCTTTAAATTGAATCCACAATCCGAAGGAAACCTATTCAGATACGAGAGTAGTTTTTAAAGATGTTCCATGTTATTCACATAGAAAACACCTTGCAACACCTAAGCAACTCTAGAGGGCATTCAAGATGGAAGAGAGCCCAGCCTTAAGGCCCATAAATTCGTCGACATAATCGATCTGATAAGAGGCCGCAGTGGTGTGGCCCCAAGTGGATAGTCAAATCTAAAAGGCAACTCTGAAAAGGGATTCCCACTCAGAGATATCTGAAATGCAGCCATGTGCAGCTGCCACAGAAGAAGCGTCAACAGAAGTGACACCGCCGACGGCAATGGCGATGCTTTTAGGCAGAAAAGTATTTAATATGAATATAGCTTTCAGCTGTACAACTGGAGCTGGCTGGAACCACTGTACCAGCACCACCGAAAGTCTGTTACCCACACCCAACTGCAGAGTCACTCCCAATATAATGGTCGCTGCTGTCGTGGCCTGATCAAAAATTCTATATACGTTTCAAATTTAATATGTGCATTTAAGCCCCCTTACCAGCACGTGTGTGTGAGTGTGTTTGCGCGTGTGTGCGTGTGTGTGTTTATTCACGTAATAGTCGCACATGTGAGCGCAGCCCAAAAGCCCCACTGATTGTTGGGGGAGGGAAAGGGATGCCCTGAATCAGGCAGCCATTTGATATTTCCTTTATGGGACTTAAATATGTATAAGCCCAGACTTGTTTACGGGCATATCCCAGCCATGAGCACACACATACATGCATATATACATACATACATGTGTACGTATGTCAGTAATAATTCGACTGAATACACACGCAGGGCGTGTTATTCTATCAACACCTTGTCGCATTGGCATTGTCGCTGTATTCGACCCCAACAGCCACTGACAGTCCTACCCCGCCCCCTTGCAATGGCAGCCGCTGCATATGAAATGAGATTTGAGGCTAAGTTAGGATTTTTGTAAAGAGACTCATACCATCTCGTCAAGAGAGGACGGCTACAAAGGCAGTCGTAAACACGCACTTCTACCGGGGCTAAGCCACAGATCAGCTCTTGGCGACTGTACCCGATAACATATGCATCGGACCTCTACCCAGGCAGCTGAACTATGGACAGGTGTTTAGGCTGTAAATTTCCGATTATCTAAAATAGTTATAAGCTGATCTCATCAACGTTACTTGGCGTTACTTTTCTGTAATTACTACTTTTGATCTGTGATTTTCAGCGTGGCGAAAGTAATAATATCTCCGTTCCCTTTGGTACACAAATTCTTTTCTAAATGCAAATTCGAAATTTCAGTATTTCCTTCGAATACTCCTTTCTCGTATCAGAAGTATTGCATATTGCATTTGCATCTGATAACCAATCAGAAACGCATTATCAATTATTCATCTTAAGAGTTCTATATTATCAAGTTATTTTGATAAAAATTTTAAGTTCTGTATATGGGCAGCTTTAACTAGCAGACATAGACTTACAGATCCAATCTACTATGGTCACTACTAACTCTATAAAATGTCATATATGATTACATTTATGCCACATTATATTCACACTTATAATGAAGATGAGGCTATGATAGGCGAGTCTATCAAACATATTTAACTAAAATCTATGAAACAAAAACTAAATTATAAGTTCTTACATATTAATATGCTATCATCTGTCATTATATATCTTTAATATATATATTAAAGTGTTCATTTATCATTATATATTTTTAATATATATATTAATATGCTAATTTGTCTTTTCTCTTCTCTAAAAATTCTTGTTTATCTTATATTATTTATGTAGCAGTAGTAGCCCCAGTCTCCGATGTTCACGCCTTGGCTATAAGATTCGATTCGTAATCTCTGCGTGGGAGCAGAGTCCCACATACATAGATGAATAGTTCTTTGTATAGCGGCATTTGAATACTCTTTTGTAGAGTTTTTTCTTTTCGGGCAATGGCAGCTCGAAGTTGACATTTAAATGCCGTCTGTGGCTGGCTTTGTTTTCCTTTTCACAAAATTATAGTTTGTGTAATGAAGTTATTACGAATCTTAATGCCGAAATTTATGCGCGGCCATTAAAAATCGAAAGACACGTTTTTTGAATATTTTAGCTTTTGCCGTCGCATAAATTAGGCGACGTGACTTGCTTGAGCCGCAAGATAACGAACCGCACTTACAGAGGGTAGTGGCCACTGCTGACTGCTGACTGCTGAAAGGTGATCGGGCAGCGGGCAGCGGGCAGCGCCGATTATCGGGCATTATATCGCACAATTTACAATGCAAATCGGCGAGCTCTGGCTTAATCGTGTGCAAAATGGAGCCAGAAACAAAGGCTCGCCGCTGCACAGCGCCGAGCTGCGACAGCGAAGATCATGACAGTCGCGAGTCGTTGTTATTCCTGTCGCAAGCATTGCATGTTGCTTCTGTTGCTCTGCTTGCTGCGTTCGCCAATCATCGCGAAGTGGTTTGGGCGAGCTTCCACAGCAGAGTCGAGCGAGAACTTTGTTGCAGGTTGGCGGAACATATTAATTGCATTTTATTGGCCTAGCCGGAGCAACTGGCAGAGAGCAGGGCATGGCAGGGGCGATATGGCGATGTGGCGGGACGATGGTACGATGGGACGATGGGGCGCTGGGGCCGCAACTGCTTGCAGTTTAATAACGCGCATTAAAATCACAAATTTATAGCTACACGCAATCTGACTTCACGACTATTGCCATATTGCCTCAAAAACGAGAAACCGCATTTGCCAGCGGACTGCCAACCCGCGCGTGTGTGTGTGTTGGCTGGTAAACAAGCAGGGATTGAAATCTTGTGGTAGAACGCATAAGAATGAGGCCATGAATACAGCTCGGGCTGTACGACATTACGATTTCTCGACTGAGCCGCCATTGCGATTAACGTGAAAAAGAGCAAGAAAGACAGGCAGATGGACAGATGGATGAAAGAGAAAGAAAGGGAGAAGGAGAAGGAGAAAGAGAAAGAGGAAGAGGAAGATAATGAAAAGAGGAAGAGCAAGAGAATCAGAATGAGAGGATAATGAGAATGATAATGAGGATGAGAATGAAAATGAGAATGAGGATGAGAATGAGGATGAGATTGAGAATGAGAATGATAATGAGGATGAGAAGGAGAATGAGAATGGGAATGAGAATGAGAATGAGAATAAGAAAAAGAAAAAGAATGGGAATGAGAATGAGAAAGAGAGAATGAGAATGAGAATGAGAGGAGAATGAGAATGAGGAGAATGAGAATGAGAATGGGAACGAGAATGAGAAAGCGAAAGCGAATCAGAATGAGAAGGGAATGAGAATGAGAATGAAAAGAGAATGAGGATGAGAATGAGAATGAGAATGAGAGAAGAATGAGAATGAGATTGAGAATGAGAATGATAATGAGTATGAGGATGAGAAGGAGAATGGGAATGAGAATGAGAATAAGAAAAAGAATGGGAATGAGAATGAGAATGAGAGAAGAATGAGAATGAGATTAAGAATGATAATGGAATGAGGATGAGAAGGAGAATGAGAGAAGAATGAGAATGGGAATGGGAATGAGAATAAGAAAAAGAATGGGAGTGAGAATGAGAAGAGAATGAGAATGAGAGGAGAATGAGAATGAGAATGAGGAGAATGAGAATGAGAACGAGAATGAGAATGGGAACGAGAATGAGAATGAGAAAGCGAAAGCGAATCAGAATGAGAAGGGAATGAGAATGAGAATGAGAAGAGAATGAGGATGAGAATGAGAATGAGAGAAGAATGAGAATGGGAATGGGAATGAGAATAAGAATGAGAATGAGAAAGAGAAAGAAAAACGAGAAAGAAGGAAAAGAAAAAACAGAGCATAGGTAGAGCAAGAAATGGGAATTAGAATAATAAAGAGAAACGAGAAAGAAAAATATAAAGAAAAGAGAGAAAGAGAAAGATTAAGAGAAAAAAGAGAAAGAGAAATGGGAACAGAAAGAAAAAAGAAAGAGAGAGAGAAAAACGGGGAAAAGACAGGAAGACGGACAGAGAAGGGGAGACAGCGTGGGAGAAGGGAAGAGCAAGAGCGAGAGAGAAAGATCAGGCGCAAGAGCAAGAGCAGAGGCCGTAAAACAAACGCCGAAATAATTAAAATATCTCCAAGCCTTTCGGAACACTTTGCTAAATTTCATTAAAAACATTTTAATTGCGACCGTTTTGTGACGGGACTTTAGTCACCGAGAAATGATTGCATTCCTATTCGGGCCCAAATTGAATACAATTTCATTTTGGGCTGCTCAAAAATGTGCGCCCACGCCCACACCCACAACCGACCCACACCCGACGCACACCCAATCCCACCATCCGGCTCCCTCAGCATGAGGACTGTGGCACGCAACCAAGTCGAGGCTAGAGTCTTCGACAACCTCACAGCACGCAATTTTAAAACAACAAGCATCATGCGTCACCCTGCACCCTTTTTAGCCCCTAACTGATGCCCGACCACGCAACCACACCCTCGGGCGGGAGTGGGAGTGGGGTGGGAGTGGGTTGAAGTGCGAAATAGCCCAAGGACCCAGAAGGACCTCCATTCGCCATCGCATTCTGATTTCGCGCTGCCTCATTCGATTGCGTAACTTGCGCTGCGGCGGGGTGCAAGCGATTCCTCCCCTAAAGTCCTTGTTTCTGTGCCTCTACTCCATGTAAATATATCCAATTTCCTGCCGAGCTGCCATTGCAGACTGCCATTGCCGCCCGGCCCCAGCCACAACAGCCGTCGCACTCTAAATTTAGTTAATGAACGTTGCCGTTGTCATTCGCCTTGCGAGACAGCAACCCGGAGAGAGCTGTAACAACAGCATTGCTGGCGTGCCACTGAGCAGTCACACACAGTCACCCACGCGTGCACACTCGCCATGCTCGGCACACACACACACACACACACACACGCTTATATATATATTCATATACTATATATATATATGTTTTTTTGAAAGTAAACAAAATTAGACATGATTATGTTTGTGCCGCAGGACATAAAATAAATTGGCTCCCAACTAATCCCAAAGTACACGTCGAGTGTGGGGCTCGTTTATCACCAAGTCGAGAAAACTTTGCTTGCGCCTCTTCCACTTTTGTTCCGCATTGCAAATTGCACAACAAGCTGTTAAGCAGATATCGGTCGATATATACTATAAATGCTATTTGTCAATCTTTAGGAAAACTAAAACTCTAAATTAAATTGAAATAATTTCCATGTTTATAGATGTATTAATACTCTACTTTGGCAAGCCGATCTATATACAAAATGAATTCACAATTCACTCTATATTGGGGCATTCGATGGACTCGTAATCGGCAATAAATATTTTAGTTGAGCAAGAAATATGCCGACGGGCAGGGCACTTCAGACCGCAACTTAGCCCAGACACAATCAAGAAACAATAAAGGGCGCAGCTGATGCTGTCAGGCATCCAGAGCTGTCCGCGGCAGCGAAGCCGCTTCCACATGTGACCCGGCGGAAGTCAGCCAGGCGGCTTCACTTGGAAAATGTGGAGCACTATTCCACGAACCTGAGAGCGGACATCTGAGCATTTCTGTTTCCCAGGGAATTCCATGTGCAACGAATATGTGGAAACAAATGAAAATGTTCTCGACGCCAACGCCACGTTCTCGTTCTCGTTCTCGTTCTCGGAAGAAAATTCCCATGTGTTGCCAACGCCAACACCATGTTCTGTCTCCGCCTCAGTGCGCGCTTTCCTCTGGCCACTCTCAGCTATCTTCAAAGACCGCTTGGAGCTCAACTTAACCCAACTACACATCGGAACAAGCAGATAGACAACTAATTTCCATTGCAGGCCCGAGGGATGGAACTGCTCACTCGGCCCGCACCCATCTCACACTATTCAAACTATTAAACAATTTCATTTGAAACATATCGATGGCTCGTCCCTATATATATGATGATTGATATATTTCTAGTTTAATATTTACATTTTTAATTGTATTTCAATTGACTCAGAGATATCCTATTGAATAAGTATATCTTCGACCACTTATTTATCGATACAAAACAATATTATATGAATATAACAAAATCAATAGAAAAGATACACTTTATTTCGCACTTAAATAATAACAAGTAGCGCTACCGACTGCCTAATACTCGCTCATGGTCGAAATGCTACAGCTGCAAGTCTTTGGAAGATGATTCATGGAGAACAATAATAATTATCAATAACTGAATTCCTAAGTTTCTAGCTCTGACAATTTAGAAGACATAGAACTTGGAGGTTTGTCACACCCTCTTAAGGTCATATCTATATTATCTATATCTGCTTAGATTCGGGCTGTACTTCACGAGTATATATAGCAAATTTCAAGTCTCTTTCACCAATTGTGCTCGAAATGGAAAAGAATATCTGCACATTATTGTCAGATCCAACAGTATGGAACCGATTTTTCATGCCCGCATTGGGCGTAGTTTTACCTATTTGATCCTGAACTATCAACGATAGTGCATGTGTTGAATTTCAAGTCCCTCTTTGGCAGAACTTATAAAAATGTAATATATAAATATAACTTTATTTAACAACCTTTTACTCGCCGGTGTTGTCTTATATTTTATATGTTTCATGCATTGAGTATAACACGTAAGACTGTTGCAGTCGGTCACTGCCGATTGCATAATGCTCATTCACGGTCTATGAGCTGCCAGCTCCAAAAACTCAGGAAGATATGTTTTTTTTTACTTTGCCGCGGACTCAACAGGGAGATGAATGCATGAGGAGGTCACAGCTGTAAAGCTGTAGAATAAACCGTTTTTTCGGGTTGTGACGAGGGGTATTTAGTCGATGTTCACCCGAACATTTTTGGTCAATCCTTAGAAACAGTCTAAAAGTAACTCGAAAAATAAAAAACTTTGAAATATATAGAGTATTGCGTCTCTAAGGTCAGGAGTATATACATATACATATATCAGAGCTAGTGTTAATAAGTGTTCACAGCCATTATAAATACTTGAATGTTGGCACTAATTTTTTTTAATTCGTTAAAACGCAAAACTTTAAATATCTCGCAAACAAGGAAAATATGACTTATCCAACTTTCAAAATCAAGGGCTCATATAGTCAGATCCGATTTGAAATGTAAATGTAGAGGATTCTAATAGTAACTCACAATTTTAGGGTTCTAGTTATAAAACTGTGGAATATACAGCTTTAGCCAACTGGACTAATTTCGAAGTTCGACAATGTATTCCGAGTTTCAGCGAAATACGATTTCAGCCAGCAATACAGTCATTGCTGGAAACCAATATACTCGTTTCACTTCGTGAGTGAGCGAGTATAAAATCGATTTCATGAGGATTTAGACTTGCCTGCTCAACAGTGCGCGCTCTGTCGTCGAGTCTGCGCACTAAACTCAAAGCACAGCCTATACACAAACCCACATGCTAGCGTCCCTAGCGGGAAATAATTGAACTACTTAACATTGGTTGTGTGTCGAGCTGGAAAATACGACGTTAAGCATGACAGAGCAATAACATAATTCTGCAAAGTGCATTAAGGCCAATGTTAAGAGAGAGAAGAGAAGAAAAACTCTATAAAATTCTTTATGCGTTCAAATGATGTGCATCGAATAAAATGCATATACAGTTATAACTTATTTACTACTTGGCTTTGTTCAGGCAACTTCATTTTCAAATATTTTATACATCTTTAGTTAATTAATTCTTCGCTTTTAAATATTTATATTTAGTTAATTTATTACCTTTAAAGGTGCAGAGCTGACATTTATGAGCCATTTTAATTTAAGTCATATGAGAAACAACTTAATTCTATATTAGTGCGTGCACAAATAATTTGATCTGTACACTCGCTTTTTTATCTATCGTTGCATCCACCCCAATCGTTTCTCTCAGTGTACGCACACGCACAGTCGCAATGGCAGCTGAATTATCATGGCTGCCGCAAAGAGGGATTGGCCAATGACTCGCCTGTGCTGCTTATACGCATGTCACATGTCGCACACACGATACACACACACACACATACACACACACACACACACATATTTGTTCTCTTTTTGAGCCCTGCCCCTTTTCAGTGAGGTGCAGGTATCGCAGGAGAAGGAGAAGGAGCACTGCCGTGGCCGGGGGGAAGACGGCGAAGAGTTTTCGTTTGATTGCGCTTTAATCAAGTCGTCCAAGTGCAATCAAGGTTTATGGAGCCAGTGGCTCAAGAGGCTCCAGTGGCTAGCAGCCCTAGCTAAACTGTAAACCGAGCGAGCGTATAGCGATTAAGAGCATTTATGAAATTATTGCCTCAATTGACGGTGCAGCGCGACACGCAATGGATCGGATGGAGGTGCGACTACCGAGAGGGCGGGAGTACGAGGATAACTGGTGCTAATGGCTTTAGTGGGGCCAATAAATCCATTCAAGCGCACCACTGACCGAGTGCCGAGTCATGAGCGACATCAGCGGCAAATTAACGTGAGATTTCGCCTCGAAGGAGGCCAAAGGATACGCGGCTAGAGTGTTTTTTTTCACACCTGATCGCTAATTAGCCGAGGTGCTTTGCAGATCTACCTGATTAATCAGACGAGAGCAACCAATAAAGCAATTATTCGTCCACGTTAAGTGTGCCTGATGTTAAGTGTGCATAATATTTGGATGTAAATCTACTTTTATCACTAGGATAATAAGGTGTTAATTAATTAATTTAATTAGTTATTAAATAAACAAATGCGAATACAGTGGCCTAAGCCCTTCAGAGAGTACATCCTGTGTACATCCAGGCATATGCGATGACAATATTTGGATGCAAATCTCTTTTATCACTAGTTCAACTAGTAATTAAGTAACTAATTTAATTAGTTATTGATGATCTACCACACTAAACGCGAATGCAGTGATCTAAGCCTTTTCCTGCGTCCATTTAGGTATAAGATAGAGAGAGAACATACAGGACATCAATCTTGCATGGCTTTGAAAACCATCTCAAATAGACACAATATGAAGAAGTCTCTCAACACTCAAATGTGTTTCAAATAGATGGATTTTCAGCAAACAGAAAAACTTTATTGAAATATTAGATAAAGTCGTTTGTTCTGCAACTTTGAATCGCATATCGCTGATAGTGATTGTGTTTGTGTGTTGTGTGTGTGTGTCGCGGTGCAGCGGTATGCCATTTCACACCTGGCTCACGTGCAGTTACGGCAATTGCATAATGCCACTCATGCATAGGCGTCCCTCGGCCGGCGTTTGTTGCTGCTCATTGAAATGGCAAATGAGTGCGACGTGAGCCTATTAAGTGAGAGCAGCCTTGAAGCAGGCACTGCTGCAAGTAGCCTTCCCGGTCCAAGGACCAAGCGAGGATGCAACTTTCACGTAAACGCACTCACTCACTAATCGTAATTAACACTTCCGCTTCCTTCATTTGTTTTCATATTTTGGTATCTTGGGGGTTTACTTACGTAACGCGTAAGCTTGATGAGCGCCTGCCTAGTTAGTCGTCCTGCAGTTAGTAGTTGCTGCATTCGCTCTTCGCTGGATGATGCAGCAGCCGTAGACGGCACTTTTTATTCACTTTTGGCGATTCTATTTCATTATTTCGATTCACGTGCGGCGCGTAGTTTAGTGTAGATGGCAATCTTATTGTATCACGTTGCGGGCACTGGGTTCGGGCGTAGTAGATAGTAGATAGATAGACAGAGATAAGGAATCTAGAGTTCGCATTCTAATTGTGCGGATGGCTATTCCTATTCTTATTCTTATTCTTATTGTTTTTATTATTTATTTACTGCGCGGACTTTTGATTGTTTTTTCTGTTTCTGTTCTGTTCTGTTCTGTTTTTTTGCTTCGTTTGCTTTCGGTTTGCTATGCTCGCTATGCTCGGCTCTCACGCGCCGCGATCCGCTCTACACTAACAAGAAGTTTATGACCAAATGCCATAAAATTCGTTGTAAAAAGTCGACGAAGCTGGAAAATGTTTTTTCCGTTTGCCACTGCTGCTGCTGCTGCTGCTTCTCTTCGTCTTCCTCTTCCTCCTCCACGACGCTGCGTGCGTCTTGCTCTCGTGTCTTGCTCTCGCCTCTGCGTTAGTTTTTAAGTTTGTTTGCGTTTGGGTTTGCATTCGCATTCGCCTTTTTCGTTCGGCCTCTCCGCAGTCGGGTCGCGTCGCGTTGCGTCGCATTGCGTCGCGTCGTGCTGCATTGCCTTGCGCCGCGTCGCTGCCTCCGTTGACTCTTTGCGGTCTCGTTGCCAGCTCGTTTTCGGCGCTCTGCCCGCCCCTCACTCGCGCTCTCACTCGCTCTCCCACAGTTGTTATCTCGCTCGTACACGTGCGCAGGTCCACTTGCTGTCACACAGCCGCACACATACATTCACATTATCTCGCTGACGCACTCACTCACTCACTCACAGGCAGCTCCCTGCTTTTGGCTGTGTATGTATTATATTATATGTATCTGCTAACGCGCCTGGCATCCCTATCTCGTGTCTCTCGGTATCATTACAAAATAAAGAAGAAAAAACTGCCCTGTGTTCGGCGTTGTTCTTCGTCGTTGTTCTCCATTCTCTTTCGCAGCCATTTTACTGCTCCCTCGGCTGGTGTGCGCGCCTTTGTCTTGTATCCATTTTCTCGGTATTTGTTTGCTCGCGCCGTAAGGCAGTTCCGTTCATTCGCTATCTCAGCGAGTTTCTAATCAGTTGTGAGCTACACGCATTGTAAATTTAAGTAATCATGATCTGAGTACATACATATACATATACTTTCTTCAATATGCATATGTTCATACGTATATCGTATATATACGTATATATGCGTATGTGAAATGTATATAACAATATAAATGAATATCAACGATTGCAATAATATAATATATTAATATTGATTTTCTTATTCACATCCACTCTATAAAACTATATTGGGCTTATTCATCCAGTATATAATATCAGTATATATAATCAGCTATTCAATTTGTTCTACTGCCGCTGCACATATTGTTTTATCTCAATATCAATACTATATTGATTACTTTATTGATTACTATTACTGTCCTCAAAAATGTAAATAGTATACGAATTTAGTAAGCTGTTGTCTTTAAAAATATATATATATTTTTTTGTAATATTAATTTATAACGTTTATGAACGAATTAAATTCCATAAAACAAAGAAAAATATTATAAATGTTGACTAATACAAAGAATATTTGATATATACGTAGATATTGACTCATATATTAATTCTTGATATTAGATTCTTGCCTTGGTGTAGTGGGAAGACTCATCAATTTTCTTTAAAATTTCGAATTAAGTTTAATAAAACAAGGAAAAATATTGTGAATGCTGACTCTCCCCATCACATAATCAATATTTCAATCAAATTAATTCAATTTGTACAAGTACAAAACAAATTGAATTATTTCGATTAAAATATTGTATATGTGAATGCGGGGAGAGTCAACATTTACAATATTTACCCATGTTTTATTAAATACAATTCGATACATACGTAGATCTTGACTCATATATTAATTCCTGAACTAGAATGCCTTGGTGTGTTGGGAAGAGTCATCAATGTCTCCCCAGACTTACTTCATTCGATACACTGAAATACAATACAGTTAGCCTAATCAAATTGATGAGGGCATATTTAGCCATTAGAAACATAGAATGGAGCCGTCATAAAAAATGTTGCTGATAACCTGACAACCCACGCAGGGCCTAATCTTTTGAATGCGTGCGAGTGTCGTATAATTCATAAACATACATTTATATAAATGTATATATATATATTATATACATGTGTATGTAGACATATATAATATATATACATATATGTAACTCACGTGGGCCTGTTGATGGGCAACTTAATTTTGGAAGCATGCTAATGCAGATTCTGTCTACATCCCCTCTGATTCGTACACACACACACACACAGACTGTAGCTGCTGTTATTGTTACCGCAATTTTTGGGGGTTGCAAACTTAATGGGTTTCCCCCTTTTTACGAGCTTTCCTTCTGGGGGCTTCGGCTCGGCTGGGCACGGAAGCACGGGCAAAAGCGGAAGCCTATGTTTGAGTATTTTACGACCTTAATTCCTTTTGCAAGTGGGACCCAGGGGTAAAAGACGCCATTTGCAAAAGCAAGAAAATATCCACACAAAAACACAAAATCCCGTCCGGATGCCGCATCCATTATAATTTTACAAAATCCGAAAGTTAATCATACGAAATAGCAGCAAGCAGGGGCAATACCTTGAAACATGAATGTGGCGCAGGCTGGTTTCGGACTCGGGCTCGTATTCGGGTCCGGATCTGGAGCACGGCGAAAGCCGCGCATGTTTTGCCCTCGTAAATAGCAGCCACAGATGCTGCCTCTGACTTACATATAAGGGTAAGGTAACAACGGATCTCTTCAACAACCTTTCCTTGTTAGACTTCCAAGCCAGGTTACACTTTACCCCCGGCATTTGAGAAGCTCTCGATGTCCAGTTCCTGGATATCAATATATGTCCAGGGTTACACCCTGACCATCGACCATCATTTTTATTTCTTTTTATCTTTTTATCAATTTGTACGTTCTCTCGCCGATTCGATGCTCGGATTCCATTTCAATTTCCCTTTAATGAGTCCTTAATTTGAGCAAGTGTTTGCTTGGCTGTAAATATTTATTGCCCTTCCCATTTGCCAGACTGTTTGGCCACTGCCCCCGCCACTGCTATTGCTGTCATATTTTCTGGTGTTATTGCTGTAATTATGCATTAATTTTATTGAGATAGTCGTAAATGGCAGCACGCAGATCAACGGCACCAGAATTCCTACCATAGAAGCCATGTTGACCACTGGCAATTAGCTTAATTCGGCATTTACTCACTAATTAGCCGCAGGAACCGCACATCAGCATATTCTCTATATATAATTGTAATTAGAACTGTGAGAGGTCAGATATCTTTAATATTAAAAGTATTAATCTCAGATCATCTTGAAATATGTTTTTCGGCTGTCAAAACATTTTATTGCGAATAGTGTAGATAACAATGATCTTTCTTATGTTGTTTTAATTATTGTTTTGGCTGAAGTTTGACTTATTAAAACCATTTTACTATACAAAATATATGATTTATACCAATTGTATTCTAAGAAAAATTATTTAGTATATTGGTATTAACCAAGTCGTATAAATCGAACGTGTTAAATACAAATATAGTTATAATATATAGTGTAAATGTATATAAACTATATAAAATTCAAGGTATAATCGTTATTTACAACGCCAAACATAGTACAAAATATTTTACAAGACTCCAATCTGTTATGGCCCCTTAAGCACATGGATATAAAATGAAAAGAAAACCGAGCATAAGACGATAATTCGAAATAAACAGGGAATAAACTTTTTGGTTAGCGATTTGACGGGATTTGCACTTAACGAGGCTCAAAAAAATATTTAATATAGATATGTACCTCGATTTGAACGACTTATGTGAAATTAAATCCTTTAACAAGAAGCTTAAACAAAAATATTAAACGTCTTTTTACATTTTTACAGATCGACTTTACGTTGAAAAACAAATCATGAAACTAGTGAAAGCAATGAAAACAAAGATCATAAATATGGAAAGCGGTCTAGAAACCCCAATGGGACTTAAAACTAATATGCAATTTCAATTTGCATTACCTAAAACGAATAGGATATCAACTATTTTTCCGCCCAGATAATTTTTTGATATCCTATCCGTTTTACGAAAAAATAATACGAATTAGCGAGGGCAGCAAAGCTTAAATAATTTTAATAAATCATTTAGATTTCACATATATAATAACTCATATATATTTTTAGTTGTGGGGCAAACTTAGTCAAACTAAGTCTGCATTACAATTTAAAAAGCTTACAGCGAAACAAAACAAGTAAGACTGACTTAGTGCCCGACTAGGAAATACCTCACTCTAGCTTTTGAGGCTTACAAGGTCGTTGGGCTCATACCTTAGGAGAGACGGAAATGGTTAAATCTGCTCTGCACGCCGTCTTAAACTACAATGAATGTATGTGTGGTCTTCGGCTTGAATGAATGCAAAGGTTACTCAATGGAACAGAGTTTTAATATTTAGCCCCCCATTTAAAACACCACTCAGCTTGAAATAATTGACATCTGTGAGTTGATATCAGACTGTAAATAAGTTGTACTGAAATGTTCTTAATTCTTTAGTTTTTATTTGATCGCGCTAAATCCCATAAATGGTCACAAATCTTTAGAACCAGGTTCGCATACCGTCATGTGAACGGCTGCACATGCTCAAGCTGCGCAATGAGCCACTGAATTGAGTTAACATTCGAAAAAATAATATATATGCACTGAGAAACGTTACAGTAAAAGCCTTATTATTAATCTGCTATTTCAAGTTCAAATTTTAAAATTTGATCACATTTACTTGTTGTTATTTCATATATCTTTCGTACATACCTTTATGGATTGGTCATACAATCAAGTTATATATATTCTATTGGGTTAGTTCTTCTCAGACTTGTATACGTCTCCAGCGAAGCTTCTTCATTTTATCTAGATTTCTCACTAAGCACACTCAACTATAGTCGTAGGCTTGAAATGTACAATATTTGTATGTATAATTGAAAGCAAACAAAACTTGACACTGCTGGCGATTGATTTGCTTGATCGGTTTTTAATGCTCTGTATGGATGAACAATTAAATTATTGAAAATGGCTGGGCTGGGATTGACGCTGATTATAGCGAGCTACGATTGGGTTGATTTAACTGGTTTATGGCTAACACTCCGCGGTTTTAATTTCGACTTTATGCGGCGATGATGACGACGACAATGACGACTCGTGGGTACTAAAACTCCATTGTAAAGTGGTAAATACTCGGGCGGCGCACCGTAAAAAACGCCAAGCGCCAAAACCAGAACAACAGCATTAAAGAGCTGCACAAGCATACCTACAAATACACTCTCCCAAACACACACACACACACACAACGAATCGGTGCGTTGGTGTGTGTCTGCATGTGTGTGTGTGTCTCTGTGTGTGTAAGCCAAACACGAAATCACCACTTTGCGAGTTGAAGTCTCTGGATTTCGGTTCGTTCGACTCGCTCTCGCACAGCGCTCGCCTCACGCTCGTGATTTCCTGCAACCGACAAGAGCTCTCTTCCTCGTCCAGCTTTACCTCTTGATACACACCACGCAAAATGGATTCCAATTGGACTGAGGTGCCATTAAGCAAAGTTTATCCGGCATCTTAACAAATATTTCTAAAGATTTGTTTATACTGACAAATATGTATATCTATGCACCCTGTTCTGACTGACTGATTGACAGCCGGCTAACGATCAGTTCAAGCCAAAGAAGTTACGAAGCTGAATATATGAATATATATGTGAATAGTATAAATGTAAAAATTAAAAATGCTCAAGTAAGTTTGTATCATAAATCGGTTAATAAATAATCAACCTATCTTCTGGGTCTTTATACAAAAATCCAAAGACATTTTCTGACTGATTGTTCAAGTGACTGATTGATTCTCAATATAGAGTTCAAACTGAAAGATATACTTATGATTTTGTTTATAGATTTAAGTCTTGAATTGCGTACAACTCAAATTAAAACCATCCAAAACTGAAGAGATCGACTTAGCCTTGCTGTTCTTGATTTGATTTACCAAAATAAAATGGCAGGACATTTATTAAGGATTCAGTTCAATGGGCTTCAAAATACTTGGCAATTTCGTAGAGTAGCCGGGTTCAATTAATTTCATATTTTTTGGCAAGCCTCACAAGAACTGAACGAGAACGGGGCAGCAACCCTTGGGAGGGGGTGCGTCGGCCATCTTAAGCAGACATTTTCCATTCGCCCATTTGTCCGTGTGCCCTCATTCGCAATGGCTGGCTGGGCCCTGACAGCTGTAACTGAGTAATAGCGGGATGTTTCGCCACCGCCACCGCCACCGAGGGCGCTACTGTTTCGTGTTCTGACTACATAATGCGGCGACGGCAGGGACGGCTGCTAATCGAATGGCAATGCGATACATTTGGGAAATTGTCCAGAACAGTTTCGCATTCCATTCGCATTTCGTGCCGTTTCCATCGCCAGGCGCCGTCTAAGGAACCGGCGAGGCATTTTACGACTTATAAGTTATCGTTGTTTTTCTTTTAGTTTCCCTGACTGCCGCAGGACACAGAAGGGTGCGCGCAGCAGACTGCTGACGTTGGATTGTGACCAGAGACCAGAGACCAGAGAGTAGAAACCAAAGGCGAGAGGCGAGAGACCAGGGATTGGCACTCCTTCCCATCGGTATCCGTTGCTAGCTGCTAGCTGCTTGCTGCTGATTGTGGCATAAATTTGGGACGGCCGCCACATTAAGACAGTGACAGGCGAAATTTATAACTTCTGCCTCTGCGTTCACGAGGCTTGGCCCTCATTTTCTTCACTTTTTTGATTGTGTACCCAGATACAAGCAACATATACACACACACACACACACATGCACACCCACACCAACACACATACACCCACAAAGTTGGGCTTGGTGAAAAGGCGCAACGCAGATAGTAAAATGCCTAAGGACACAAGGACATCTCCCCTTTCTTGATGGCTTCAAAAATCTTACAATTGAAGCACGACCACAAAATATTACACAGTTTGACGTAAATTAGCTGGTTTTGCAACTCAGAGAAAAAGTTGATTCAGTGACAGCAGCTCAAACCGAATCATTTGTATTTTACTTTCGTATATACTCATATATACAGCTATGTTCAGTAAAACGATATTGCAGTGAATGTTGGACCACATTATTATTGGCCAATTAGTGAAAAACATAAAATTTTGAATAAAAATTGATGCAAATATTAAGATTAATATATATATTTTTTATTAAAATAGATTTTTATTTGATATAAGCTCATATAAAATCAACCATGATCGGTATGAAACGAATTTCAGTTATTGAATAAATGAATCGGAAAAATTAAAAATTTAAATTAGTTGAGTTTAAAGATTATTTGCATTTATTGAACATGATGATGATATATTTGCCTTGCATATTTTACTGAATACAATTTCTGACCGTTTCGTGTCAAAAAACATGCAATTAATTTCGCAGTATTAATTATCTCATTTATTTGTTAAACGTATTTAGTAACAACTATGATTTTGAATCTAATAAGTATTATAAAAAACAGACAAGTTAATAAATATTTTAAATGCATTTGATAGCATTTCTAAAGTACTTTAAAGTACCTTACATTTATCTAATATCAAATTCCATTTGAAATGCTCTATCTAAAAATACTAATAATCATGTTTTATTTATTTACTCTCAAATGTCGAAGCTGAGAGTATAACAATAAGAAGAAAATGTACGAAAACCCTTGGACCTCATATAAGGTAAAAGCTTTTAGGATTCTAAGCTGCTTGCAGCTTACTAAGTATAACGACGACAGAGAATTCTGCTGGTCATAGACCTGGTAATAAACATTTTGAAAAGAACGAAGATTCTGCTTTAACAGGAGCCAAAAATTGTTATACCCTGAGCCCATTGAAAATGGGAAATCAGGGTATAATGTTTTTGTTGGATGTATGTAACAGGCAGAAGGAGGCGTGGCAGACCCCATAAAGTATATATATTCTTGATCAGGACGACAAGAGAAATCGATTTGGCCCTGTCCGTCTGTCTGTCTGTCCGTCCGTCCGTCTGTCCGTCCGTCCGTCCGTCCGTCTGTCCGTCTGTCCGTATGTATGAACGCGTCGATTTCAGCTCTCATAAGAGCTAGAGACTTGAAATTTTTTTTGTAGATCCCTATATACAGCGCGCATATCGAGTTTATTTTCGATAATCGATAAATATATTCGTTTTTTTGTTATCGAATAAAAACATTATCGAAATTCAGTTATAAAATTCTATCTCGCCCATCTTTTAAGCTAGAGACACCAAATTTTATATATAGCTTTATATGTATTTTATGCAATTTCGAATTTTGTTATATTTTGGATACCGGCCCCAAATTTTCCCCAATTGAAGTTCAGTCTCAAATATAGCCAAAATGCGAATGAGTTGGCACTTTTACTAAACTGACAAATATGCCCATAGAATATGTTGATCTTATGCCGAAAATTTCATTGAAATCCGTTAAATAGCAAAAAAGTTATTAAACAAAACGTTTGGCTACTTAACAAACACACGTGGCAGCAGCGCCAAGCGAACGCACTTTTTCTATTCACATAGAATTTTACGCAAAATATAAGTGTATTGAAAAACACAGGCTCGACGGGGCTCAGGGTATCCCCTAGTCGGTTACGCCCGACTAGAGTTTTCTTACTTGTTTTTTCTTTTGATATTTACATGTTTCTTTAAAGCCCTTTTCAAAACTTTTTTTATACCCTGAGCCCATTGAAAATGGGAAATCAGGGTATAATGTTTTTGTTGGATGTATGTAACAGGCAGAAGGAGGCGTGGCAGACCCCATAAAGTATATATATTCTTGATCAGGACGACAAGAGAAATCGATTTGGCCCTGTCCGTCTGTCTGTCTGTCCGTCCGTCCGTCTGTCCGTCTGTCCGTCTGTCCGTCTGTCCGTCCGTCCGTCTGTCCGTCTGTCCGTATGTATGAACGCGTCGATTTCAGCTCTCAGAAGAGCTAGAGACTTGAAATTTTTTTTGTAGATCCCTATATACAGCGCGCATATCAAGTTTATTTTCGATAATCGATAAATATGTTCGTTTTTTTGTTATCGAATAAAAACATTATCGAAATTTAGTTAAAAAATTCTATCTCGCCCATCTTTTAAGCTAGAGACACCAAAATTTATATTTAGCTTTATATGTATTTTATGCAATTTCGAATTTTGTTATATTTTGGATACCGGCCCCAAATTCAGATTCGACGGGGCTCAGGGTATCCCCTAGTCGGTCACGCCCGACTAGAGCTTTCTTACTTGTTTTCATTTTGTGCTGATGCAAAGAAATCATTAAATAAGATATGTAAATGACATTTTGGGAAAAACGCCGTAAAACTCAGAGATTTTATTATAACTTGTTTCGACACTCCACGCCCCAGACAGAGTCTACTGGCTCCTGGCTCTGTAAGGATACTTATCTTTGCCGGAAAAGTTCCTAAGCTCTTGCGATTCTTTTGACATCAGCTGTATGCGTCCCATTTTAATGTAGCCGAAAAATGTAATTTCCGTCGTTGTCTACATTTTTGCCACAGGGCCATTAAAATGATGCATAACTCCACGGGCTTCATCAGCGTAAAAATTGAGGCTGGCAACAATGAAGACAAACGAAATAAAGCCAACGGCGCGGAAGCATCGAAGAAGGCGGCTGCTGGCAACAGGATAATATTAAAGGGCAATAGGACTGGTATCTCCTTTCGCGCTTAAGCGTTACGTATACGCCCAGAGTATTACAATATACAATCCGAATATCTTTGTTCGTGAATCATGATAAAGTAAAGAAGGTTACTTATATATTGATTAGTGGATCACATTAGTTAAATTATTATCATCACTATCTTTATTTTTGTATTTGTAGCATCAGAATATGGGACAACATGAGTGAGAGCAAAAATGCGGAAAGGCTTTTAAAATCAGTGCACTCATTCATTATTTTGTTTAATTGCCTATAACAATTTTTACTATCGGAGTTGTCGTCTCTTGCACTTAAAGTCGTCATCGGCCCTGCTACTGCTCCAAGAGCTCTGCTGTTGCTTTTCGTGGTGCACGACTGGCAGATGGCAAATGGTTGCACCCTTTTATGACACTTCTAGACAATCGGGCTGCGTATTTCGATTGGGTGTAAGTTTCACTCGGAATTGTTATGGAAATGAATAGCTGCCGTGTGGCCTGCCCTCGTCTACTTAGCCACACCATTTATGATTGAAGGTACCGAACTAATTGAGACATAAACCTAATTTAATAGCTGATTCCATAATGCCGCCAATAAGTCATGAAATCAGCACAGAGTATCGGTGAGACTAACGCACTCGTAGCAACATCGTATGGCATGAAACTGTCAATATTAATTTGCATACTCAGGTGTCGTAGAAAATAGAACTTATGTTGACTTCCCACTTAACCACAATCTATATAAACCTGCATATACTTCTTTACGAGAAAGAATATATATATGTTTGTTTAATACAAAGAGCAGTGCTCTAGTCGAGACTGCTCGACTAGAAGATACCCTGAGCCTGCTGATAGCTGATGCGTTCTCTGCGTTCTTTTCCAGATGAACTTTTTCAATAAAATCTTCTGGATATTCTTATTGCGATACTCAGACGATTGTATTTGAGAAAGCGCAAGTGTCTAGTATTTGAAAAACAAGATCTGCTAATTTGGGGAAAGGAAGATGAGGTATCCAAATTTCAAAAGATAAGAAATCTTCGTATTAATTAAGTCACACAGTAGATCTGAAGTCTAACGCTTTTACGGTATTCAAGCAACGCTTAAAAATCAAAGTTGAATTATCTATTTTGATCCATATTGGACAGACAAATGGACATGGATAGATCGATTCAGCTGACAAGACGGGATTCGTCGTCCTCATCAAGAACATATATACTAACAAACCAATATACACCGAATTTAATTTTCCATGGGTCCAGGGTATAACAACTCTAGTCGGGCGTGACCGACTAGGAGATACCCTGAGCCCTGTTGAATCTGTATTTAATATACTCGGCGCTTGTATTTAGCATAAGCTTATAACAATTTTCAGATTTGCACTGTAACAACCAAATAGATTTTTGTCAAATAATCAAAAGTCTGACATTAGCAGCTTAAGAAAAGTTGAAAATCTAAACTAAAGTAAAGCAGAGAATTCAAGCTCAATTCAATCGCAATTTGCGATTCTGCGAATTGACAATGCGCGCGATTTGTTATTTGACGGATTTCAAAGAAATTTTCGGCATATGAGCAAGATATTCTATGGGCATATTTGTCAGTTAAGTAAGAGTGCGAATTCATTCACAGTTTGGCTATATTTGCAACTGAACTTCAATCTACAGATTTTTGGGTAATTTGAAATCCCCAAAAATTCAACAAAAATCAAAATTGATTTTGGGTGGCATTGTTATGCTTTCTGCAATTTATGTATCTGAATATCCTAAAATATGTACAGCAATGGCAAATAAACTTTTCAAATCCTTACTTGTAAATGAATATCCAAATTGTAGGAGCGTATAGTAGCTGACTCAGCCTGAAGCGCTTGAATCACTGCACTATAAAATGATTGAAAGTGTTCGAGGCCGGCGTCAAAGTACTTCCATCAAACAACAGTTAAGATGAAGGTCTAATCTATTATTTAAGTTCAATTCGGGCCCAGTAAAGTAAAAATAATTTTATAATATCTTGGGGTTACTTGCGTTGCCAGCAACTTGCTGTGAAGCCGTGGCATGCCAGGTAGATGGCAAGGCAAGTTCCCAAAGTGGGTATAATTTATGTTAATTCTGCGGTTGCGGCACCAGCATGATGCGGCTCCAAGATGGCCGCATAGGGTGCTGGGATCGGCTTAGTAATGGACCGCTTGCACGGTCCACAGCCTGGTCGGTAGACGAATTCGAGATTTCTTGTCCTCCTCTGGACTACACAGCTCGCGGCGTGCGTTCAATTACAAACACATAAATTCCCATTTCCATTTGACACATGACAACCCATAAAACTTGTTAAAAAGTACAGCAACAAAGGCCAGCAACCTCTCGGTGGTCAGAGGCTGGGAATGTGACTGGGACAGGGACTGGGACTGAGACTGGGACTGGGACTGCGACTGAGACTGCGACTGAGACTGCGAGTGGCATCCGACGATGGTCGCTCGCAGCAAAAGGGCTCAGAAAATACAAAAAAAAAACAAAAACTGTATCCAAAATGGTAAAAATCTGCTTCACAATATCAGAGCGAGGAGCATAAAAGACGCGGGTTTCTTTTTAACGGACGCCGAATGATATCAGATTTCTTTTCATTTCTGTATTTCGTGTCGATCTGGCGATGAGCTCGGGCTTGGGCTCGTCTTTGAAAAAGAAAATGGCGCAGTCGCATTAATTTTATGGAGTCCACCATGGGCTCATTATACAAATCCTATTGATCGGCCATAAAAATGTATTCTCAATGGGATCGAGACTGTTGAGCACTGCGGCCATCAGTTCCGACAAGCTAGCGTAGAATCGATCCATATCTAACCGATTCTCTGTCCATACAGAAGTCTGTCACTTGGAATTTATTAAACTATATATCTGCCCATATTACTAAGAAATTTATGACGAAAATAGAAAAAATAGTATGAAAGCTATCGACGGACTAGAGTGAAGAAACTCTAACATATTTGTGGATCCCTGGCAACATCTCGAAAAGTTCTCTCTGCATTTGATTTCCAAATCAAATTACACTGCAGATTAATCGTCCTGAAAAAGATCTGAGGAATACTCGACTGCAGGCTGAAGCTATTTGAAACCTCCGACAAAGTAAACAAACTTGAATCCACTTTGTGACAGCAATCCACATAAGCTCCTCAAACATTTGATGCCATTAAAACGAAATTGACATTTTCGGAAAGTCCGTTGTTGTTGGCAGTAAAATCGCGTCTTTTTCGTTTTCTGTCGTTTATTTCCACGCATTTTTGTCTTTTTGCTTCCTTTTTCCTTTTTCCTTTTTCGGCACTCGTGCACAAAGGCAGATTCAACATTGTCGGAGATATACATTTGTATGTGTTTTAGACGCGGGAGGTGGTTGGGGCACACTTTAGTTTAAGACAAGGGCCGAGGCGAGTCCTTTTACGAGTTCACGTAAACGGAGTGACCGCCAGACGGGCGATTTGGATTTACGATGTCGGAGGCGCTCTAATTTCGCTTAGATTTTGCAATCGACCGAGCAGAAGCGAACACTTAAATGCGAGAGCCACGCGAACTTCTTTTATTGCTGCCATCATCTGGGCGCAGTGTCCTTCGAATATGGAAAACTTTGACTGTGAAGCATTTCACAACTGATTGCAGCAAACGCGAACGGGCGTAGATCCAATCCAAACTCTCATATAATATATAGAGCTGATCTAGAACCAACACATGTCGAACACTCCGCATGCCGAAAGTCACACTGATTTGCATCTTGGCATCTTAAGTCGAACAGCCCACAAAAAAGAAGAAGAAAACTAACGCTCTCGCTGACCTTGAAGCGCCGACCTTTAGTTTCCGACGTCTGAAAGGGGTGCGCACCCCTTAACTCTTTCACGTTCCCAAATGTGTTTAGAAATCGCTCGATGCACACACAACTCTATCTCAAGGTCAGGCAGCGCACCTGACGACCTGCACTCGACGCATAGCTAAATTACGCAATTTTGTGAAATAATGGTTATACGTTCTTCTCTCGTACATGGGTCAAGTCAAGGTCCACCAGCCTACATTATCTGTATTTGGCTCACATAACATTCTTAAGACTCAAATGATATGATGATTGTATGCATTAAATATACATATACATATTGATTATTCACGATAACTGTGAAATAGGAATGCGACTTGCCGTCGGCTGGACTCAAACATCAAGCTCAACGAAAACTTTTAGAAACCAGTAAAAGCGTTTCACGGTCCAAAGCCAATCAAGCCTTATAAGGTAATGGTACACACGAGAAAATATTGCAATTGAACTCTACGGATGGATAAGACCAAAAACAATAGTTACAGAATTGTTTTCCTTTCCTTATTTCGAGTAATACAATAATTTTGTACACATTTTGCTTGTTCTCTAATCACAGAATAACAAACAAACCAGAAATTAAGCATGTCTTGTGATTAAGTCAGAGTAACTGGCTAAAAGTTAAAGTAGTATATATTTTACTAATTACGCTTATATTCACTCAAATCTAAGCGACTGTACCATTTTTAGGTACCAGTTTTGGTACATTTGTACCACATGTGGCAACCATATTTACCGTACGTGGCGGCCATTATTGAATTTGGCTCCGCCCAGCTCTGAAACTAACACTCAACCTGTCATTTACATTGCATTCCTAACAGTTTTACTCCACACGTGAGCAGAGTTGCTCCACACTGAACGAAAAGTGTATTATACGAACATGCGATTTCGTTCAAGTTCAAATGACTCGGCAGCGCCATCTATGGCTCATTTTACAACCCAACACTTAACATAATATGTTAGCGAAATTGATGTGAATATTAACATCTTACGCAATGTTAAGATATTAGCCAAGTTTCAATTCTAATATTTTACGGAAAAAATATATATATAAATATATAGTTGTTTGAACGTGTAGTCCTGGAAAATGATGTACTTTTAAATTTTATCTCAATTGGAGACTTTTATACACAAACTGTTGGTCAACAATAGTAATATAATATTTTTGAATATATGTTCATAAGAGCAGTTTACAGTTTAACTAAACCACCATCTAAAAAATATATAGGAAATATATGAACTCCTATTGGGGCCAAATAGGGTGAAGTTGTACCTTCCATATTTTTAGAGCTAGAGCCCAAATTCGGTAAGTTATTTACTGTAAAGATTATCTACAGATTAAAGAGAAAATAGAAAATATATAAATAAAAACAAGTAAGTAAACTCTAGTCGGGCGTGACCGACTAGGGGATACCCTGAGCCCCGTCGAAGCTCTATTTTTCATAGAATTTGGGAGAATTTGGAGCCGGTATCCAATTAATAATTGAAAAGGGTAACAATTAATTGGGAATAGTTATCGATTTTTTAAAATAAACTCGATCTGCGCGTGCTATACACGGACCTAGGCTCTCTAGGCTTTATACGGGCTGAAATCGGCGCGTTCAAACATACGGACAGACGGACGGACGGACAGGGCAAAATCGATTTCTCTTGTCGTCCTGATCAAGAATATATATACTTTATGGGGTCTGCCACGCCTCCTTCTGCCTGTTACATACATCCAACAAAACCATTATACCCTGATTTCCCATTTTCAATGGGCCCAAGGTATAATAAAGGGGCCTGACAAATTGTTCTATTATATTGTAAGTTTGGGACATATAGTTGTGTCGATACCTCTCATAGATTATATATGTCCAGACAAACCGCAAGAGTCTACATATTTCGTAGTTTAAGTGATACAAATTTGAAATTTCGATTATTCGATAATTCAAATTTTAACATTCACAAATACCCTATAATATTCATAGCCTCGGCCCCAAAACTCGTCCTAAAACAGTGTTACAGTTGGGAACTTAAAATGTAACGAGTCGTAAAGAAATGTAAAGAAGGGTGATTAGTTTACAAATTTGAGTCAATTAAGTAAAAGCTCAGTGAGTCAATATTTAAATAAATGTTTCGTTCATTTGCTGAAAAATTGAATGCAGGATGAAACCCAATCGAGAGTGTTGACGATAAGCTTAGATATTTTCCCTATTCATCGTCACTCAAACACACTCAATAGCGAGTTTAGTTTTGCATTTGTGTCTGAAATGACTTTTTAGGACAGTGCAAGATCGACTCAGCTTGTCGAATATACATACTTTATGGGATGTAGCACGCCTCCTTCAACCTGTTACATACAATACATTATCAATAAAAATTAGTATACCCTGAATTGTCCTTTTCAATGGCATGGCAGACAGTCTCACCTGGCATGTAAAAATCTACACCCAAGCCCAAGTAACTAAAAAAAAAGGAATCAATAAATTTGTCGCAATAACTAAGGAAACAGTTCGCTGACTGACTTAGCTTCTGTAAGGAACAAGAATTTAATCTCGAATGGAGGGAATGCATATGTCTGCACCTAGAAGTATACCACCCTATGCTAAGTGTGGGCACAGTTTTTCGCCTGTCTGGCAGCACTGGTGCCTTGAGCACGCCATTGTGTGCCTGTACTCATTGGCATGCCCACGCAACTAGGCCACGCCCACAAACAGTTGACGCAGTACAAACTCTTATCTGTGCGCAGCAACATTGTCGAAGTGTGTGTGTGTGTGTGTGTGTGTGTGAGCGATTGGGCGCGTGTGTGTGTGTTTGTATGACACATACAGCAGTCGACGGTGGACGGATAATAGCTAATGAGCGCGAGGGTTGCAAGCTCGTGGCTCCATTTTGCAGAGCCGGATTAGGCAGGGACAGGCCTTAAGTGTCGCCATTGCCTTTTACCGTTATCTGCTAGAGTGCGTTGCGAGTGTGTGTGTGTGTGTGTGAGAGTGTGTTTGTGTGCGTTGCTGTTACGACTGTACGTGATCTATTTAATCATTTCCAGCTGGATACCGTGTGAACATTTATGCCGCACAAGGCCCCGCACGGCGTTTAATGCCAGCCATAAAGCATAAAGTCGCAATGGAGACAGGAAGTATTTTTGTTTCCCCTCATGAGTGGAGCAGCCGGATTGCAGAAATTGTATCACGCGCGTTTGAATAGTGCAATTGACTTAAAAAGTCGTAAAAAGCTGAATTTATCACTTTAACGGCTGTGCAACATACTTTCCTCTATATCCGCGTCCTTAATGTGCTGGTAAAAAGTATTACAAGCAAGCAAGTGCTCTGCCGTCGGGACCAGAAAATACCCGACCAGAAAATACCCTGTCTCATGTCAAATGTCAATTCTTCTCAAAAATGTGTATCTTGAGAGAAGGTATCCAGTCTATAGGTATTCATAATCAATTTATATTTCACTGACTAACAATGTTTGCCCTTTTAAAAAAACTTCCGTTTCCAATTTATGGAATTAGAACAGTACAGTTTGTTCATATAAGCGAATGCACAGCCAGACGAACATTTCAGAAATGAAACTAAAACACTTTAAGCAAGTAAGAGCGCTTTCGTCGAGATTACTCGACTAGAATTTACCCTGAACCCTTTAAATAGCTGACATACTAATGATTCTACGCCTCTTTTATACAGACAAACAACACTTAAACATAAGAATGCGCTCTTCTTACTACATAATTCACTCAGGCTGACTTTCCTGCTCCATTTTCAAAACATGATATTAACATTCAGATGTCTATATTTGCTAAAGCACTAGTTTCTAGTATTTTAAATGGGGTTTATTCGAATCTGTGTGCGAAAGGGGAGGTATCCAAAATTCAAAATGGAGTGATAAAGATAGATTCAAATTATAAGCTCGTAGTGAGTATGATATTCAGGAATACATTTGTTCAATTTCAAAACTGTGGCTTTTGTCACACGGTCGGACAATTCTTTCTGCCTGCTACATACATTTTTACAAAGCCATTATACCCTGAATTGCCATTTTTAATGAGTTCAGAATATGCATATATCGAATATATACAATAAAAGCCGAGCTGCCTGCACATCAACATCCATCTAAAATATAATTTTTAATAATGTTCATATACTTTATAGACATTCATTCATATCAAAATCATATTGCTAATAAATCTGATGATTTTCAGGGATGTAGCTAAAATAAGTCGCTGCGTTCATACGGACGGACGGACGTTCAACTCAGTTTGTCTTCCTGATCAAAAATATATATACTTTATGGGTTCTGTCACTCCTCCTTGTGTCTGTTGCATACATTTTCTCAAAACCAATTTACCCTGAATTCACATTTTCAATGGGTTCTGGGTATACAAATGACTGAAATAACACAATTTCAAATAAGACACAGGATTAGTAGAGCCTAGCAGATACATAATATCCGGTGCAGAGATATTGCTTTTAACACTTTTGTTTTCTAGCATGCACAGGCATCTATAAAAATATATGGATAAAAGATAATGCCGAAAGTTTTTGTAAATGATTATGAATAAGAAGTTGATGCTTGACGTAGAATGAACAGCATACAATTTTTTTCAGTCTTAGCTTTTTTCAGCACAATTTAGAAACAATTAAATCCTAAATCAGAATCAGGCGAGTCCAACTGCATAATACTCATTTGCGATCTAAATAAAGTTTAACTTTTTCAAAACACAAAATGGGTGGGCCATGGATAAATAGTGTGCTCTAAAGCTAAGAAAGATGTGGGTTATAGATGAGCGTAGTAGGCTTGGATTTCTCATTAGTGGTATTTCTTAATGGCGTACAGTAACACATCTTCATGCTCTAGCACCGAAACTTTTGTTGGTAAATAATTATGGGAGTCCATAGATGATATAACTTTGCCCGATTTGTCACGCCCCTAAGGGGTGTTGCCTGCACAAATATGGGGTTCGTATGTTGGAGTTTGTCACAAGATGAAATAATTCAGAATAACTTTTTAAACAGATTACAAAAGTGTAAAAGAACGGTTTTCCCTAAGGAAGCAGAGGACCATGAGATTTATATAAAAGATATATAGATTAAATATAAGCTTGGGCCTATGGCCATGGCACATGGTTTTGTTTTACTCTCAATAATTGAAAGTCCCTTAAAAAACTTTCAGATGAGATGAGATTGATTTGTTTTAATAGTAAACTGTCTATCCAATTATCCAGTTAATATAATTGTTTAGGCATCATATAAATCATATCATATAGCAGACATAAGTCCTATCTGAGGTCTTGTGGTAGGAATAAAATGCACTTACCGCTTGATTGCCTTTGGCTGGCCACTCCAAATGGCGAATGTATGTGGCGACGCTGAATGTGCTGTGGAACAGTCACTTCTGAGAGTTATTTGCCGTCGGCTTCACTAAGTATTCACAGTTGAGGTTTGTGGATGCTAGCACAGTGGCCTTAGACAGTCGTTTATTGGCTATTGGAGACTAAGTTGCAAAACGAAATCGGACTATTTAATGTCCCCGCGATATTTGCTCCCGAAGCCAGAGACGTCCACTTGCCTCGCGGAGTCGTATTCGCTTTACAACTCTTAGGGCGGTCGGGTTCAGTGGCTACTAGCGCGGCTAATGAGCTTTTAAGCTGGCGCTAAATATTTATGAGAGTTGTATAATTTGAATAGTTTTTGATTTATTTTCGGTATTGCCGAACGACAGTAAAGCGCGCTTTTATGCTATAATTGCTGTTACTGCTACAGCTGTTGGTTTATGATTTTAACACTTTCGACAAAGGGCGCACCGTCGGCCAAATGCCAAGAGCCAATAGCCAGCGGGAACTGGATTTAGAGCTGGTGTTGTTGTTGGTGTGTGAGATGTTATTGTTGTTGTTGGCGGTGGTATTGGTGTTGGTGTTGGAGCTCGGCGATGTGCAGAACGGAACGTCATCGGGAAACGCTCGAACTGTGAATGCGATGTGCGAGTTTTTTGCTGGGTGTGAATAGCTGTTAGATTCCAGGAACTGAATCACAACCACACCACCGACGAGGGAAAACAAAACGAAAACTACGCCGACTCTGACTCTGGCTCTGGCTCTGACTCCGACGCCAATGCCAACGACAACGCCAACGCCAACGCCAACGCCGACGCCAAGAGTCAGTCACAGTTAGGGTGACAGTGATACCGATGCCAATGCCCACACCAACACCAATACTGATGCCAATACCAATACCAATACAAATACCAATACCAATGAGTAACAACAAAACGACCGTAACGAACCGACAGCCGAGAGAAGAGCAGCATGGGCAAGGCAAGTCAAACCGGGCAACGGGGGCTGAGGCAGAGGCAGTGCCTGAGGAACAGCTAGAGCGAGAGTCAGACATGGCACACGGGCTCGTAAATAGTAGATAAACAAATAAATAAATGGCCAGGGAACACGGCACGGGCAAACTGCTTAGATATACGACAGTACTATATATCTTCCATGCTTGCCGATTATTTACCCACACTCGCCGGCCGCAGAGTCCCCGCCAGGCATTCGCCTTTGACTTCGATGAATCGACAATTTGGGGGTTGCAAAGTCGCTCCAGATAGATAAGTTCGCACTCGCGACATCACCGAAACCTACCCCCGTGCACAGCGGCCTCTTTGCGTGCTGTCCTCCCCCGCAGCCATTCGCTTACTGCGCATTGCGCCATTCCGACTCCAAGATGTGCGGAGCGTGGTGGTGGCCACTGGCCCGTTGAAAATCAATGCCGATTGATTGGTGCGCTCGACACTGCGCAAACTCCACTCCATTCCATCTGGACACACATATTTTATGTGTCTATATCAATAGCATATTTTGTGATAACTTTCTCGCTTGACAACTGAATATTGCCAAGATGGCACTTCAAAGCGGTTTTGGTTCAAAATCAAATGCAAGCATAGAGAAGAGTCTACAGGGAGATTACACATTTCTAGATAACATATAAGGATAACATATAAGGAGTTACTTCCAAAAATGTACACCTTTACTCAGAGAAAGAATTATTATAAGAACACTTGTATAACAATATTATTACCAATGTTTAATTAATTAAGTAATTAAGTTTTGACAAATATTATTTTTTTTGAAATTGTCAATTTGATGCTTCAAATATATGTAAGTGGTAAGTAAGTTATTAAAATCAAGGCTTTACTATTTCAGTTGAAAAGCGATAGCTGTATAAATTAGATTTGCATTTAAAAAATATTAGGGAAATAAAGCACAACAATAATAATAATAATAATACTTATCAAATTAAGAGTTGACAAATATTATTTTATTGAAATTGTCAATTCGAAATTTCAACTACAATATATTGTTATCAATGCGAGTTTCTATTGTCATTTGTCATTTACATCGCTGAATAGAATTGTTGTTTCAAACATTGATTTAATTCCCGCTCTTTAGTGATCGAGAATATAAAATGTATTGAGTCTCGCACCCATCTTGAAGTAAATTTTAGATACAATACTGAAAACTTTGTCTCTTTGTTTCACAAACATGCAAGTTGAACTCGACTGAATTCGACTATAATAGTAAATAACTCTTTTCCAGCTGAAATAAATCTTTATTCAACTTGGGATTTACTAGTTTAACTGCACTCCCTGCTCCCATTAGATTAGTTTGTAATTCGAATCGATAAATCGATCACAAAGCGAACATGATCTGTCCACGTCCATCCATCCTCTGATCCCAAAGTATAGTAAATCGAGACTGAGTTTATAGTGTCTTGTATACATAAATTTAAAGACTTGGAACGAAGAGGACTAGATACGATTCTTTCTTAAATATATGCTTTCATATATTCCCATACAATATGGTACACAAATTAAAGATAGATTTCAATTTTAAGCTTTGGATTTTTAGCTCCCCTAGTTACTCGAGACCGCAAATGAGCCTGGGTATTTAGGTCAATAAGAGAATGCTAGGCGATATACTTTACAGTCGCCGCAGTGAGCGTGACCGAAGCTGGCCAAACAAAGGTCGGGTGCACAGAAGCTGATGCTTGCCCCAGCGCCAGCTGAAAGAACTCTTACAGAACGAGCCGCAAGGCTGCAGCCGCCTTCCATGCTCTCCGACGACCGCCGATAAGCTTTTCCTTGCCCCTTTACAGATCACAAAGCGCCATCGACACTGAAACGCGACCGCTGTACCGCGCTGGTTCGGTATTTACTTGTAATCTTTGCAGTAAACTCTGTGCTCTACGCTCTTGCCTCTAATATTGCCGCTGCAAGTATGCTGGAGGAAGTGTTAACACTGCTAATTGATGTCACAAACAACGCGTGCTCGCTCATTGTCGCACCACTAATTCAAATATGAAAACTCACATGGCGGTACGCGTCTCTGTTGAGACAAAGGCATAGTGTATTTCTGATTGGAAAGCATAATAAGCTCAAATATTACATATATGCAGGGGTCCCATAAGAAGTATTTTTTAGCGCACTGCTCTTTGCTGTCTATAAATTTGGTGTATGGCCTTGTTTCAAATTTGTTAATTGACTTTTCCTCTCGAATCGTAAGAGTCATCTTGCATGTAAGAATCATCTAGTTGCAAGTGCAGCAAATGGAAAAGGAATATAAAGAATGTAGAGAAGTAAATTATCTTGGATATCGCTCAATCGATTTGATAAAAACTTAAAGATGCATCGATGTTTTAATCCAGCGTGCAAAGTGGGTATTCTCTATACTCGGTACGCACTACTTAAGGCAAATGTATTCTAGGCTGCAGTGAAATAATATGGATAGCTTAAATTCAGTATTAGGAAAAAGTGTTTCATTATTCTGCAGATACAACGCGGATAGGGAACTGAAACAAGTAAGAGTGAAGCAGTCAGACGGTACCATCTGCACAGTAACTGATGCAAAACTTTGGAAATTCTCTTTTTCTCCGATTCGACAAGCCAGAGAGAGAGAGAGAGAGTACGTCAACCCTAACTTCAGCTTTGAGTTTCTAACTACAAAACTATAGAATAAACAGTTTTCCAGTTTGCACCGCGTGCACTCATTTGGGACCGTTCCGCAGAAGTAATCTTGAAATGGCTCCAAAAAAGTAGTAATAAGATTGAAAATAAAGTATTTCCGATATGTTTGTATAATTTCAGATATTCAAGGAATTTCAAAATTTGTATTAAAGATTATACAGCCAGATCTAAATTGCCACGTCTCGTCGAACTGTTGAAGATCGTAACAGTAACTCAGGTGCCAAATTTTAGGGCCTTAGCTCTAAAACTGTGAAAGCCCCTAGATGTGGCCAGTATATCTTGTTGATATTGTCAATGCCAATATATGTTCCACATTTCAAAGCTCTAGTACTTCAACTAATAGCGCTTCTGACATACCCGATTTAATATATCCCGATTAGCCATCCCCCTAGTGAAAATGTAGCAGCGAAATAGTTTGCATTCATACGAACGGAGCGACAGACGGATACTTTAAAATAGCTCATTTGTCTTCGTGAATGACTATAAGAAATGGTCCGAAAATAAATCTTATAAATTATCTTCGATACAGTCCTTAATAGTAATACAATGCATAATATAAACATTATCACATTGCACAAAAAACTTCCTTACAAGTTTGTAATATATACAAGGCAAGATGCCATTGGGACACAGTCATTCTTATTGAAGAAGAAAAATAAAGAAAACATTTTGGGGAGTTGCTCTGAACTTAAATATTTTAGTAATATCAGTCAAAAAAAAAAAAAAAAAACAATAAAACCATTTAATTGAATTAAACACAAAATAACATTTTGAAGCTGTGAAGAAAAATAAATTATATGGAGCGGATAATTAAGAGTCTCTTGAATGGTCTACAGTGCCGCTCGCCAGGCTCGCCTCTTGACAACGGAAGATCGTAATTTTATAATTTTTGCGGAAGTTTCAGACTGTTTAAATTTTACTTACGTTTTTGGAGAAACGCTGATGTATGAGGAAAACATGATCATGATAATATTATTATAAAAACCTATATACTTGTATTTTTATAAGTCTATGTGATTGAGTAACCAACTTCAATAGATGAATAACATAAAAGTAGTTTTCGGTGCATAGTATTCGACATTTCATCTAATTTTAGGTCCTTGTTATATGCACTGACAAGAGCTTCTTAATGTGTTCTTAAATAACATCAGCACATCCTGTTAGACTAGAATTTGTACGTTTTAAAATCTACTCATGGATCTAAATACGAAATGCAAACCTCTTCATTGCAAAGATGGAATAGTGATATGTGTTTTGAATATTACAATTTTAAAAGAAATGGGAAAAGCATCCGATAATACAAAAACAAAATACAATATGTAATGAAGGTACAGTGCCCAACTAGGAGAACTGTTCCATTCCGCTCTACGCTTCTTTTACACACACATCACAAACAGCACAAGTACACACACATACACAAGCACACGCTTTGCTTACTGTGCCACTTACGCAGTTGAAACTCGCACTGCGTACGGCTTACAGGAATAAATGTTTAAAATTGCAAATAAACATAATTCTATGCTCATGGCTAAATAAACCTATCTCTATGCTCAATAAAGCCTCCTCCTGCTGCCTCCTTCTGCTATACTTTTTCGTAAATCCATTATATTCCGAATGGCCATTTTGAATGACACGAAAAATGAATCTACTTTTACGGCGTATGTTGTCTAAGAATATGTGTTTTAAGTCCCTGACTTTTGTGAGCTGGATGAATGGACGGAAGTACGGATGAGCGGACAGATAGTTAGCTTTAACATAAAACCAAAAACTAAAATTAGAACTTTTTAGGGATTAGTGAGAGTAAATGCACAATCGTCCGTCAACTGCACTTTGTTATCAACCATCCAACCAAATCCTGAATAAAATGTACGTCTATCAAATCTATAATTTAAAGAAGATTAACAGTCAGCTCGAGCATATGAGACCAGTTAAAGCGACGTGATCTACACATTTTTACACGATATCGATTAAAATCGATATCATACCTTTGATTTTTGCCGATAGTTCTAAATATTCTTAGAGTTTAAGAGTCTAAAAATTTATGTATTCAGAAATAAGAAGAATAACTTAAGCAAATATTATTATTTTCGATACACTGTGGCACGATATCAACAATAAATGTGGTGATTGGAGTCAAATATTTGGACTCTATGCACATGCCAAACAAAAGGAGTAACCCACCGGAACAGCTGGGAGTGCCGTCGCTGCGGAACCGGGAGCGACGGTCTCCTTTTTACTTGCCGCCAGCAACGGTATGTTTAGGGACAAACTCACACTTCACGCCTGATTTGCATTTGCTTGCGACTCGCGCAACATGCGAACCGTCGTCTCATGGGCATGAGAACTTTGATTTATGACATGCAATCGATCCTAGACGTCAGATTCGACCGAGCACTGCAGAAATGCAGAAATGTGAAATCGATCTGGTGAACTCGAATTTAGATTTAGGCGTCAAGGATTGACAAGTGAATTGGAAGGACGATTTCTGTATTGTGATATGGTAGCCGTAGACGAGCCGGGTTGATCAAGCGAACTGCCATATTTCGCAGTTACGGCGCCTTCCCCTAAGGGCTGATCCGAAATGGCATTTAAGATGGCCGCAGCAGGCACTCCACCATTTGCGAAATGGCTTTTGGCTGGGGGGGTCTGCACCGGCCGCTCCCATACTTATGGCGAGAAAATGGAAAATTCGATGTCGCCATAAACATTTATTGCTACTTTGGGAAAACTCGATTACAGACGAAAGCGGACAGCGGACGCAGACAGCCGCCAGCGAGTTGAGACTCTAAGGCCAATGCGCAGCCGCCATTTTATGAGCCACGCCTGGGCACTTATGGCATCATCGGAACGGAGGCTGCACATGGCACATGGCTGGCCTGAATCCTGGACACATGCTGGCAGCCAACTGCTCGTCAGGTTCCCCTGAGCTGAAACGGATTTGCTGCTTAGTCAGGATGTGAGGATGTGAGGATGCGAGCATGCGAAATGGTGCACACTCACACTCGACGGCAGTTTTATTGATGCTGGCACTCGGGAAAACGTATACAATTTCCCTTTTTATTACTTTTACGCCCCAACGCACGTCTGCAGCCCTCGCGGCTGGCCATAAAACGCATAAATGTTCGCACTCATAAAGTTTACGAGCCCCAGCACCCAAATTGGGTTTGGGCCATAACGAAGTTTGAAGCGAATATTTCGGCATCGAAAGGCAGCATTTGATTCGAGGCTGGCCGAGTGCGATAGAAAAACTTGTCAAACTCACTCTCCACTCTCCTCCACTCATCGTCAGGATGAACAAATATATTAGTCTAATTATATTCTCTTCATTCTGGCTCGCATTCGCCGTAGTTGGCTGCATAATCGCCCAGTTCTTCAAGGAGCGGGCAATCATACGATGCTGCATTCTACTGACTGCCGTCTGCTGCTGGCTCGTCTGGATCGTCACCTTCCTAATGCAGCTGAATCCCCTGGTCGGCCCACGCGTGAGCCAACGAGAAATCATGGGAATGATGTCGTACTGGAAGAACTCGCATATACACAGCATGCCAGACCCCTAGTCACCGACAGAGCCCTAACAGAGCCCGTCTCTGACTGATATGGGACACTAGGTACCTCGAAAGCTGTATCAAACCGCACTTTAATCACAATTATGCCAACTACGCATCTCAAGACTATCGAAATTATTTAATGTACTTGGAATATCCTTCCTTAGCAGGCACACACATTGTCTGATTGGCCGAAGCACTTTTCATTCAAAATATTTTACACTGTTAGTCAATAAAGCGAAACTGCATTTAAGTCGATCAAAGGTCAAGTCTGACAAATAAATCGCATACTTCTCCTAAGATAACCCCTATTAGTGCAACCTCAAACAAACCTTTAGACTAAACGGGAGGAATATAGATCATTAATTGTAAGTCAACAGAGGAGGATAATAGAGTAGCCTCATAGTTTGAATCTCCGGGCATAGACCCGTTGCATATAGAGTTACTAGTGAGGACCCCAATGAACGAGCTTTGAATATATATTGATAATACTTCTCTGAGCTAGCATGCACGATATTCATTTCAGATTTCAAGTCCAAGTCTGAATAGATGATCGACAGTAATGAATGCAATACTCGAATCTTACAAGGGTATACCCCTTCGGTCAATTGATAAGTCTAGCCATAAAGGCAATTTCTTCTTCATATCAATTTTAATCAGCTTAGGGCTGAAAACAAAAGTCCAAGATTTCCGTTCAGATATTTTGGAGTTTGAGGTCGACGCAATGACGGGACGGGGGGAATGGCAGCGGAGTTTGGTAAAACTTAAAAATTATTTCACTTAGAGATGACACTAAGCACTCCAGTTACCCAAGAACTTACAGCTGCGTTGGCATGTACTTTTAAAGTCGTCACAAAAAGGTCGTGAGATTATTGGTCGATTTCAGGAAGTTGCGATGCTTGTGAAGTTGAGTTTCATTGACTTTCACTTCAATTAACATATAAGCCCTTGATTTTGTAAGTGGTCTAAGTCAAACATTTTAATAATCTAGTTTATTAGCTATTTTGCATCAATTCCTAATAATATAACTACATTTGAGGAATTTTGTAGTATTCCATGAAATTTAGCTCGATAAAATGCGTTTCATTTTTGGTTGTTAAAAAAAATACGATTACATTTTATTTTGATAGTGGGATAAGTCAATCGAATTTTGATTCTTTAGCAAGTTTCGAACAACAGAACTTGTCCCTATATGGCTTGGATCGAACACAAATACGTCCCAAAAATTACGAAGGATATACTAGAAAATGCAATTTTAAGTTTCATTTAAATGTAGGGAGCTCAGAAGTTTCTGTTTGCTACTTATTTTTTGGATACTTTCAAATTATCTTTCGGAAGATTAGGCCGTGTTTACCCTTTCAAGCCCACATTTCCTTTTAAAAATAGTTATAAATTTCACAGCCATAATAAATACTACTTTACTGTCGAAAAATCATGTTCTATAATGCAAAAATATTTTTATATCCTTAAAACGCAAAACTCTAAATATCTCGATACAAGGAAAATGTGACCTATCCCACTTTCAAAATCAAGGGCCATATATCTCTGATACTTGTTTCAAAGCATTTTGACAGCAGTGGAAGCCTGAACAATATGTAAGCGACCATTAAATCTGCCTTTGAGCAGCTCGATTCAATTTGTTTCTGCTTTGAGTTAGGATATAAGTTCCTGGGGTCACTGGAAGCAACAACTTTCAAGCTCTAATGTTGCAATAAATCTATTTTATCAGGAAGGATTTGCTATAGACTGTGTTGAACGATTTCTTATCTCTATAGATGATATCAGTATTATTATTTTATTATTACTTATTGAGTAATTTAGAGCAAAAGACTAAAGGACTGTCAAAGCCTAATGCAGAGTTCTCACTTTGTGATTCTGGTAGAAAGCGCCACCTATGGTGCATTATACAAACCTTTACCCAGTACATAAGCCATCGACTAACTAGACCCTGTCAGAAGCTGAGCACTATGACACTCACATTACTGTGGTGAAAACAAAATTCAACAAAGTCAAGAATTTAATAAATTTCGTTTGAGCTAAACTGGAATATATATAACCTACGCCGATGGCGCTGCGTTGCTAGCCAATTGGTCGGACTCCAGGAATACGCTTAGAAGTGGATCACTGACAAACAGCGACATTTAAGTGCCTTGGTCTTATGCAAACGGAAGCCTCCCCTTCGCGTGGCTGCAGCACACAGCTGTGTCTAAAGGCTAAAGTTAACAAGCAGGAATGTCTAAGCTCCTGGCCCCATCTATGCCATTCAGGTATATTGAATTTCAGGCAAGGCAAAGGTCATTAGATCATCTTCGAGCTTGAGAATGAGGACATTTAGGGAGACCTCCAGGTGCCAACAATTTGGCATTAGTTTAGATTAGATTCTCGCCAAGACAGCCAGAAAAGGCATTCAAGGACTGCAGCCCAAGGATCTGCTAGCCGCCGCACTAAAACTATTCCCATAATTCCCCCTGTGATAGGTTCACCCCATAACTCTTTCTCTATTTATTGATTCAACTTTTTAACGAAAGACATGAACAAAACTAATATTAACTTAAGTTATTAAGCAATTGGCTCTTGGTTGTCTTAAGCTAAACACTTTCGATTATAATATTTGAAAACGGCATATATATAGATAGTATATATAGATAGTAAATACATATATATTTATTTTAAGATGTACAACTCAAACAAAGCATTCCTTTTATCCGCATGGGTAGCCTAAGTCCTGCCTATCAATAACACCAGGTCATCATAAATCCAGTTCATCCAGCAAACGAAATACATTTCTATTTTCAACGATTATACAAGCGGATAGTCAAACACTGGGTCAGTATCTATAGGCAAAAACAAAAATGTAGAACAGAGTTTGCCCTATTATATATGTCTAGTTACCTGTAATAGTTCGCTTTGAAGGGCCCTGCTTTGCTTAGGCCCAGGAATTTGGCTTGTGCGTCCGTTAGCTCCGTCAGGTGAGCATCAAAGGTGGATAAATGCAGACTTGCCACATATTCGTCTGTGAATAGTGAATCGTTAATATATATATTTATTTATTTGTATAGAGTGGAGCTGACTGACCCATTTTCTTTGGCAGAAGGTATACATCCGATTTGTAGCGTCCTGGCGAGGAATAGAGCTCAATGAGAGCCAAAGCCTGTGTAGCGGAGGCCACCGAGACGACAAAGGATGAGATGGTGGAGCAAGCCAGATTTACCAATCGTCCCTCAGCTAGGAGAATGATCATTTTGCCGTCTGGCCATATGATGTGATCCACCTGAGAGCGCACTCGCTGCCAGGTCAGCTCCGGCGTGTGCAGGCCGCTCACGTCTATTTCGGAGCACGAGTGCCCCATGTTGCAGACGATGCATCCGTTCTTCATGCGGTTCATGTGATCCCGTGTAATCACATGCTTGTTGCCGGTTGCGGTTACCACAACGTCTACCGTGCGTATGACCTCTCCCAAGCGCACCACGCGATACCCGTTCATGGCCGCTTGCAGAGCACAAATGGGATCTACCTCTGTTATATACACTACGCAGCCCTGGCCCCGGAGGGCTTCGGCGCAGCCTTTGCCCACGTCTCCGTAGCCGCACACCACAATCTGCTTTCCGCCAAACATGATGTCAGTCGTTCGCTTCAAGCTAATTGGAAATGCAAGAGATTAGGCCGATTCCGCAGAGGAACAGCTACTTACCTGTCCAGTATGGAGTCGCGACATGTATAGTAAGTGTCGAACTTGTTCTTTGTTACCGAGTCGTTGACATTGATCGCTGGCACCGTTAACTTGCCCGCCTTCGACATCTGAAATGCGAGGGATATGGGATTTAAGGGCTATCGGAGGATGTGATGTGCTTGGCTATTCACCTGGTACAAGCGGTGCACACCTGTCAGACTCTCCTCGACAATGCCCTTGATGGACTTGAAGTAATCCGGGTACTTCTTGAGCATGAGATGAGTAGCATCGCCGCCGTCATCGAGGATCATGTTCGGCTGCCAGCCCTCCTTATAGATGCACCTGTCCAAGCACCACCAGAACTCCTCTTCGGTCTCGCCGCGCCACGCGAAGATCGGCACGCCGCTCTCCGCCAATGCCGCTGCAACGGCGTTCTGGGTCGAAAAGATATTGCAGGCTGCCCAGCGAACGGATGCACCCAGTTGGATCAGAGTTTCAATGAGGACCGCCGTCTGCGCATTGACGTGGGTGCAGCCCACAATCTTTGCACTTTTCAGCGGCTTGTCCTCGGCGGCACGCTTCCGTAGCGTCATGATGCCCGGCATCTCCTGCTCAGCGATTTCGATCTCCCTGCGCCCAAAGGATGCCTTGCCAATATTCTTGACGGAGAAGTCGGAGCTGCCCGCTGAGTTGCTTTGCTTGGCATCCTTTGGCGAAATCTCGTCCTCATCGGAACTGCCTGTGAGGCAAGCTGCAATCCGGGACAACAGTTAGATCAGTCAGACCATCAAGAACTTACTTCTCCCCACTTACCCGAACTGAAGGAGCACGTGGAAACGTCGGAGAATCGACGGGCCTCAATGCTCGACTTCTTCACTGCTGTCTAGTGGAAGAAGGGAATCTTTAGTCTTGTGCTCACTATTTGGGTAGCTACTAAGGTAGTTTATCTAATTTATTTTAATCCAGAGTTGTAAATAAAATGAGCGGTGACCGCAGCTGCTGGTAATTGGCATCGTTTAGCGTATCGCCGATAATTCGCTGCGTCAATTGACGCTGTGTAATCGTTAGGCGAGGCGAGAGTCGCGTCCTCAGGCATCACATGCCAATATTTAAGTAAACGAACAAATTAATCAATTCCGCAAATGTGTGCTTTGCATTTGTATCCCAGGCCATTTGCTAACTCACTTGTGGACGTTTCCATAGCCTCCCTCAATAAACATTCAACACATGCACAACCCCAACTGGATCTACATGCCCACATGCACCTGCATGCATGGCTGTGTCTCTATGTGAGTGCATGTATGTATGCAAATACATCAGCAACCCACTAGCTACATGCAGAGCTTGTTCTTCATATCGACTCACAGCACTTTGAAGCTCTTTTAGTCGTGTTAAGGATAGTATATTGACTCTACGGGAATATTACCTCTCACACAAATTAAGGCGAATCATTTTCGAATGGAATAATCTTGGCGTTTACATATAAAAGTGATTGAGGTGTACATAAACATGGATATATTAGGGGCGAAAACGTATCTCGCAGGCATCTGCTCACATATGTATATACACACATTCATACCCGAAAGTTGAATGATCCAAATTTCTTGTTAAAGAGACTTTGCATTTCGCGTTTGTTTTGCATACTTTAATGAGTCGAGGAGGCAAGGGAATTAGTTGGATAAATTATTTACCTTATCGGCCAAGCTCAGGTCGGCGAATGTGGTCTCTGGCATTTTACTCATTTTGCAGACGCGTTCGGCTGGAAATAGTTGCATCAATATTTAATATTTACAGCGCCGGGGCTATCGACCTTCGAGCCACTCGCACTCACACTCACACTCACACACTGACAATGAGAGAACTGGTTATGTGCACAATATGTTTCAAGTTTGTCAACAATCTCCGCTGTTTTTCTCTTCGCTGTTTGCTTATTTTAATCAGCTGTTTAAAGCGTACACAACGAAGCACGTGACCGAGCGAACGCTCAGGGAATACCAACGTCAGTAGCTGCGGCGATCAGAGCACTGACTAGATATGGCCTGACAACCTAGAGCTCAACGTTCACCCGTCCGCTTTGATTGAGATCTCAGCACAATTGAACCAAGTGCACTTCTCTCTATGTGCGTCGTCTCCTTCGTCGCACTCTTCACACTCGCCTACGTCACAGTTACTCGCTCTCGATCTAAGTCTCAGTCTCTGTGTCAGTTTCAGTCTCAGTCTCAGTCTCCGTCTCCTTTTCTTTCTTCCTGCTTCGGACGCTTATCAGTCTCCTCTCGGCGGAGACTCGAAATTTGTTTTCGTTGTCGTCTACGTCACCGTTACTGGGTCAAGTGCGAAACGTGGAATGCCGAACCTGGCGGTGCCTTCGTGCGCTCTTGTCTGTCGTGAACAACAAACTGATTCACATCGACGGGTACTGCTTATGTTTATGGGGAGCAGAGCGATCATACAGAAATAAAGCAATAACACAAATAAAGAACGCAAAGCAATTGCAACAAATAACCGGGCAGAGAAATTGCTCAAACAAAAATACTCAAAGCGGACCCACTGAAATAAACATCTTATCTGACTTCAAACTATTCTCTTATATATATATATATATATATATATATCTCTCTCTCTCTCTCGCTCTCTCTCCCTCTCTATCTCCCTCTCTGAGATCGGTTAGATAGCAGGGAAGTCTTCAGTATTCCAATTGCTTGAAACGGGCGCTTATCAAAACTTCACTTGACTCATATTCTTCTGCTTATGCCAATTATCAAAATCAATTGGGCTTTTGACGTACGCAGATACTAAACCAAAAACAACTTAAGGAACGAGGTATGTATATCAATAGTCTTAAGCTCTGCAATAAAAACGTATTATTTTAATAACTTAGTATGTGAATTTATTATATTCTAAGTTAAATATACAGAGCCATATAGTCTGAGATCTGAGAGGATCCATACAACTAGTCCGTTTTTTTTTTCTCGAAAAAAAAAACGGAGACGATGTGCAACAAGTAGTCAAGTATAGCACTTCAGAAAGATCATTTGTGATGAAATACTTTCGTAAAACTTTAAACTTGCAAAGTAATTCACTCCGATCCGATCTAACTGCGATTAGCATTTCGCTGAACTCCCCCCGAAAGCGTTTACCTTATTTGGGTTGATATTTTACTTTGAATAAATATGCCTTTATAGAAAACATATAGTATATCTTCTGTACATTTTAGATCGCACCTTAGGTATCTTTGGGTCTTGGATGTATGAATAATGAAGAACTCATTGAAACTCAACCAGCTAAAAGTGCTTACGGTTATTGGTAATCATATCCATCAAACGATCTAAAATGAACAGAAGATGTACTATATGTTTTCTATAACGTTTTCTATAAATGCATATTTATTCAAAATAAAATTTTAGAATATTTACTCGGATAGGAAGCGCAAGTCAACTTTAATCTCCAATTTAACCTTCTTTTTTAGTTTATAAAACGTGTATATATATGTTATCTATCACTGCCCTTCACTGACATTACAATTATTGGCTTTCGGTGTAAAATGTTATATAGTATTATAGTTATATATTATTTAGTATAAATAAAACTACATATTTAACAAGGTTTGTATATACTACTTTCCTACTTTCCTAATCTTATTTTTGCGCTTACCTTAAATTACACAAAAACTGTTTTTAGCGGATACTTAGCTGAATATATAAGACCTGGGCAATTTAGGGTTGCTCATTAATTTTATTAACTACGTGCCGTTCCGCCATTTTAGCTGTTAGTGCCCAATAGCTTGACGGCACAAAATTTAATTAGATGCCCGTATACCTTTTAGCATGTTCATAAAATGGAGGGAATTTAATAAAGACTCCGCAATGAGTCATCCACCACCGAATAACGCAGCGGATGCTGCGCACTAGCCATGAGGCATACCGCTGTGGGGGTTAAATACAATGCAAAATGGCCCGCTCAGCTCAAAGGGTCGAAAAGTGATGAAGTACAGATCAAAATTCCACAATCATTTATAATGTTTTATTGCGTGTGTTTTTTTTTAATGTAAAATTCTATCGCCTTTACCGTGCTACCGTTTGTTATTTTATTTTTTTTATATTTGTATATTGAGTCGTGCACAGAGCAAGTTCGTTTTTAGAGCAATTTCAGCATTATATTATTTCATATGAAAAGCATTTCAAAAAGCTATGCGGTTTACATTTTGATCCAATACATTTTGCCATATTTCTGGCAAGAGATTAGCTCCACGCGCATGATCCTGCGCGCAAAAAACTTGTCTAACTCGTTTATGACGTGTTGATTTGAGGTAAGGGGTTTTCCATCCAAAAAAATGTTGCAGAGACCGGAACAATTAAAAGTCTGAAAATGCCAAGTCTGGAGAATATGGTGGGTGTGATAGCACATCCCATTCAAGCTGCAAAAGCTTTTCGCGAGTCATCAAACTTTTATTCTGGTGAAACACTACTCCTTTTCTATGGATCAATTCTGGCCTCTTCTGTTTAAGTGCATCACTCAATATGTCCACCTGATCACAATACAGTTCAGAATAAATAATGCTGTTGTCCGGCAAAAGCTTAAAGTATCCGATCCCCTTGAAATCCCATCAAACAGACAACATGTCCTCATGTCGCGTTCGACAAATTTGACTCTTTCAGCAATCTCTCGACGATTTGCATCCAACAACAACTTTATTTCATCCGCATCGGCTTTAAGACGCCTTTCAGGACAGGACGTGCATCCTCAAGATCGAAATTGCCGGAACGAAATTTTGCAAACCAATTTTGGCATTGGCTTTCGGCCAACACGTCTTCTGCGTACACACCGCACAATTTTCGCCTCACTCTTCGATAGTAAAGCAGTAAAATATGCCGAAAATGCAGTTTTCAAAGTTTCATCTTCGATAGGGCTCCAAACATAAACTATTCCAACAACTTTAACATTCTTGAAAAATGTAAAAAATCACCCATAGTGGTAATAATCATATAGAACATAATTATTAAAAGTGTGGATGCTAACTTCAACGTATCAAAATTTGTTTTGATCATACACGTCCCAGTGAGAACAAGTAATTGGCTCACCTCTTAAGGAAGTAATCAATAATAAGCTGTAGCAGATGTAGACATATTGAAAATCTAGTATCACCGTAAAAAGAAAGCTTTTTTGACAGTCCAAATAACGTCTGGAATCAAAAAAATCTTCCTAATGATAAAGTATATGGAGATAATCCAGCTCAATAAACCAGCACTACTTCGACTTCTGGTTGACATCTTCCTCCACAATTCATTGGAAAATGTAATACGATTATGTTTAATGAAATTGATTGATTGGCTGATAAAACATAAATCATATTTCGAAACTAAGCTAACATAGTTGTAGTTTTCATTTTAGTCCAATTAGAAATTTAAGAGATTAAATTTCTGCTAGTTGGAATCTACTAGAAAGATATTGTACAGCCATCATATTTGGAAAAATTCCATTTGATTGAACAATATATATATATATATATAATACAATTTACGATTAATGCAGACGAATCATTTCAGTAGATTAGTTCAGACAGATTGCTGAATTTGTATAAGATTCCTTTTCAATATATTTCTATCAAACTTTTTTTCATATCTTGTCTTGGCCACAGCATCAATTGCTGCAATTAGGTAAATACAAAGTAGAGCCGATAGATGAAATTCGTTTATTATAATTATTTGTCTATATAACATTCCTCGTTTGTACTCATAATTATCGAATTTTTTTTATTTAATTAAAAACAGTCTGTGTAATTAATTTGCCACTAAAGCCTTAGATTTGAGTCTATTAACATGTACGCATTATTTACATTCGTATTTACACATTGTAATATTACCTAATCTACGCCTTTCTATATACATAAAGCTACTTAATACCGCCAAATATCAATCAATATAAATATGAATATAGATATGTATGCTAACGAAGTGCTTTCAAATCGCACCGACTTTCTCCATTAGGTACCAGGGCAGGAATACGGAGGCAGCTACAACGGCAATACATGTGGCACATAGTCCAATCGTTGTGGATAGGTTTGTGATCGAGAAGTGATCGTCTTTGTGATCCAGCTCTTCGTTTGGGTGTTTTTCAAATTCCAGAACCTCCACATCGAATCGAAATCGAACCTTTGATGATGGCGACTCTTTACGCCATACCAAATGACCCGATGATTCGCGTCGCTCTAGGCTCCATTTTGGATCGTGGACTGCAAATATAATTTGAAAGAATTTAGTACTAAGACGAAAATAACTTAAGAGAGAAACCCAAACTTAAATTGAAATTCGTAAGAAATTGTTCTTACAAAAAGTAATTTTACGATCGATTTTTTCTATCAAACTATATAATTTAGTATAATATAGTATAAAATACAAATAGTATAAAATACCCACTGAAAATAGGAATTCAGGCTATAACGGTTTTGTGAAAATGAATGTAATAGGCAGAAGGAAACGTGCCACACGTCATAAAGTATATATATTCTTGATCAGGAATACAAACTGAGTCGACCAAGCGCTGACCGTCTGCATATCCGTCCGTCCTTGTAAACGCAGCGATTTCGTAAACCACAAAAGCTAGAGATTTAAAATTTGAAAAGAATACTCTTGTATATTATGTGCTAACCGAGATTATCTGTTTTTTTTTCGAGATTTCGAGATTAGAGAAAGACTTGTCCTTTGGCAAGTACAAGAATATAGATAACCTTATTGTGCTCTGAAAGTTTCATTAAGAAAGTCTATCTATTATAAAGGAAAAGTTATTCAACAATCAATTTCCCATAGCAATGTCCATACTGCTTCCCAAGCGCAACCTCTTGCAATATCAGCGCATCATAGGATTCAGGGTATCTTATAGACTCGAGCACTCTTACTTGTTATATTTAGACTTGAAAATGTAGATCTTGAATGAAAAAGAAAATCTAGTTGGTATCTTGAAAAGCCTAATGTTCTCAATTTCTTAGGAAAAACTTATTTTATCATAAATATTATGCATATATTCACCTGATCCAGTCATTTCACAGTTTTTTAAATTGAAAACAATCTGAAAAATAAAATGATTAAAATCGTTTAGTATACATTCAATATTATATTCTAGGTGGATTATAAAAAGTTGTAATTGTTATTCAATGACTGTACGGTGCAACAACCTTCAATGAATTTTGCTTTCATGAAAAAAACTGAGAACTATGTGAAGTACGACCGAAACGAATAATCAATATCTAATTGAAAAACATGACAACGAGCATAGCTGATCACCTAGAGGCGTTTATATGTAAAATATCGTTATTTTGTATCTGTCTGTATATATACACAACATATCCAAGGAAATACAAACGTTCAATGCGTATAAAGTGTGTAAGGCTCACACTACTCTACGTTTACTAACCAAAATGTACATTCACGTGACCCCAGCCCATCATTGATTTTGTTCTTCAGCCAGCAAAGCGGACGGCTGTGCCAAGGTCTAAGCTATCGTAGAGATTTGACAGGTGCGATATATACCATAAACGTAAAATTTTCGATGACTCAAATCATTCCATTGCGTTATATCATCGAGTTCATACTCCTAATAATATATTAATTGAGATTTAAAGAAAATCGATAGATTCTCGAATTCGATTCGAGAAAGCGAACCAGTAAATATTTTAAAGACGGGATCTACCACCTGCGGTATGTCTGCCTCGTAATACTCTCTAAAAGAAAAGGCTGAATAATTTGAGGTTTGATTAATATACTGTTTCCGATTAGGTACACCTTGGGTCCAACCACAAAAATCCACTTGGACATTTTAATATTCTGTGAAACTAAGCTATACAAACGCTGCTACAAAAAATATATATTTTTTATATTTTTAACTTACAGCTTCAAAGCTCCGTAAAAATGAGGACTTGCATTACACACTAGACAGCATTTGCCAAGCTCTTAAATATGCGTGAATGGTAGATGTCAACAGTAATCCACCTTTATGATGAATTTATGTACATTTTAACATGGCGAAGTCATTTATATTTCAAACTCCAACTATTAAGCTGCAATAGTGAATCGTCTTAAATAACGATTAAGAATCCAGATTAGACTCTATAAAATTCGGATAATAACTACGCTTTGAGCATAATACCTTAAAAACTTAAGCAGCAGACAGAAGACTAAGACAACAACGACCACAAACAGAGATATCCTTGACCGATAGTAATAACTAACCAACTCAATTTAATTTGCTTAAAATATCTATTTTTAATCAAACGAGCTTTGCATATTTGGTGAATTGCTGTACAGTTCTTTGTCTATAAAGCTCCTACTAAGTGATATATATATATATATAGATTGACTTGCTAAATGCTGATAAACATTTAGCAAATATCACAATACTGTTCAACAGCAGGAATTAAAAGTAAAAAAAAAGAATAAAAATTTATACATATTGAACTAGATTTCTGTTTAGCACACTGAAATGTACCGAAACTTGATTTATATTGACGTCTAAGCTTAAAGTGGAACAAAGCGAACAGAAAACATATACTCATTGATAGCTACAATCTCAATGATGCGCATGACGTAAGACGATCTCAATTGTAGAAGCAAAAACCTCTTTGGACGAGTATTTTTCGCTTTAAATAATATTTACAAGCAAGGCACAGTGTCACAGAACTATTTGTATACGCTTTAAATGTACATTAGAATTAGCCACAAATATTGTATGAGGTATTATCTAAGATTATTTTTCTAGCAATCAATTATAATTAAATATAATAAATACATAATTTATATATAAATAAATAAATGCAATAACAACTTATAAAATTTCACGCCAATTCAAATTCAATCCTTAATTGGTATGTACAGTGAGTCAGAAAAGAAATATTCAGTTTGCCAATGCTATAACTTTTAGTCCTTCAGGACGACAAGCAAAATATAAATACTAAAATAAAATATATACATATAATATATAAATGTATTTAAAAAATATGCATTAAATTTTATAATATACATATGTATATATAATTTCATTTCTTCTTTCCGTACACATGAACAACCATACGTACATACATATGCATGTGTCTCTACACATTGACTTTTGGCATTTGATTTGTTTGTTTTTTTTTCTCCTTTGTTTAGCACTAAACAATACCAGTTTTATTGTTTTTTTTTTTTTGTTTTTGTTATTTTTTAGCACATATCGCTCGAAAAACTTTGGCCGATGACAGAACAATATATAACACAAAACACACATACGCACACAAATATGAATGCGTGTTTGTTTGTGTGTGTCTCAGTTAACGACGAATACCCGCGAGTAAATAAAAAGTCTATGGACTTTGAGACAACTGCTCTTGTACACACTCATATGTACTTACGTACATGTATATGTACATCACTGCTCTATGCACTTTTGCATGTAAGCCAACTTATTGACAATGCAGCTCAGAATGAGTTGTCGTATGTATGTATGCACCTCTTAATTTTATACTCCTAATGTATGCTGTATTTAGCAGTGATTGTATCGATTGCATGGATTGTATATGTTGTCTTCGCTTGAAGCAAAACAATACATATGCATGTAAGCAGCAACTTACACTCTATTTGTAAAGTATATGCACACATGCACACATGTGTACGTTCGCGTGGTCGTACTTTAAGTGGCTTTTGTTGTTGCTAGCACTGTTGATAAGGTCTACAAAGGGGGAAACGACAACTGGAAACTTCGCTTTAATCAATGAACGCTTTCTTTCCCTTCCTATTTGCATCAGCTGATCGAGTAGAAGCGCGCACAGTGAAGACTCGCATTAGCTAACCCACTGAGTGGCGTAATATATGCCAGCAGAAGTCGTCTTAAACTGTTCAAGGTAGAATCAACTAATTCAAGCTAAGTCTATGATACATACAAATGTATCTAAATACATAGATACATATTCACAAGTTTAGCATTTAACTATATTCCATTTCCTATGCCGAAATAGTTCATAAAAACTGGAATTCAGCACAAAAATTCTAGGAAGCAAAACACGCCACCCTCTTCTCTTGATAAGCGTACAAATACCTCTTTGGGGCAATTAATCTAAGTTTGTATATAGTATACCCATACTTCATGCATATACATACATAAATACTTATATAGTATTTTGCATGCTTACACGCGAACGTGGTTATTGTTTTAAATTATAGCTTTACGTATTCCCATGCATGCTTGTGCATACATACAGACGTATGTACATACGTATATGTATGTCTCTATGTGGGCTGTGTGTGTGCGATTCCCGTACATGTAGCAAATGAAGGTACTCTGCTTACTGAATGGTACATTTGATATTTGGTAACTTTTTGAACGATTTTTTGACCAGTGCGTGTGCAGGCATGAGCAATATGTATTTTTTATATAGATTTTTATAAAAGTGTTCCTTGTAAATCGACTATTAAAATCAACTTCTCATTGAAATAAAGGGACAAAAAAAAACTTAAAGAAAAAGTTTCCTTCTCAACATAGGTACTTTTTACGTAATAGTACTACAGTTTTTTTAAGTGTATGTCTATATGTATGTGCGATGTGATATGCGTACACTAGAATGGCGCGACCATCAACTTATGTTAATCACTGTATAGCACAACATGGCAATCAAAATATTATTATTTTCAATATTGTTATTGGCTCGAATGCATTTCTGATTATTTATGAGTTGTACATATATGTATATATGTATGCATGTATGTACGTATGTAGTAAAGGTACACAAATTCAGGAAAAAGCACACACACACACAGCTACACAAATATGACCTGACGTTTTCTGTTATTACCGTTGATTGAGTTGCCAACTCGAAAATCGACTAAGGCCAAGCAGTGCTCAATAATTTGTCAACAGCTGTTGCACGTACACATGCCCACACCGCTCTCTCAGTCGGATAGTGCTGGCTGCTTTATTGTGGGTAATTGAAAGGGGGTCCGAAGTCAGCCGTCGTCAGCCGATGGAGTCGATCTTGGATTTTTGCTCGTGCGACCGCGGTAATGCGCACTACTTGCCGCGCCCAACTATCGAGGTCTAAGCATAGACACAGACTGTCGTCGCCTCGCTCCATTGTATATACATATAGCAACCGGGCTAGAGCAGCCGAGGCCCCAGCGCTAGCCGCGAGCGGCCCAGCGAGCGAGCGCGAGTAAAGCAAGAGCGAAAGACCGAAACTGGCTGTTTGGAGGCTCGGCTCCATAGTATTATTCTTTTTTCAGTAACTAGCTAAGCCAGCTGCCTCTGCTCACATACATACATACATACATACATACATACATATGCGTATACACACATATGCATATACCTATATACACACACACATTCATAAATACACAAACACTATGGTACATTTAGTATTGAGCCGTACCAATGTCGAGTTTATTTTGCCTGCAGACATACTAGGTTATACATAGGAATAATTTCAATACAAACTGTTGGACAGAAGATATTTTCTTTTGTGCTCTGGGGGTGTTCATGTACCCAGCTTATGCAATATTTCACAACTTTTTTTTTTTTTGATTGACACGTCCCTCTTATGGAACAGTCGAAGGCACGAGTATTTATTTAAAGCTCAAGTTTTAATCGTCGCTGTCAAACATTTCTTACCTCCTTGCTAGAAAAAGGTACACAAAGGACTATGTATCTATGTTACAAAGTATGTACATATGTATGTGACAAATATAATTTTCTTTAGTTTCAACAGTGACAAACTGATTTGCACTCACACGGCCAATATATGAACATTTCATAATGTGAATATTTCATAAAAATCGCATCACATTGAGAACCTTCAGGAACATCTTCAGTACCAATTATAAAACACATCTGGAGACTTCAGATTTACTGTGTAGGTTCCTGTAATAAATACAAATACTTCGTTTATTTTGAATTACCTTTCCAATTATAAAACACATCTGGAGACTTCAGATTTACTGTGTAGGTTCCTGTAATAAATACAAATACTTCGTTTACTTTGAATTACCTTTCCCTTCCTCATTCCCTTCCTCATATCACTAAAGACTTGCGTTTTAGCAAATACATTTATACATATATGTAAATGTTATTATTCATCACAAATGTCCATTTAAAAGAAAAGTTATTCAATAATTAAGGTGTTCTAGTATAGGTCTTACTTCTTAAGCTGCGCAGTACGCAGAATACTCATAATAATATAATATAATATAGAGTAGTATAATAAAATAATAATATAATATAATATAATAATAATTGGAATACCTCCCGCAGGGTTCAGGGTATCTCCTAGTCGAGCAGTCTCAATTAACACACTCTTACTTGTTTTATATGGAGTTATGATTGTTGTTGGATCCTGACTACTATATATTTTTATAACCTGAAAGCATTGACGGTAAAAAGGATATATTTGTTGTATATATACATATAGATATAGAAGTATAGAAACTGATACATATATATATATATATATATATCACGCAAGTATTAGGGTATATCTTAACCGATGCACAGAGTCAACTCGCCAGCTGTTTGATCATACCTAGTAAAAGTAGAGTACATACGAAGACGAAATACTGGCTAATCAGAAGCTTCTCATATTGTTGTCTTGTGCTTGTGTGGATGCTTTTACGATTAGTATGCTTATATACACAGAGGTATGCATACATACCTACCAGTGCTGCCAACTACCTATCGTAAAAGCATGACAGATAAAGCCAAAATAAAGAAAAAAACACGAATTAAGCATTTATGTAATTTCAAGAAGAAAAACTTAGAATAGCTGGATGAGTATATCTCAATTAGAGATTAGATATTATTCGATGTTATGTTTTTTATGTTTTTTTTTCTATTTAGTGCAATACAAAATAAAAATTATTAAATAATATGACAATATAATACGTGTTCAGTAAACGAATATAAGAAATTACTGAAAAAAGGCTAAGTGCTCACCACTAAAAATACATACATACGTAATTGGCTTACATACATGTTTGATTGCATACACACATACATGTGTACTCATATTTGTTTGTATATTTACATTTATATTCTTTCTCTGAGTCTCGAAAATCTTTTGTCACTTGCTCCGCTATTGTTGTGTTCGTGGTGCGAGTGGCGTGTGATTATTTTTCCATTCAGCTGCAAGCACTGGACCTGGAGCCCAACGAACCCAAAGCCAAGTAAGGCAGTTGATAAATGAGAGCCAAATCAGAGAGAGAACAAGCGCCATTTATAAACAGATCTGACTAGTAATATAAGTTTCATTCGACTCAGTAATGTCTGAAACATCAACGTCTGAGCGCTCACACTCTGAAGATCTTTCTAGGTAGCTATTATCACTTTCCCTCGGTGAACTATAATCTTAATTTCTAGGTCGTCTATAATACCCTGTCCAGCAGTAATTGTCGCCTGCAAGAGATATTGAAGACGTGTGCCAACATTCAGTCACTGGAGTCGCTGTCTCCTTGCCAGCAGCTGGACAACGACTTGAACGACGTGTACGCTACAGGAGAGAATATGATAACGCCTGATCCGTACTCATATAGTGGATTTATATCGAGCAGCACCTGTGGCAGCGAAGATGGTTTTACCGACATCGTTCTCGAGGAGGACAATCGAATCTCACTGGCATACGAAAATCTGTGCACCATTCCACGACGACTGACCGACAAATTTGCAGCGCAGATCAAATTCCTAGATCTCAGCTACAACAACTTTCGCAACCTAAAGTTTCTTCTGTTTTTCGAAGAGCTGCATACCCTTATACTGGACCGCAATAGTAATCTAGACGTGAACACATTCCCCTATATGCTCAATTTGAAAATTTTGTGGTAAGTAAAATGATTTTATTGCTCTATATACATACATATACATTCCGAATCTTCCAGGATAAACAACTGCGATATTTGCAACATAACCGACTGGATTCACTGTGTAGAACGTCATTGTCCTGCGCTCGAGCAGTTTTCCTGCATGGGTAATCCAGGCATTCAGACTGCGTTCAAAAACCATGGTCCTGGATCGCCGACAACTTATGCACGCGAGTATATACTGCAAGCTCTACCCAATCTCAAATTCGTCGATGGTATTTCGCGTTATTCATTCAGCAATCGAGATCCAAAAAAAGAGATCGACAATCAGCAATCGTCTTCGTGTGCTTCTATGGCAGGGCAGGGTCACGACGAATCGACGAGTGCATCTGAAATGCCAAAGGGCGCCTCACCCACGCTCAGCTTCAAGGAACTATTTCGACTCAAGTCTGGCAAAATGGCGAAGAGTTTGGGTGGCTCCTCATCAAACTGAGAGATATACCCATATATACTAATCAAACTAGTGTCCATAGTCCACTGCTGAACAAGAACTGCATCCAGTAATATACTGTAATTGTGTGGGTTCCGTAGCATATGCTTATCAGTTTCTTAACATATTTTCACAGACAGACAGATATCCATAATCAGGTTATATGTACATATATGTTATAACAGTTTGATTGAAATTAAATACTTGGATCTTCACATTTACATTATAAGTAAAATAAAATCAAGCGAAACCTGAATTTTCTGATTGAGGGAAACTAGATCGCTTGTCATACAAGTATATTGGTTTTGTGCGTGCTTAATCGAACATATAAAGAAATATTGAAATATATAGTTTGGTATACCAACATCAAACAAAGATCGACCAAGTTCCGATTAATAAATATTTTCAGATTTTGGGGGCAACTAAAATCGGAAAAATACATATATTTTGCTGCTGATTTCCTTTGCAGATAGACCGACTCGAGCTTCGTTCTTTATTTTTGAATACCAATCTCAGTTTTTATGACTATCAAAGAATAAATAATCAATTATTGCTTATAAATATTGGCACAAAATTTATAATTTACAGTTTGTAATGCATTCAGATGTTAAGTAAAAAAGAAAACATTTAAATATTTTCATAATATTTTGTATGAACACGTTTATCAATTTTTCATCAAAGTCTGTTTGAATATCTAATTGTTTTTCTTTCATATACAGTTTCCTGGTTTTATTTACGCGCTTACAAATTTTAGAAGGGAAATAAGAACTTGCGTTTGCCCGCTTAAATTACAAACATTAATTTAGATCGAATTGCAATCATAATATTATTAGACATGAAAATGTGTTATTTATGTATTTGTGTTAGTGGTTGGTACTTTAAATAGTAGTCATAGGCATATTTGGAATAGTTTATTTGCTAACCAGATCGTCAATAGCCATTGATTAATTTGACTTGATCTCCAGATTGCCAAAAGCTGAATCCAATGATGCAATCCACTTGTCATTGTTATCGATTGATGAATGTCTTGCAGTATGTTCCATTGCCTGCTCCAATGCCCATTGCGCCAATTTTTGAGACTCTTTACGCTTTAAGCTAACAGCCTTAGAGTTTGCCAAATAGCTACAGCACAAAAACAATCCATAGAGTGCTCGCAAATTGTGCGGATTTAGTTTGATGGCTTGCGAGTAGTAAGTGCGAGCTATTTCAATATTTTCAACGCCACTCTGAAAATATTTATTTTTGAGAATATGAAAAGAAAATTTAGAACTGTGCTCAATTACCATGGTGTATCGGATGTCCGCCAGTCGCTGATGTATTAGATGACTGTGGGGATTGTGGAGCAGAACCTCTTCCATACAAAATGCTGCCTTACCGAACTCACCCTCGGCCAAGTACAAGTTGCAGAGCTCTTGCCATGCTTCCTGATCGGACATGAACCTATTGAAACGTGAACCAATTGGCATTCATTGAATTTCAACAATTTTAGAAATAGTGTATTACTTTTTAAGATACGCATTTAGTTCCTTAATTGCATCCAAACGTAATCCCCGTGCTTTCATTATGGCTATTTTCCTTTTGCGCGGCGCCGCATTCGTCTCGTCCTTCTCAATTATAGCATCTAATACTTCGTTGGCGGCGTCGTACTGTTCAAGGGCTTCCAAGCGCATTGCCTTAAACTTCATCACACGCAAGCTGCCCGGGAATTCGGCACTCAGCTGCTTTGTACATTTTGTAGCAATGTCAAAACGTGCGGTGTCCAGTGCAGCGACAATTACTTGCTCGAGTATCAAATGTCTTTCGTTGCCTGTTTTGTGGACTTTGTCCTCGAGCACGGCTGTCCACAATTGCACTACGTCCTCACTATGGCGTTCAGACTCCTCACGCCATTTTCTAAACTGATCTCGCACATCTGAAAGTTTAATTCCACGTAATAACTCATTTTGTTTCTTTCATATTGTTCATACAAGACTTCTTTATCAAGAGGGTCAAGTGTATTTCATCAATTACAATCAAGTGTATAAGTTATTTACTAGTTCCGGCACTTAAAATATTTACCTGACCAACTCATTTCTTCATAATTAAGCGACATTTTTATTTAAACTACTTCAATTTATTAATTGTCAATTTATTAAAAAAAAGACGAGTCAGAAGGTAATCGATAGGCAGCGATAAGTACATACGATGATTGTGTAAAGTTATTTCGATATATTATATTATAAATAAATATGTAAGAATATAATACTCACATAAACAAATCGAAAATGACACTTCACTTATCGGTAAAGTATATCGATATATATACAAATTATTAAAATAAACAATTTGTGAAAATATTTTAGTAGTTCCAATCAATGGATAGATAACAACAAAAAAAATGAATATTATGAATAAGCAAAAAAATTGTCATTTTATGTTTGGTGGTTATATTATATATATTAATTACAATTATTAATTCGGGTTAACTTTTAAATTTATTGGTGGAACTACATTAACGCCGAATATATTTTGATATTATTTTTATGACAAGGTGACAATCCTGCCAACGAATGAATGCTAACACATCTGACGCGAAGACTCGATGCGTTGGATTTGTTGCTTCAATTGTGTTACTGTTTCTTAGACAAGCGGATTAAAAAAGACGTACTCGAGACATAATGCCGCAGCAGGAACAGGAAGCGCAGCAAACCTTTTTGGGTTTTGACTTGAGCACACAAAAGGTAAAGAATAAGCAATAAGCGCTTCATAGCTTCATCTTAAGACTCGCTTGACTCTGACAACTCAGTCGAAAAACAAAATGTTATTGTAAAAGGTCAAATACTAATTGCAAATGCTAAAATTTGCTTTAGCTGTTATCAGTAAGAAATGAATATGTTCTTATCGTTCAATTTTTATTTTACTATTCATTTTAAAATGCGTATTTATAAAGATGCTCAAGAGCAAGTCGTACATACATATGCATGCACGTTGCTCATTAGTTACTTTCTAGCTGTACTTTTATTTATTTTTTGTATTTGTGCTTATATAAAAAACTGTTTAGACATGACGCAAGCATTAGCAGTTATTTGCCCTTCGGGATGTCCTCTGATAATGTTGGTCGTTAATTTTAAGGTGTGTCGGCAGTACTCACAACGATTCTTGACTATTTCAGCTTAAGGCCATCCTTTTGAACTCTGAACTGAACGTTGTAGCCACAGCAGAGGTTAAGTTCGATAGCGACTTGCCGGAGTTTCGGACGACAGGTGGTGCCAATCCAGGTCCCAATAAATTCGAGTAAGTTAAAAGCTAGTGAACTAAAGTATTCTCGTTAGCTAACGAAAATGTAAATGCCTTAGATACTTTGTGCAGCCGGTGATGTGGGTGAAAGCAATGGACATTGTTTTGGATCGCTTGGTAATGCAGGAGGTAGACTTAAGCACTGTTGTCGCTATCAGTGGATCTGCTCAGCAGCATGGCTCTCTTTACTGGTCAAAGCACGGAATTATGGCCCTAGAAAATCTGGATGCGGATAAGTTCTTGCATGCGCAAATTGACGATTCTGCGTTTGTAGTAAACCGAACACCAATATGGATGGATGCATCTACATTAAAGCAGTGCTTTGAAATGGAAACGGCCATTGGAGGACATACCGAAATGGTTCAGAAGACTGGGTCTAAATGCTATGCGCGCTTCACGGGACCACAAATTCGCAAAATTTACCAGCAACGCACACATGCGTATGAGGACGCAAGGCGCATTTCGCTAGTCAGCAGCTTTCTGGCCTCGATGTTTCTAGGAAAAGTGGCGGCCATTGATTACGCCGATGGCTCCGGCATGAATTTGTTGGACATTCGTAGCAAAACGTGGTCAAAAACCTGCCTTAATGCTTGTGCGCCAGATCTGGAAGATCGCTTGGGTGAACCAGTCAGTGGATTTTCTATCCTGGGTAATGTGAGCGACTACTTTGTGCAACGCTTTTGCTTTCCGTCCACGTGCAAGGTTGTTGCGTGTACAGGCGATAATCCATCTGCTCTGGCCGGAATGCTTGTCGACAAAAACTGGCTGAGTATCTCACTGGGTACTAGCGATACGCTTATGATGACCTTAGATGAGCCCCCTAGTCTAGAAGAAGGACATGTGCTATGCCATCCCACTGAATCTCATGAATATATGGGCCTCTTGTGGTAGGTAAACAGTAAATAGTCAGTGACATCAGCCATACCTTACAATTTGCGTAGTTTCAGAAACGGATCACTTGTTCGTGAAGCGATAAGCAAGTCTGAGGCGGATAATAACTGGGAAAAATTTAATGAATTGCTAGATTCGACGCCAAGAGGCAATTTTGGCAATATGGCATTACACTTTAATGAAATGGAAATCATACCAAAGGCTAAAGGAACGTTGCGCTGGAACAAAGATATTACCTGCAGCTCCCACGATGCCGCGAAAGGTGTGCTCAAGTGAGTGTAACGAAGAACACTATTTGTGTGCTAGTGCTTAGTCCCTCATAAACTGTTTTAATAGATTTAGCTCGCCACAAATTGAAATTCGTGCATTAATCGAGGGACAAATGCTGCATCATCGTGCTATTGCAGAGGAGATGGGCTTCCATTTCGGCAGCCAGACTAAAATTCTTGTTACTGGTGGTGCATCAATCAATAAATCCATACTACAAGTAATTGCTGATGTTTTCAATGCCCCCGTGTACAAACAAGTAATTATTACTCACCTTTCTTTAAATGTGCTTTTAGACAATTCTTTTTCTTGTAGAATGAAAGTGAGGCAGCCCTACTAGGTGCTGCATATCGGGCAGCCTATGCGTTCCATCTGCATAAGCATAACAAGACGGAACCTATACAGGGCTATCGCGACTACATAATGGGCCAGACTCAAAATCCCTTGAAGCTCGTATGCGAGCCAAATAAGGATAGTGAGACTATATACACACCTATGCTGAAGCGCTATAGAGACATGGCACAAATCCTAGAGAGCCAATTAACTCATTAAGTCGATGTACAACTTCGCGTCTCACGAGTTGGACATCTGTCAAGTTTCTCAACTCCACATTCCAGTCTTCGATTTTTTTCATAAAAGTTTATAAGACTAAAGTGCAATTAACAACATTTTTCTGTGATTAACCATTTTTTATATTGATTGATTAAGCATTCACAAAAAATATCTTTAACATGTACAAAATGTTTTTTATTATTGGGAGCAGGCATCTTACTTTTTCCGGCCGCCGCGTTCCTTGACTTGAAGATGCACCGTCGCACCACTCAGTAAGTTGTAGAATGCCATGGTATTGCTATCCTTAAAGAACATACCCTGTGAAATAGAAATGCAAACTGAGACTGCAGTATTTGTCAGAGGAAAACACAAATTATGTTTACCTCATAAAATATTTTTTGTTTTGCAGGTGGCATGCCTGTTTCGTCCTGTAATTTGGATTTAAGATTCGCAATCGGATCAGTTAACGCAAGTGTAATGGCAATCATCTGTCCATTCAGCTTCCATTCCGATTTGTCCGTGTTCGGCACCTGTACTTGTATAGTCACAGGACTCTGAAAATCGATGAAGTAGAATATATATTTTATAAGTATCGAGTGGACTGATTAAGGTATATAATACATAGATATTTGTCAAACCAATACAGTTCACTCACCTTATGCTGAGCTATGAAGTCTGCTTCGGGTACCAAATTATCTTCGGAGCGCATCTTCTTAACAGGCGGCTCCTCCTCAATAGGCATCAACTCAACTGGAGGCGCTGGTGAAATCTGCTGTGGATTGCTGCCAGGTGGCATGCCCATATAGCCGCCAGAGCCACCACCATAAGGTGTCGCTGAAATTGATGAGGTAAATATAGATGTAAAATGTAATATTAACGTGTTACATACGTATCATAGGTGGTCGCTGCATCATCATTACTGGATTAGACTGAGACATACTATGTTGCGATTGCTGTTGCTGATGGTGTTGATGGAGCGACGGCGGCTGCTGTTGTGGTTGGTGATGATGGTGCTGAGCGTGGTGGTGAGGCATCCCACCACTTTGATGATGCTGAGCCTGGCTATGTTGGTGGCTGTTGCTGTGCTGGCTCTTAGAAGATGGCTGTGGAGGTGCTGAAAGCGTTGCCTTATTGCCCACAGGCTTGGGACCAATCTTTTCTTTTTCTTCATCGTGCAGCAGACCTTTGACTTTGTGAATTTGATGTATTTGATCTTCGAGCGTTATATTGGCACGGGCTGCCCGAGTTGCTGCCTCTACACTGGACGTGTGGCCGTCCCAGGTGACGCGATCATCCTTTTTGGTTTCTTCTTCTCCAAGCTTCTTGCCAATGACTGTCTCCTCGTCACCCACGCCAAAAATGTCTGTGCGTCGTTCCGCTAATTGCTTCAAGCTGGCCTCAATGGCCGTTCCCGCTGCGAATACGTTGTCTTGGTTGATCTTCTCTACGGTGTGCTTGTCCCGTTGTTCTACCCAGCGTGGATCCAGGAGGCCAATGCGCATATGCTCTGACACTTTAGAAGCCGGAATTTTCTCGCCTGTAATCGGAGATATGAGATATTCGTCTGTAGGCACTTGCACCGGCTTCGTTTGCGCCGCCTTTGGATCGTATTTCTTGACCACAACTTTATCGTGAGTGGGCGGCAGCATCGGCGCAACTGTCGGTTGCATTTTTGTAGTTGGCGTATCCTCATCACTAGATGCCTCATCCATGTCTTGAACCTGGGTGTTGTCACGATTTGTGCTCACGGGTTGTCCATAAGCTGTTGCGTTCTTCATTTGAATGCCCACTCGATTCTCCATCTGCGATAGCTTAACTCCACTATCCATGTGGCTGACCAGTGGCGAGTCTTCCTCTTCATCCGACTCGATTTGCATTTCAATGTCGCCCTCTTCCTCCATCAAGCGTTCTTCCATCAGCACACGAGCACCGACTTCGTCTGGATTTGTTGGCGGTGGAAAGTTGCCGCTTTCAAAGGGCTGATAGTCTACCGTCTCTACTACAACAAAATCATGCCAATCTATTTGCGCATAGGCGACTCGTTCACGTTCTATTTTCTCCTCTTCGCGGCGTCGCTGTGCCTCCTGATGTCGTTGCCAATTGGCACGATATTTCACCTGTTCCAGCACTTGAACCATACTAGCCCGACCGGGAGCACTCTCCGTACGCAACTTGCCTAGTAGGTCTTTTGGTGGAATAAGTACTTTGGTGTACTGCTCCAATAACTTGGTGAAATATTGAAAGAGCGAGTGTTGTGGCCTTAGGAAATCAAATTGAAAGTTTCTTTGTTCCCTGCTCATCAGATTGGTAAGAAACTGCCGTCCGTTCCGGGCTACAAACTGTGCGGTTAGCTTAACAATGTCTCTACAAGATAATTTACATCTTTATATATACAACACTTTGTATTAAATATGTACTTACAAGTCCAATGCGGAAATCGAGGGAGGATCAGCTATGAATTCGAACTCGGGTGGCGGCTCCTTTGGCACAAACTGCTGTTCTACCACTTGCTTCAACAGTTCCTGCTGCCGTTGCTGCGCTGCACTCGTTACAGCCAACTGCTTAATGCCGCTAGCTGCCGAGCTGCTGTTATCTATTTTTAAAGAGGAATTTATAATAAAATGATATATTTTAAAATCTATAATTACCGTTGCCTTCGCGAAATTCATTAACCTTGTGCCGGTAATACGCATGATATGGGTCTCCTCCGTTTAAGAAGTTGAATTTCGGATTGCCAAGCTCGTTTTGCCGGATGCGTGCCTCGAATTCCGGTCCATTGCGCGCCACAAAGCTAGCGGTCTTGTCAACAATATCTAGTTAGTTAATTGTTATTTATTGAGCATAGAAAACCTTTTTGATTTGTAAATAATAAAATGCAATATAGTGTTTGTTTGTAAAGGATGCTTCTAACTTCCGGCGGCGGGTATATGATGCCAATGATGGGCCCGGACATAGGCTTAGATTGTTCATTGTAGAACTGCTCATTAGCGTTGTCAGCTTCCAGTAAAGGCATTGTTTAATTCTACTATTTCCGACTTATTTAAATATTCAGGTTAAGTCCGAATTTATAAGAATTAGCTGTCGAATACCAAATTTTCTGCAAGCAAAACTGACTTAAGTAAGACCGTAGTAATACAGTACAAAAATACCACAAATGCCATAAATCCAAAATGCTAACACATTTGGTATTTTCTCAACAATGCTCACAGAAAATCAATCAAAATATATCTGAAGTAAAATATTTGAATAAAGCGGAAATATAAATAAATATTTGTATTTATTTTTGTTTTAATTTAAGTTACATAAAGAAAATATATATATATTTTTATATTAGAATATTTAATATGTTTTTATTGATAATAAACAAAACAATTGCTTCGACTTTTTGCCAAATTTCTTTGGAGAATATTGGTATATTAGATGAAAAAGATTTCGGGAATGTTACTTGAGTAAATATTTTGCTTATAAAATGGTTCAAAATTTTCTTTTTTATTTGGAAATACTTATTGAGCTTACACTTATATTAATCAGTATCAGTCAGTGGTTCAATTATTATATATTATATATATATTTATATTATATATTGATTAAAATAAAAAATATAGCAGAAACAGATAAAGATTTTCTCGAATACTTTTTTTATACTTTTATTTGCCTCTTGCACCATTAATTAAAAAGAATTTCTACAAAGCTCTGATTTGCCCTAGGGGGCTCCATAGATCAACAGGAAATTTCTGAATTAACTTTTGTGCTGCTTTTTTGCAGCTTGAATTCGTAAAACTTTGAAATATATCAACTAAACATTTTAAAATATTTTTAATTGTGAATAATAATTTTTTAAATTTTCATTTTTTACATCGGTAATATTTCTAGATAAATGATGAATGATGTATTTCTACGTACATACTAACTCATGAGCAAAACGAACTCTGTTATTTTACACTGCTTTTGCCAGAGTAATCTGCCTTACTCCAGTATACATATGTATTTACATATCCATGCATATATGTATGTATGTAGGCACGCCCCATTCTTTGCAAACAAAGAGATATTCGTATGAACGTTTGTTTGTATTCCGGGAATGTCTGAACATGTAAATCGTAAATGTATTTTAATTTTCTCCAAATTTAAGCATTGGACGCTTCAAAACAAAGAACAAACGATCAGAAATCTGGATAATACGTATGTATGTATATATGTAAGTGTGCGTATATGTACGTATATGGGAAAGAATCAAAACAAAATCGAAATTTTTTTATTTTCCGTTTAGACTCATAAGTACCCTATCGACAATCGAAATATTCAATGCTTTGTTTGGTGAAGAGTTCAGAATTACAAAGAGAATTTACTTGAAAAGTCCAATATAAAAGACATAAAGAAAAATTCAAATTAAATAATTTAATACATATACATATATAAATTGCTGTTAGATCATTGCGTAGACACCATAGACTCATTTGTGAAATGGGAGTTGTCAGACAAATAAAAAATGGAGAAAATAAATTCAATTAAATTATAAATGACTATATATGAAAAGTTGAATTGAATTTAATATGGAGTAGAGGGTATTTCAAAGTTCAGCTGGGAACTAAAACGCTGTTGCGCTCCTCTCCGAGAGTCCACAAAGCTGACGATTTAAACTGCGCTCATTCTGATAATGACACAGCGTAGCTCAGCTGAGCTTCAAAGTGTGTTGGGATTTGCATATCAATTCAGTAATGTTCGAATCGCCCTAGAGCTGTCACTACTCGATTTGTGTAAAGATTAATAATTTCTTATCAATTGCCTGTGTAATGAGTGCAATTGCCTATTATATTTTGATTGCTTGTATAACATACACATAAATAGATCGAATCTTGTTTTCACAGTCGCCTTTTGACAACATCGTCACGTCGTGGAAAACCCAACATTAAATCATAAAAGAATTCAATATGAGGCAAAATGCCTACCTTTGGCTGCCTTATCTCGTAATACTGGTGGCTTCATCACCCGGGCCTATGGGCTCCGGTGCTAACGTGCATGCATTTCAACAATGTAAGTGTCATTTCGCAATTAACAAACAGGTAGTAATTTAACAAAATAAGTTAAATATAAACTAAAGTATTTTTGGATCTAACTTAAAGTTTTGCTGAAATGACTGTGACATGCGGAAGGAAGCGTGGCTTATTCACAATTCCAATTCGAGCCGACTATAAACAATAATGGTATTCAATAACCCAATTTCTATTCAGTAAAGGAAGAAGAAGACTCACAGACACAGCATATCATACAAAGCTTTTCTACGCGTGTGCATGTGATCTGGTGTATGCATGTATTAATATATACAATAGATAGGAAATGTGTTGGTAGCGGGCTTTATGGGTTCACTTATGGTGTGTAATTATCAGTTTATTATAAATGTTTTGTATGTATGGATGTAAATATGTAAATATCTCATTTTCACAGTAGCTAATAAAATAGAATAATGTCAAGTTAGAGAATATCCATATTTGAAACAATTTATATGAATATATTAGTTTGTTTTTATACCCTGAGCCTATTGAATATATTTGTAACATGCATAAGGAGGCGTGTCACACCTAAATACTTGATTAGAAAGACAAATTGAGTTGGTATAGCCCTGTCCGTCTGTCCGTTCGTCCATGTAAAAGCAGCGATCTCTTAAACCACAAAGAGTTTATCTTTTTTTTCGATAACTCATCCCATTTCCTTATTATAGATAACAATCGATAATGTGACCTAGGTGCTTAAGCGTAACTTCATAAATGTAATGAATACGCACATTTTGTAATTTTAGGAATTTGTATACCGGCCCCCCCTTCTACCAAAATTTAAAAAAAAACGTATATCGAATACTATAGACTTGTGCTTTGACAAATTCGAAATTATGAGCACCTGACTATACTTTAAAAGTTTCATAAAAAAAGTTCATGTAGAAGAAAAGTTATTCAACAATCAATTTTCCCTAGTAATTCTCATATTGCAACCCAAGCGCAGCCGCTGCGTAAACTGCGCAGTAATCAAAGCCGTGCTTACGCATAGCTGTGCATGTTATGTATGTGTGCATGTTTTATATGCAATGTATATATAGAAGAAACGTAAAATGATTTTAATATCAGCTCCCGCAGGGTTCAGGGTATTCTAGAGTAGAGACTAGAGTATTCTCGTTTGTAATAGGTGCTAATCAAAAAAAATGTATACGTTACAAAGTTTTTTTTTAAAGGAATTACCACACTTCGTAGATTTAATCGTATACTTTTAAGAATTATTTCTTATTCATTTTTGTTTACGTTACAGCTCAAAATAGTTTACGGAAGGATGTAAGGGATTACCTTAACGGTATATCGCCGGCTGAATGGATGGAATTTGTCACATCAGGAATTGATTCAATCAACAGACAAAGAAGGTTGTGCATTGCTTACAATTAAATGCATTATTATTTGGTGTGAATTCGGAGCAAATGGAAGTAATGTGGGGCCCTTTAAAGTAGATCTACCTATGTTCGGTTGCCTGTATCTGTAAGCTCTTGGGACCTGATAATAAAATTTGAGTATGAAACTTGGGCCTCTAGCCATTACACAGTATAGAAAGTATAGAAGTATAATTTAAAGTAAATTAGATTATTAAACACAATTCGTCTACTTTGCCCTCGAGTTAAAGGATCGCCAGTTAACAAAAGCTTATGAGTTATAACAAACGAAAAGCGTTTTTTTAATTTCAATATTCATTGTATTTAGACTGGAGGACAATCTCTTGAGCTCTGACATCACAGTTCAAAATGGCAGTCTCTCACATGCCCAGTTACTGGATACTCTACCGAATGAAAAGTCGAAGCTGGACAGTGACATAGCCCTTAAAATTCTAAAGGGAACATTGTTCATGTACAACAGCAAGTGTCTTCCCAGAGCAATCAGTGGAGATGAGTGCCGCGCGTTTCTTGAGACAAAGCCTCTCCCTGAAGGCAGCTCTCTGAGCATCGACTGCAATCGTTTGCTGCGCAGTCCACGTACTGGTCACCATGCCTTTAGACGCCTGCTGCCGCGCCACTACAAGGATGGCTTTCACGAGGCGAGTGCTGTGAAAGCAAGTTAAGTTTGAGTCATGGCCACTAATTAAAATGTTTTTGGATTTTCAGATGTTTGGAGAGGATAAACTGCCTGGAGCCTGGTCTATAAGCATGGCATTGTCTGATCGGGACGATGATGCTTCGCACAGAACTGGTACAAGAACTACACCTAGAATAGATGGCAGTGAGCACTCGAATTTAGTTCTTGTTCAGTTCGCACAGTTTGTAGAGCACGATATGAGCAAGACCGTTTCACAATCCATGAGTAAGTAAATTCTATTCACGACGAGACAGTTGCAATACAAATATTTATAATCTCCAGGCAATGGCTATCCGATTGAGTGCTGCAATCGCAACCAAAACAATTTACAGCCCCGCTTTCACCATCCACTGTGTGCGCCGATTCTATACAATGATAAAACAAATTGGCCCAATTGCTTGAATTATGTAAGAAGCGCGCTTGCTGTGGGCGAACACTGCACCTTTGGGTCTGTTGAGCAGGTAAGTGTAGTTGACCTCAGAAGGATCAGTGCCACGACTAATCCGGGTCATCCTCAAAAATTCAGCTAAACCAAGCTACTGGCAGCTTGGATCTGTCTCAGCTCTATGGTTTCACCGATGTCGCTCAGCGTAAAATGCGTACGTTGGTAAACGGCGCCTTGAAGTCCACCTTGGATGGAAACCTGTTGCCAATGACATCAGACGATGAAGATCACAGGTTTTGCGCATGGAACAACAGTGCCAATGCGACTAATTGCTTTATTGCTGGAGACTCACGTGTCAACAGCAATCCTCTCTCTATCCTGATCTACACGGTCTTTATGAGAAATCACAATCGCATTGCTGCTGAGCTGCAATCACGGCACAAGACTTGGACAGATGAACAACTATTCCAAGCGGCCAAGGCTGTCAATGTAGACATTTATCGGCGCGTTATTATGACGGAGTGGCTGCCTGAAGTACTGGGTGAGGAGACGGCCGGCGAAGTACTTGCAACGCCCCCTGCAGCAACAGACGAAAGACTTTCGGAGGTGTCCAATGAATTCGCAGTTGCTGCTATTCGGTTCTATTTCTCAATGCTTCCGAATATACTGCACAATCTAGCCGCCGAGAACGAAGTTGGCTCATCTAACAAGTAAGATAGTTGCCTAATTTGCATACGATTAATCCATTATGTGGCTATAGTCTTATAGCTGTTAATCTACAAATATATCAACGCCCAGAAATTGCATTTTGGAATGCATACTAGATTGCCTTACGCAACGTGGGCGTTGAAAATATCTGTAAAGTATATACATTCCGTAGAATTTGCTTTGGCAGGTGGATTGCTGACTTTCTCTAGAAAAAAATAAAAGCTATACATTCTAGAGTCGTACAGGTTGTGCCTTAAAATTGCTGAAATAGTTGAACCCAATACAGACAGACCTATAAGACATATGATGTGCCAATTAGGGCGTATTAAATCAAAAGACATATAATTTCTTGTTTTCTCTTTAAATTATTTTAGTAATGTTCTTCCTCTGACAAATATTTTTGAATTGAAGAATGAGATTTACAAACCCCAACTACAATATACTTCCAAGAAACTGAACGAGATATTGCAGAGTCTATTGCATGAGCGTGCCATGAAAATGGATGCCTTCTATGTGGGCGCAGTAAGTATTTCCGATAATAAGTGTTAAATAAGACTGCTCTAGTACGGAGTGCCCGAGTAAAAGATATAGAAGAAGCGTAGACAGATTGGCAAATGAGCTCTGCTCTGAGTTCAGAAAATCTCTGATTCAGGCACTCCCGAATAGAGCACACTTACATGTTTTATTTTTGAACAAAGCTTTAAATTATCTATTAAATCTTCATTGCAGATTGTATGGCATGAACCAACGAAACCAACACACGCCGATGTTTTAGCATTTGACGTTCAAAGAGGACGAGACCATGGACTACAGCCTTATTACAAGTACTTGGAAGCATGTGGTAATAACAAAAACATTGTTGGTTGGACAGATTTTGAAGTCGTTATGCCAAAAAAGGTGAGTAAATGTCATAGCTGCTCTCGTTGGTAAGATATGCATTCTCCAATGACGATTTTTCTTTTTATACCCTAGCCCATTTCCCAAAATTTTATTAAAAAAATCGTATATCAAATACTAGAGTGTTGTGCTTTGGCAAATACAAATCATAGACCACCAGATTCTACACTAAAAGTTTCATTAAAAAAGTTCAAGTAGAAGAAAAGTTATTCAATTAATTTTCCATAGTAATGCTTCTATTGCAGCCCAAGTGCAGCCGCTGCGTAAGCTGCGCAGTCGACAGAGCCGACCTACGCATAAATGTGTATGTGCATGTTTTATATGCAATGGTATAATGATTGGAATATCAGGGTTCAGGGTATATCCTAGTCGAGCCGTCTCGACTAGAGCAAGTTGAAAGTTAAATTCGATTGTGGAGACTCAAGTTCGAGTCCTAAGGAAATATTTTTTTGGCGCAAATTATTTTAAGTTAACGCTTGTCACTTCTTAATTATATACATATATGTAAATGTGAGCTCCGGACTAATTATACCCTGAGCCCATTGAAAATGGGAAATCAGGGTATAATGTTTTTGTTGGATGTATGTAACAGGCAGAAGGAGGCGTGGCAGACCCAATAAAGTATATATATTCTTGATCAGGACGACAAGAGAAATCGATTGGGCCATGTCCGTCTGTCCGTCCGTCCGTCTGTCCGTCTGTCCGTCCGTCCGTCTGTCCGTATGTTTGAACGCGCCGATTTCAGCCCGTATAAGAGCTAGCGACTTGAAATTTTTTTGTAGGTCCGTGTATAGCACGCGCAGATCGAGTTTGTTTTAGAAAATCGATAACTATCCCCAATTAATTGTTATCGATTAAAAACAAAATCGAAAAAATTCTATCTCGCCCATCTTTTAAGCTAGAGACACCAAATTTTTTATTTAGCTTTATATGTATTTTATGCAATTTCGAATTTTGTTATATTTTCGATACCGGCCCCAAATTTTCCCCAATTGAAGTTCAGTCTCAAATATAGCCAAAATGCGAATGAGTTGGCACTTTTACTAAACTGACAAATATGCCCATAGAATATGTTGATCATATGCCGAAAATTTCATTGAAATCCGTTAAATAGCAAAAAAGTTATTAAACAAAATGTTTGGCTACTTTGCAAACTTACGTGGCAGCAGCGCCAAGCGAACGCAGTTGCACACACACATACAAACGCTCGCATTCTAGTCGATTCGAAGAATCGCAAATTATCAGCTGCTGCTTTAGTTTACATTTGCCACCGCTTTCTAAGACAGTGGAGTGGCATCGTTGGTAGAATTTTTTAATTTTATAAAAATTAGGTGGCGTTGTTGGTAGAGATGATGCACGTTGCGTAATTAACGTAGGTTCAAACCTCGCCAATGTCAGTTTTTTTTTTAAAAATGCTGTAAACTTGAAATTTTTGTATAATTTTACGCTAAGTATAAATGTATTGGAAAACACAGGTTCGACGAGGCTCAGGGTATACCCTAGTCGGTTACGCCCGACTAGAGTTTTCGTACTTGTTGTAAATGTTTTTGTATAACTTTTATTTAATTCGAAAAGATCGTGGATAAACTAAGGAATGTATACCAAAGCTGGAGAGATGTGGATCTTTTAATCGGAGGAATTTCGGAGCGACCTGTAGAAGGAACTGTGGGACCAACCTTTAAATGTATACTGGGTATGAGGGCTAAAAAGATAAACCCAAAAAGTGTATTTTGTATTTATTGTGCTCATCGTTTTAGCTGAGCAATTCGCAAAAATACACCAGCGTCAACAGCAGCGTCAACGGCCATCTGACGTTAGTCTGCTGGAAGCGTACAGTTCCATAAACGGTTCGAAACTTTTGTGCCTCAACTCTGATATATTGTCAGTGCCAAAAAATATATTCCGATTGCAGTCCAACAGGTGAGTGCTGCTACATACAACTCTTGCACAATACCAACGCAAATCACAGCTCACATGTCGGTAAAAGTCGCTATCAAAAATGACAAGACGTCCGAAATTGAGTCATTGCAGTGAAAAAGTTGATTTGCTATTCATATAAAATTAAGGACTCGAGAGATAAGCGAGTAAATTGTAAATAAATACGTACAATCATTAATTTTCTACTTTCATTTACAGCAATCGCCTGATTAAGTGTAGCGATATTGTATAACTAAACGCCGGCATGCTGGAGATTTTCGAGTCCACGTGAAAATTTAAACAATTTAAACGAAGATGAATTTCGATGATGTTCCTACTCATAGATCATATAACATATTCATTTGTTAAATACCGGCTATTCAATAAATATTATAAAAGTTGAGGAACCTATTATATTCCATAATATATCGTTGTAGTTTTATTTATATATGTTTCCAATGACTATTCAAAACTATTTATTATCTATCTATATACTGCAAATCAAATTTGAGTGCTTTGGTTATATTTATGGTATATCTCTTTGTTATCGTTTTCTTTATAAAGTGAAAAAGTATATTGGCCCGTACCGTCCATTTACCTATCTGTTTTCCGGTGTGCATGCAAAGCAATTACTCACTATTAAAGAATTTGAATTTTGCAATTTAATGGTGTGCTTATCCTCGTGTCAAAGTAGGCTTAGTTATATTCTCATACGTCCCATAGGTGCAGTTTAAATTATCGTTTACGAGTTAAATTTGCAATTTAAATAAACTTTTATTTATGTATAACATCAGAGCGTAGGCTGTAGGAACATCTTAAAAACGTTGTATTGATTAAGTAGATCGATATAACATCATAAATTACTCAATGGCTGTTAGCTTTCTCTCTAGGTTAACAGCAAATTATTATATTATATTATATTAGTGGACGAATATGACAGTGGTCATTTCACCAGGTTGCAACGTTTTTACTTTTTACACCGGTAAATATAAAACAAGTAAGAAAACTCTAGTCGGGCGTGACGGAGAACCCTGACTAAGAACCCTGCAGGAGCTGACATTATAATCACATTACGTTTCTTTGCATATAGCTTATGTATACATACATACACACTTATGCGTAGGCACGCACTCTGCTTACCAAAGTACAAACTGATTATACCAGAGAATAGCACTATAGTATTTTAAATACTTTTTTTGCAAAATTTTGGATGGTATCCAAAATCCAAAAATTACAAAATGTCCGTAATCATTATAGGAACATACACCGCAAATCTAAAGTGTCTAGATTTTGTGGCTCACGAGATCGCTGCGTTCATAAGGACAAACAAACGGACAGGCGGACAGACGGACAGAGCTATATCAACTCAGCTCGTTGTCCTGATCAAGAATATAAATCTTTATGGGGTGTGGCATGTCTGCTTTTGCCTACATACAATTCCACAAAACCAAGTAAGATTTTTGCATTATGCTTATTCACGGTCTGCGCTCACTATATAAATTTGTATACCCTGAGCCCATTGAAAAAGGCGAAATCAGGGTATAATGGTTTTATTGGATGTATGTAACAGGCAGAAGGAGGCGTGGCAGACCCCATAAAGTATATATATTATTCATCAGGATAACAAGAGAAATCGATTTGACCGTCTGTCTGTCCGTCTGTCTGTCCGTTCGTCAGTCCGCTCGTATGTTTGAACGCGCCGATTTCCGCTTCTACAGGAGCTAGAGACTTGAAATTTGTTTCGTAGATCCGTGTATAGTACGCGCAGATCAAGTTTATTTTAAAAAATCGATAACTATCCCCAATTAATTGTTATCTATTAAAAACAAAATCGAATTCAGTTATATCTCGCCCGACTAGAGTTTTCCCACTTGTTATAAGAGGACAACAATAATCTATTTTTATACCCTGAGCCCATTGAAATTGGGAAATCAGGGTATAACGTTTTTGTTGGATGTATGTAACAGGCAGAAGGAGGCGTGGCAGACCCCATAAAGTATATATATTCTTGATCAGGACGACAAGAGAAATTGATTTGGCCCTGTCCGTCCGTCCGTCTGCTAGAGACCTGAAATTTTTTTGTAGGTCCGTGTATATCACGCGCAGATCGAGTTTATTTTAAAAATCGATAACTATCCCCAATTAATTGTTATCGATTAAAAACAAATTCGAGATTCAGTTAAAAAATTATATCTCGCTTATCTTTTAAGCTAGAGACACTAAATTTTATATTTAGCTTTATATGTATTTTATGCAATTTTGAATTTTGTTATATTTTGGATACCGGCCCCGAACATTATGAAAAACACAGATTCGACGGGGCGCAGGGTGTCCCCTAGTCAGTCCCGCCCGAAAATTTCAAGTCTCTAGCTCTTATGGGGGCTGAAATCGGCGCGTTCGAACATACGAGCGGACGGACGAACGGACAGACAGACGGACAGGGTCAAATCGATTTCTCTTGTTATCCTGATGAATAATATATATAATTTATGGGGTCTGCCACGCCTCCTTCTGCCTGTTACATACATTTTCACAATACCCATTTTCAAGGGGTTCAGGGTATAAAAAACGGATGATGCGATGAAGAAGTATATATTATAGTTTCACCAGACACACAGGTACCAAGGCAAATTTCGCACGAAACTAGCATACAATTTTACCTTTCAGAACGAGTAAAATTAAGACTAGAAAAGAGTTAAAGTCTTGTTTAAGCAGTGTTATTATTTAATCAAATAAAATACTTCATTGTATTATGAAAGCATTAATTCGAGCATTCGACAGTGCACTTGGAAGCTATCATAAGTTTCGGATATATTATAATTCAACACAATATTTTTTTTTAATAAAAGCTGTTATAATAATAAATAGAGATGTGCTGCTGATTTGTGAGATGTTAAATAAATTGAAGCGTTCCTGTTATATACATTTTAAATATATATGCAACACATATATGTGTAAATATTCTTCTGTGATAGCATTTTGAAAGCACTGCGAATACATAGCAGCACAAACAGAAATAATAATACATGCAATGAAAACAAAAACAAACAGGTAGATAAAAAGGTTTTTTCATACATTGAGATAAGACTCAACCGAAACAATTTCGAGCAATCAATTAATAGTCGGTGTGTGCGGAGAGCCAACTGATATCGCTCCATTGGCCCATTGCCATTGGCAGTTAGTTCAAGTTTGATTCGCGGCGTGTCGAGAGTGGAAGTTCTTACAAGAAAAGCTCAGTATTTGAATATCTCGTCCAGGTAAACCTTTGCTCATCTCGCGTATATGTATTTGCTGTGTGAGTAATTCGCTAGTCGATTGATAGCAAAAAATAGCTGATATTTTTAATAAATCAAGATCGGAATGATAAAGAAATGTGCATATCAGCGATTGTGGAAATGATGTCACGAGAATATACAATTTTCGAGAAACACTAAAAATCAACTGAATCGTAATCAGTAACTAAACTTATATTGATTTGCTTATAATAGCGGGGCTTATGTAACGGGGCATTAAATAAAAGATTGCTTCATACGACAAGAATTTTCAAACGTAATGCGATAAATGGAAAATTGTGGCATTGACAGTAAGGTGCAAAAGCAAGAGCAAAAGCAAAAGCAAGCGCTCAATTGTGTGTTTATCTAATCAGCACAGCAGTCACCACATTCACGAGTCCACAGGTGTATTCCGCCTGCTATATTCAGTACATAAAATATTTATGTATTTTGTGATTACATAGACACGGTTATATATTTACTTTTATAAATACTCATATTTATTTATATAGTGCTGCCACTAATTATATTTTTGGGGTGAAATGTATTTAATTAAATCTAAGTCGCGCAGACTTCAATACGCGCATTACCAAAGAATAATAATAATAAAAATTGAATCGCATTCCAATGGTTAAACCAAGTTACAGGACCTTAAAATATTTTCGACCCATAGTGGTTACGCGCAGGTGAATATTACGAAGGCCTAAAAACTTGCTTATTGATAGAGTCAGTAATGATTGATTGCGGAAAAATCCTCTAATGTAGTAAATAAAAAAAACTTCGAGTCATTTAAATCAGTGTTAGATTCGATTGGCGACTTTAAATCAAATTTTCAACTATCATTTTAATTAATCTATTATAACAATATTTATAACCAGTGAGCAAAAACTTCTTTACAGTTGTATCTCTTTTACAATGCTTCCCAGTATGGTATTCCATTTTAAGCTCAGCTAATATTTATCCGGACTGATATTTTTGCAATACCTACAATATCAAACGATTAAAATGTAACAAGTAAGAGTGCTGTAGTTTGAGACTGCTCGGGGAGAGACCCTGCGGGAGCTGTTATTAAAATCATTTTACATTTCTTTTATATATACATTGCATATATTGCATATCGCATGCCCACACACATACATACATAAACTTATGCGTGGCACTCGCTCTGCTTTCTGCGCACTTTACCCAGCGGCAGCCCTTGGGCTGTAATATGAGCATTACCATGGGATTGTGTAATGGCTTTTCTTCTACATGGACTATCAGTGTATAATGAGGTGGTTCATATGTTTCTTTTTAGTAGTATGCTGCGAAACGGTTATGATAATGGAGCTCATTCCAATGACAAGTTCAATGAAGGCTATGAGAACGACGGCAGCAAGCCGACGTATGCCTTGGATCATTTGGTCACCTTTAAATTAAAAAATGAGGCTGAGGTCAAGCAGCCGAAAGAGAAAATGAAATTGCTAATTGAATTAGATAAAACAGGCGGAATTTGGCCCCATAAGATGTACATGTGCTTTAATGGCCAATGGCTCCTAATGCTGAATAAGGACATGAAAGAAATCGAAAACTTTCCGGGAAGTCTAATAACAGAGCCAACAGCCTTTATAAGTGATGATCCGCTCGAAACATACAATAATATTTTGATATTCTCTGTGCCGGGAATCTCGCTAGGCAATACTGAAATGCATATATTTCAGGTGAGTTATTGAGTAACTAAAATATTTGTGTGCCCCATTAACTTTAACTGATAGGTTAGTGACGTGAATGCGGTGCATTTGGTTGAAGATCTAAAGAAGCTAAGTAGTGGCTCGCCTGTCACTGTGGACCGCAACAAGACACCCATACGCTTGCCCAAGCCCGAACGTCCTGGCAATCCACAGGCGAAAGATCAATACGGCATCGCAGCAGCCGTAGCGGAAATAGCCGCTGAGAAGAATGCTCAAGATCGCGAGCAAACTGACCGTGATGTCCAAGTGCTCAATCACTGCTTGTATGTACTCTCTTACTTATATAGTTAAAGTGCTGTTTTCAGTGATATAATATAAATATATTAATATATTATTAAAGTTGGTCCAATCTGGCATTGCCACTAATGTCGGCCTCTGAATGCGTCCTATGCGCAAATCACATTTTATTTTCAAAATATTAATAGAGATCGATTAGCTTCAGCTACTCAGAAATTATCGTTACCAACTATAAGTACATGCCCATTTTGGATACTTACTGCCATGTGAAGAGCCTCATTTTTGAAAATAATTTTATTATGCTATTTTATTTCCTTAATATAGCAGAAGATGAGAATAATAGATCATTTCAACACTTTCTACACTTTTGAATATATTGATTAATTATTGATTTTTTTTAACATAGCGAGGATGTGGAACGATTTATTGCAAGATTGCACTATGCAGCTGAGGCATTGCATGAGTTAGAGTCTCGTAAAAATCAGCATAACCCTCATGGAGAAGGTCTACTGGTCTTACGATCACGTCCTCCAATCGAGACGGAGTTCTATGACATTCTAGCCAAAATTAAGCTGGCACTTAATTTTGCAGTCAAATTGCAAAACCACTTTAGCAAGAGCACTGATCCAATTCACAACGTTTTTATATCTCTGCAAACGATTGTGAACGTCTGCAATGACGTATACGCCGGTAATCATTTGCCGGAGAGCGTAGTGAATCCCCTACTACGCCGAGAAACAATTGGTTTTCTGAATGGCGCACTAGACTCCAATGAGAAAAGCCTGTGGCTTAGTCTGGGCCCGAATTGGACAGTGCCAAAAGATCAATTCAAGGATCACATAGGGAAATATCATCCTATTTTCTACGACGATTGGTCTCCAGATTGGGTCGTGGATGAGCCGGTGCCGTATTTAGCACCCGTGCTCAAGAAAACCCCGACTTCCTCACCAGTTGCCATTCCTCTAAGTCCAACAAGCAACCGCACTTGGCTCAGCCGCCTTCAAAGCCGCAACGTTAACATCGCAGAGGTTGCTTATAATAAGACGGCCACCAATGATAAGGAACTAAATGTTGCGAAAGGCGAATATTTGGAGGTACATTGTTAATTGTTTCTATCACTAAATTTATAACAATGCTACATATTTTTATTCGCATAACAAACAGGTGATAGACGACTCCAAGAATTGGTGGAAGGCACGAAACTCTTCCGGAAACATTGGCTACGTGCCACACACCGTCTTAATTCCTTACAATTTTGATCCCGCACTGAGTAGGAATATGCGCGATAATGAGTCACTGGCCTCTGAATCTATGGAAAACGGAGATGGGGAGGTGAACAATCCAACTTACCGCAATACGATGGCATTATATGTGCCCAATGCTGACCGTGAGTCGCAGCAAGCGATAGGAAATTCGAAAGCTATGCCTCGTTCCTACTCAATGCCGAATGTGCCGGTTCCTCCACCGATGCCCCCACCAGATGATAGCCAAACACCTACTCCTAGTGGAACGTTGAAACGAAACATGGCCGCTGCTGGAACCCTTGCAGGTGTGTTCTAGGTTTAGTTCCCAATTGTTAGATAAAGCGGTAATAATAATATCTTGCGCTTGACACAGCAATGCGCGCTCGCAACGACTGCGATGCCGATGATGAGGCCTACCTTATGCAGAGCGATGTTAACGACGAATTGAAAATGTTGCTCCAACAAAGACAACAACGCAGGGATCTTGAGATCCTAAAGACACCCGAGATATTCATTACCCAGAATTCCAAGCCCAAGGAAGTGGAGGAATGGTTGCGTGGCAAAGGCTTTTCTGATAGTATTATCAAGAGACTACACATGCTAAGCGGCGAGGAAATATTTGCACTTACTCCTCACACTATCGAGAGCTACTTTGGGCAGCGAGAAAGCCGTCGACTAATATCACAGATTGTGCTACAGAAAAACTTCTGCGAGGTACAGTTGCTTTATATGTATTTGTAAACTCTATTTCCAATGATAACTCTTTCAGTACAAAACAATTCGATCATCCGAGCTATCAGCGAAGCTGGCACGTGCCAGGCAAAAGGCTGACCAATCAAATAGCGATCTTAATGAAGTATTCTAGGCATCATTATGTTTGCTTTTGCATTGGAGAATGATTTGAACATTTCGAATCCACTGCACCTTACTATTTATGGTACTAAAATTCAATTGGGCCGTGGAAGTAAGCATAAACCTTTAAATTGTTTCATTTACTAATAATTTGTTGTTCATTTATTTTGATATATATCTGTACATACTATACAATATGAGAATAAAAAGTGTAATATAAATATTTATATTTCCTACATTCCTTACAGGGATTATAACACAATTTAATTTTTCAACATGTTGTATTCAAGGTCTCTTGCCGAGGTTTTCTAATTGTTAAACTATCCAAAAGTACGTAATTGTGTTGTTATCTATGTACCCTTATTATGTTTTTAACCGATAACAAATAAACGAGAATAGTTATCGATTATTTGAAACAAACTTGTATATAGGAGTTGCAAGTCCTAGCTCTTATAGGGCTTGGCTGCAATAAGAGCGTTACTATGGGAAATTGATTGTTGAATAAATCTTTTTTTCTACGTGAACTTTCCTAATGAAACTTTTAGAGTATGATAAGTATGCGTAATACTCATATTTGCCAAAGCACAAGTCTCTAATATTTGATATACGTTTTTTGCAAATTTCTGGGGATAGGGGAGCTGGTATCCAAAATCCATAAAATAAAATGTGCATACTGATTACAAGAACATACACATATTTTAAGTCTCTAGATTTTACAGTAATTAAGTTACGTATAAAAAACTAAGTCAAATTAATGGGATGAGTTATCGAAAAAAATTATAAATTCGTTCAGCGTATGATATGCACGAGTATTCTTTTTAAATTTCAAGTCTCTGGCTTTTGTGGTTTACGACATCGCTGCGTTCACGCGGACATACTATATCATCTCAGCTCGTTGTCCTGATCAAGAATATATATACTTTATGGAGTGTAGCACGCCTCCTTCTGCCTGCTACATACGTTTTCCCGGAATCCTTATACCCTGAATTTCCATTTTCAATGGGTTCAGGTATAAAATGAAGGAATGACTAAAAAACTAATTCGGTTCAATTGTCTACATAAATTCTTGCTCAGGACGATCTATCTATGCTTATCTGCTTATCTGCGTCTATGAAAACCATTCGAACATTTTCAGACTTAATTCGCAATATAACACCTGGCACCTTTTTTAAATTAACAACGAAATACTTAAAATGCATGAAGTATACTTACTTCAATGCTTAGGTTAAGACTATTTGTATGCGTGCGACGATTTGGGATACTCCTGCTTGGCAGTTTAAATTATATTTAATTGCAGTACACGAATATCTAGATTAAGATAAATGTTTCTAAGACTATAAGATAGATCTTATATTAACATTCGTGATTGATATTAATAGAAGTATTTGATGGTTTTAAGTAAGGCTTATAATTAATAACAAGAGGCGATGCTTCATGGAAAGATGTATGCATTAATTTATATCTATTAAAGATTAGATCGATTTTCGCAATAAATTACCATAAAAGACTTTATTTATTGTGACTTTCTTTGCTGTGCATAAGCCTTGTGCGCCGAATTCACATTGGAAATACTCGTAAATATTATGCGACATCATACAGCTTGTTTTTTAATGTCTATTCCAATTTTTTAAAGATAACGAATCTTTTAAAACTTTACTTTTACTTTGAAGCACAGACATTATTTCATTTTTTGTCATATTCCCTCTCGATTTGTATAATTTGATTCTTGCGCTAAGTTATAACTATTGCAGTGCTATAAAAAACGGTAAAACGGTAAAAATATTAATTGACGTGTATTACATAATGGGCGTTAATAAGATCATCGATGCTACGTAGAATGTAAGAAATATTTCCTGACTTTCGCTGACTGGCGTACGTCTTTCGTATAAGTCGCATTCTACTCAAAGAAATAAGTACGTACATATTTTCTATATCGGTAATGATGGGATATAGCAGTATGTAAATAATCATACACTGTAAGCAATTGCGAAATTATGTTGAAAATGTTTAATTAAGAAAACAATTGTCCATATCGACGTCACGCAAACGCAGCTACAGCTTGCGTAATATTTGAAAAGAAAAGCTTTCTAGGTCACAGACGCCGATTCCATAAAACATTTTGTCGCATTACAACAGCCGCACTCAAAAAGGTCGATGGGGTTACGTATGTGTATATGTGTAGTGTGTGTGCAGCATGTGTGTGTCCAACTTCGTATTTCATGTGCGAGCTTACCTTAAAGTTGTACAAATGGCTCTTGGCCCAGATTGTGGAGCATTGCTCTTCGGGTCCTAGCCAAAAAGTGACAATCGGCCAATAGACTGGGTAAGTATTAAGCATAAAAACCTACTGTGGAACGTATTAAGCAGCACCAGCAATGTGTGTACCCCTCGTCCCTGCGTCCCCATCGTCGCTCCGTGTGGCTATAAATTAGAGCAAAGCGAAAAAATGTAAGCAAGCTTCTTCGCAGTCAACCGCAATTTCAGCGTCTAAGCCTGAGCCTGCGTCTTCGCCCGCGGCTGCCTCTGCGTTGCGCCTGCGCCTGCTGCAGTATCAACTGTAAACTGGCTTTAAGCAAACGCTTGCTGAGGCTCAGCCGCATGCGCAGGTAGCTTTGTTGGCCTAGGCGCTGGCGTTTGTGTTGGCGTTGTGCAGTTCAGTTGCTGCGGCAGCCGATGTCGATTCGTATAAAAGGAAAAAATCAGCGGCTGGTCAGTTAGTTTGCCGCCGACAGCAACTTGGGTACTTGGTTTTGGTTAAAAGAGATTTACCCAACGGATCGTAATCTTATCCAGCTGTCGACTTAGAGCTTGGCGCTCATTTTTGAGCAGGTGTTGAGTTGTGAATGAGTGGCTAATTAAGCTGCAAATTTGGAAAATCAAATTAATCCAAATTAAATCAAAATATTGCTTGCCAAGAAATATTAATATCTACGCTCAACTGAGCATTCACGATCCCGATTTGGTAATTCTCGAATAGCAACTATTGTGTGTTCGTAGACCTATATTTGCGGTGTTGCATTTCGTTGGCAATTTAAAGTGAAATATTTATAACGGTTTGAAAGTGCACATTGCTGAAAGACGGAGGACTTATCATGGTAAGTAACTTCTCCTAAAAATATAAACAATTTTTTTTTTATGAGTGAATTATCCACTTACTTCAAGTATGTGTGTAAAGATATCTGTTAGGTAGCATGTTATTGAAAATATATAATCTTGAACTGAAATAATGATTGAATGTCAGTATTGCTGAAACTTTAAATTTTGTTAGTTGAGTTTTTGTAAAACTAATAAACAGAAAGATAAGAAGGTTTTTATGTCGCCTTGATGTTGACCATATTATGGTCGGCTATGTCACTCTGTCGTAAGTAACTGTAAGTACTATAAGTACCTGAAAAATATTCAATTTGGTGCAACATATACAATCTGAGATTATTTGTTAATATAACTCAAACTATGCATACCAGTTTATGTTGACCACCTCTAATAGCATATTTAAAAACAAATTACATACCATTGTTAGCAAAACCAGCTCCAACTATTAGACGTACACTAAAAACACACACAACTTTGAAAGTGGCATAATAATTGTGTTGAAAATTGCATTTTTTTCTTCAATATAAGGTAAGGTAATTAATTTAAGGTAGCAAGCGAATGACCTTCATAGCTGAATTCGTTTAAATTTTTGTGGTGCTTTTGTTGTCCCTGTCACAAATTGTAGAGCACGAAGTATAGTTTCCGTTCCATGGAAGAAACACAAAATACATCTTTAAATTTTTCTTCATGCCCAACTCTGCCCCTTGCCTTTTGCCTGTTGCTCGTTCCATTTGGTGCATGGCCACATATTGACGCCATCTATAATAATTGGATACGCCCATTTTTCAGTTTCGGCTCTAGGCAAGCCAGTATTGTAAGTATTTTTGATACTAATCAATTCAGATAGTCAACAACTCTTAGCAGAAACCATAAATTATTTGATTTATAGACAGACAGATTTGAATACTTCAAGTGAGGCCAACTGCTGCAACTGACCAAAGAAAAATCTTTACTGCAGAGCGAGCATTGGTATTGCTTTGATTTTATACTTGAACTATTAGCATAGAAAGGGATTTCATTGTTCAAAAGAACTTTGACCTGGCTTCAATGTATTTGATTTAGACAGGTCTTAAGTTCGGGGGCTGAAGGGCTGAGCAGTACAGAGATACAAACTTTCTCTTACTTACCTGTTGGCTCTCTCTCTCAACTGGAATCTTAAGCCAGTTACGCAATATACTCAATTATGACGATCTTATGTATATACAAACTTCATTATGGCTGCTTTGGTTTGTATCTTTGCTTATTTATGCACGAGTATAACCACAATTTGACGACTTGCCATTCACTTGCCGCTTACATTCATTTCAGTTCACTGGCTATATTTAAAACCAAAACCCAGAAGTTAAATATGCAAATACTACATAAGCTTAGACTTATTATGTCTTACGTGTATATGTGCTCCAAAATACATTTACGACCAAGTGATTAATAATCAGATGCACTTATGAAGTACACGCTCTCACATGTACTATAAATATTACATATTATTAGTGGCTTTTTTCATATCACAGCATACCATCTCAGGGCTTAAGAAACAATGGCATTACTTTGGTCTGGGGTAAAAATCCCACAAAGCCAAGCCGAATTCATAAGATTTTTTCCAAACCTAAAGCTACATTATTTCTTATGCATTGTTATTCTGGCTTTCAATCGAATGGTTTGCTTACGGCAATGATTGCTGAACTACGAATTTGCTCATAATCAAAATAAATGTATCTATACTCTTTAATGAACAAACGAAACGAGTCTTGCCTACCTTTCCTATTTGCTTCCACATGTCTAGTTATCTTAAAGGCATTTATTCGAATACACATTGTCAGCACAAAACAATGGTATATCTATAATGCATATTTGGAAAATCAAAAGTTTATAATAACAATATATGGCCATGATCGACTGCGTGTTGGGTTCTGTATGTATGCATTTGAGAAATATTAGGGGAGGTATCGAAAATATTTATAGACTGCTTACTGATAAATTCATCTATAGTCTTTGAGATATGCTAACCAGGAAATATAAACGCATGACATTTGATTTTTTCTAGGTTTATGGTATTTTAGTTTTTTTTTTTTTTTTTCTTAACTCCAATGTCAACATACATAGTTTATCTGTAATAATGTCACGATAAATATATATAAAATGTAGACTATATGCGAGAATATTTATTTAAAATTATACGAATTATATGAGATCACTGGCATATAGTCGGATATTGATTTGTTTTTGCCACCAGATTTAGGGTGTATCAGTATGCTCGCAGCCAACTGCAAAATAATGGATCGCTCTCAAAAAAAAAAAATCTTATTACGAAATGGATGGATATCTTGGCCATATAATTTACAGTATATCTGTAGAGCTCTGCATTTTACCAGTCTCAAGCTTTTTATTATGAAGTGAATATCATAATCAAGTACAAAAAGTACTTTCATCAAATGCATCAAAATGCATTAGGTTAAAAAAACATTATACCCTGATTTCCCATTTTCAATGCGCTCAGGGTATAAAAAAAAGAATTTCAACATAAATTAGCTGAGCGTAACGTAGAATGTGGTTTTAACGTTTACTGCGATTCAAAAATACTCATATTTGTTATTAGTAATGAAATTGAAAAAGTTAATTATTAGCAAGACAAAAGAACATAAAAACAAAAGCTTAATACTGAAATATCAAAGAATAATGATTGTTTGGTAAACTTAAAATTTTTTGAGCATAAGAAATTAAGGTAATTCAACTAAATAAAAAATTTGATTTGAAATAATTATAGATGGAAACAATGAAATCAAATTACTCAAATCCAAATGCATCTAGCGACCTCAAAATCGAAAAAAATATAAAGTATGGATGAACGCCAAAAGAAAGCGAATGACACGTTAATATTAACCTGTTTGGATTTGACTTTAGCTTTCGATTTCATTTACATTGCGAGTCGTTAGTTAATACAACTACTCAAGCAACTTTTACACTTCAAAGTCAAGGTCTATATCAACAATAACTACAGCTACAGCACAAGCGCTTAAATCAGTGCCGTAATGTCTGGCTAGCGGCAAACGGCTGATAGAAACCCCCATCTGGCCATAATTTAAACCAATTACAACTTCATCTTTTCACAGACGATGGCTTGTGTTCGTCTCTCTCCGAATGGCGGGCTGGGGCGGCGGATGCGAATCGCGTGAGACATTTGAATTCACATAATATTTCGCACACTCTGCAGACAAAGTATACAGCATACAGTATACAGTGTAATAATGACTTTTTGAGCATATTGCACACACTTCGTGTTTTGCGATGCTCATTAACTTAGCTGTTAAGTGTAGCTTGTCAACGGGGACAAAAAAATCTCCGCGGGCACATACTATGCAGCACACCGATATCAATCACATCAGTTTTTGAAATCATTAATGCTAAAGAGACAGTCGGGAGTGGCTAACTAATCAATACCCTGTACTCCGTTTGCTATGCAAAACGTACATAAACTGCAATCGTTCTCATGGAAGATGGAGGAGAACTGAGGTGGGCGTGATATTTAGAAATCAGAAAGCACTTAATGATAGTGACGCTCTCTTTTAGGTACTTCATAGTTCTGCTGATTAAGCGCAGATTGAGCGTGAGTTACCTTAAAATTTTTGGTAATTTTATTTTCAAAGACCATAAACGTTTTAAAAAAAACGTTAAGTCTTAACTCTTAATTTATAAAGACAATATTAAAAGTAAATATTATTATTACTATTTCATTAGATTATCACTTTAAAGTCTACTCTGGTATATTTTTGCTTCAGTCTCTTAAGTTAAATTAAATATAATAAGTCATCATATGAAAAAGTGAATAAAAAAATTAAATATCTCCAGCTCAGCTTAACTAAAGTAACTAAGTAAAAAGCTGTACCTCTTGTTATATACCTCTTAATACTACAAAAAACATTGATTGTTAGCGTTTTTACGTATCCGTCGACTTTTAATCGTCAAACCGTGATTGTTTTGCTCGCGTGTTTCTTGTTATTGTCGCCTTACAATTGTTGTTGACTCTCTTCCGTTATAAAGACAGCGTGACTGGATCTGCTCTGGTTGGCATTGTCAGTGCCGTCGTTGTCGCAGGGGCCGGAACTAGGCCGGATGCGGCAATTGCGTTAAGAGCATCATAATTACATTGATTTTAATTACCGCTGAAACATGTGACGGTCAAAACTCAGCCATGCATGGGAATGACGATTATTATAGCACAGCGAGGGATTCAATTATGTGCCAATAATACTGCACAACAACGACTGTGCCTCAAAAGTACAGCGATGTGATAATGAAAGTGAAAGTCTAAGGGACAAATAACGTTTCCTTGGTACTTTTGGAATATCCACCTAAAGTGAATGCGACATATTAAGAACTCTAAAAGCTGTAATCCTATCTTGTACTGTGCTTACTGCATGTCATAAATTATTAGAAATTATTAGATATAATGTATTTGGAATATCGATTTGGATGATATTTTGCCTTTTAATATCTAAATATATATGTATATATATAATGAGCTCTCTGAAAATAATCGCTTTTTTAAATGCCAATCAGCAATTAACCCAAGCAACGACAATAAATTAAAAGAAAACATGCTGCCTCTTGTAATATATTATTGAAGATTATGCCTTTCCTAAATTAACTTGCTAAATTCGTGTTATTATTGAAACCGGCTTTGATCATACACCTATATTTGCTTTGTACTTCTAATTTATTAATTGTTTTAATCTCTTTGGAAAAAGCAGAATCTGTTAAAAAGAAAGTAATATATATTTTATGGCACATTCTTGCAGCAAAAACCAGTTTTATACATTCCAGCTGAGTTAGCTGATTCTAAAGCAAAGAGTAAACTGATCAATTTTTATTTAAAAATAAATAAATATTGCCAAAAAAAGTTCAAAAGATATGTTAAAATATATACTTCAATGAATTAAAAAAGTTATTCGATTCGCTTATTCAATTGGCTTGGTATTTTCGGTAATTAAAATTAAAGCAGGCGGGTTTTCATACTACAGGTTAGTATTAAAGTCGAAATCGTGATATGTCACTCGAAATGGTGAAAGGCATTGCACTACCTTGGCTACCTTGGATCCAAAGCTAGAACGATAGCTCCTCTATGCAAGACGGCTTTTAAGTCTACTCCGTACTACTCTTTGCGATATCGGATTTTAGATTGCAATAGAAATAAATATATAAGCGTAAATAATTACGTTCCATTTTTTATACCCTGAGCCCATTGAAAATTGGAAATCAGGGTATAATAGTTTTGTTGGATGACAGAAGGACAGAAGGACAGGGCTTAAACAATTTCTCTTGTCGTCCTGATCAAGAATATATATACTTTATGGGGTCTGCCACGCCTCCTTCTGCCTGTAACATACATTTTCATAAAACCATTATACCCTGACTTCCCATTTTCAATGGGTTCAGGGTATAAAAATTATGCTGGACATTTAATTTTTGACTTGCACTAAAAAAAAACTGTAGCATTAAGTCCTTCATAGTATATATACAGTTTATGGCTATAAGAATAAATCATTGATTAAATTTACATCTATCTATAAATTTGAGGTTAATGATTTCAATTGGCTGTATTTTAATTTCCTTTATAACCAGTTAGCATCAGCTGACCAAATCTGCCGAAACCTGTCAAGAATCAATTTGTTTGTAGCATCTAAATGAACGACAGCAAAAGCAACTGATAATTGCATTCGTAATTAATTAATGGAATTTTTTTGGTATATTTACTTGCCAAAATGCGACCAGCCGTACCCAACACGTTCATAAATCGATAATCACCCCACTGAGCTAGTGTATTTTACTATGATACTACTAAGAGCTTGAAACTCATGTGACTTTTGGCTAACTGCTGCCACAGCTCTGATCTCTGGTTATTCACATGACTTTTTCGATACAAAACATACTCATGCGTGTGAATGCAAGTGAATATTTTTTGTGCACTTGTGCACAAGCACACACACACACACACACACACACACACACTTATTATGTTTGTATGGGGCACTCTACTTATTGGCATCAGTTATACGAAAAGCTGTCATGTTGCATAAAATATGTGCCTTCGATTTCGATTGCAAAAAACGCAAATATTTTGTAATTATTTTTTGCAGATCTCAGAAGAAGCAAAACACTTACACAACGTATAAACTAACGTTTCGAATACCAGAGCAGCGCGGAGTCCCAATGGATAGCCTTGGTGCTATGTGGTCTTTGGGACACTTTCACTTAAAATGGCAATTTCAATTAGTGCTTGTTACCTACAAAGATACATCGGAATGCTTGTCGATTTGTGAGCACAGCACATTTACGTGCCTTTTGCCGACCTCGCCTCCCCACAGACTGCCAGAAAGGTATTGACAGATATGTACATCTATATATCCATTATGGCTCACTGGCGAATAGCCGTAATACTGTTGGGTGCTCTATAAGGCTGCGTCCAGTATGCCAAGCCATCAATAAATCAATTTTGTATTGAATTTCTTTATCGTGTTGCGCAGAGCTATTTTACACTTTAATGATCACCAAATTTCTTTAGCAATTTGAACGACTTTGAGCTCGACTTTAATTAAAAGTCGTTAAAGTTGTAAAAATTTGCTCGCATTTACCAAATATGGGCATTAATCGTCAGTTATAGGTTGGCCCACTTTAAATGCATGTGTTCCTAAAAAAAATGCGGGTATTTGCTGGCCATACACTTGGGAATGTGAACTATTACAACCCATTCATTACTAACCAATTTGCAATGTATACGCGAGCTGAATGATATATTCGATTGTAAAATAGCTAAGATATGGGGACAAATATTAAAGTTGTACGATGTACATTTGAACATAACTATAAATTATAAAGATCAAGTTTCATGTTTTTGAAATTTACATATAGATAAAAAATGTACTTAAAAAAATATAGAGTTAAAACATGATATACAATAAGCTAATTTGAAAATGGGAATGAGTTAAGTTCAGTATACAACTTGTTCGACATAAACTGGAAGGGTGAGCAGTCGCCTTGAATGATCGCAATTATTTACGAAAATATCAATGATTAACCTTGAACATTCGCAGTTGTTTGCATTGTGTTTACTGCCCTGTTAATCCAGTTTAAATTAGAATTCAAAATCGTGTATTTATCCGTTTTTGCTTTTGTTTTACCAATTTTATATGCCTGCTGTTGGAGATTGTTGGGGTACATGGACGTCACAGCGTGCTTTGTTGATTTTAATTGAGGAATGAGGTTTGACCTAACTAGGAAGCCGAGTCAGTCAGAGCCTGTTTCTATGCTCAAGACTTATTGCAGCTTTGCATGTATAGCTATCACCGTCCAATCGTATTGTTTGGGCCATTGTTCTGCTTGGCATGCAATTAAAATATGCTATACTATAGTACTATGCGTTTGTGTTAGTTTTTGTCACGGAACCGCGGCGACGGATTGGTCGCTAATATCTGCGCATTTGCATGCAGCTGGCATTTTACACAAAGCTCTGACTTTACATTTGGAGTCGTGGTTTGTCCCAACTGCTGCAGAGCTCTTGCTAGATAAATGAGTCTATGTCTAGACCCGAGGTTAGAGAGCTGCAAAAAAATACATGCTCATAATAAAGGCCAGCGATTGAGCTTGCTTACATAAGTACTTACAAAAAAACATTTTTATAATAAAACAATATAGAAGCTTTTCACGATAGCACAGTTCACAGTGCATAACTAACTTGACAAATATTCCCTGCAAATCATTAGACTGCGCCTTTTACATGGTGCGATTGAAATGTCGCAATGGAAATGAATAATAAATAGATATAATACATACCAAATAATTAAGAAAGCTCTAGTCGGGTCTACTAGGGGATACCCTGATTCCCGTCGAAGCTGTATTTTAAAATATACTCCTCAGCTTTAAATTAGTGTAAGCCTTCAAAAATATTCAGACGCGCACTTTCCTAACTATTGGCATTATTGGCAAAAAAAAGTCTAAAAAGCTTGAACTTACGCCAGATTACGCAACGTCCGTCAACTATACCAACACCGCTACGTAAGATTTATAAAATAAATATGACTATAAATATCAATCGCCGCGTCTAAATGCCAACTCAAAACCTCTAGTTCCTCCACCAACAACGCCACTCCACTGCCTGAAAAAGAGTTTCCCAGTTAGTTATCGATTATTTGAAACAAACTTGATCTGCGCCTGCTACTCAGGCTTCTCGTTCTGATAAAAAAATATATATACTAACGGGGGCCACTGCTCCTTCTGCCTGTTACATACATTTAACAAAACCATTATACCCTGATTTCCCATTTTCAATGGGCGCAGGGTATAAAAGGTGAAGAAACCTGTTCTGACCATAACAGCAGGAGTCTGTAACGAAATCGGTGAGCTCGAGATTTTGAATTACTGCAGTCGACTTTTCCCTAGCCGCACAAATATTTGGCAAACATGTAAAATAGTTGCCATTAAACCTAAATTTATTTCACAATGTCAGTAGATGTGGGGGCTCTGCAGAATATCTATCAAAATTTACTATCTATGAAACATTTTAAAACTGTTTTTTTTTTTTTCGTTTATGATACATAAAATATGCACGAAAATGTAACATGTTATATCTAGAAAATCGATGTGCCCACACGAATAAAATCTTTGAAAACATCGATAATATTGAGCCATACAAATCAATAACATCAATGGTACAATTTATTTCAGGCGCACCTACAGCTATATATGCTTCTACTTGGCCTTTTGGGGGTTGTCTATGATGTAGTTGCGCTAAAAGTATCCACTGGCTATCATATCGTTCATAACGATCAACTACAGGCCCATGGAGGGAACTACCATGGGTTTAGGTATCTTCAAGGCTCAGCAAATCCGTTTTTGATTGGGTAAGGTTATTCTCCTTCTTACACTTCACTATAACACCAAAAACTTTTTGATTGTTTCTAGAAATACACTACCAATAGCGCTGGCTGGCACTTCACCCGCTCCACAGAATCCTTTTCTTTTAATTTCGAACACGCCACGAGCTCCCCCGATGCCAGCGCGAGTCACATGTGCTAGTCCTCCAGCTGTATGTGAGAAATCGGCCTACCGAACGATGGACGGCTCATGTAATAACTTGGAGCGTCCAGGACTTGGCGTTCCTAATACAAAGTAGGATGCGATGTAACTTTAAAATATTTTTTATGTACAACAGAACTTTTTATTTTTTAGATACGGGCGCCTTTTATCGCCTAAATACGCAGATGGGATATCAGCACCTACTCGTTCTGTTACTGGCGATGAGCTTCCCAGTGCGCGTCTAGTATCTCTGGTGGCATTTGGCGAACAAGATGTGCCTGATCCTCAGTTTACGCTGCACAATATGCAATGGGGGCAGATAATAACGCACGACATGAGCATGCAAGCTGGCGGAACCCAATCAAGTATGAGAACCGTACAACTATGCTATAACCCTTATTAACAACATTCTTTTCTTCTATAGAGAAGCATCCGACGCGTTGTTGCACCGATGATGGGCGTTTGGTAGGCTTAGATATTGCTCATAAGACCTGTTTTGCTATAATTGTGCCGCCGCATGATCCGGCTTACTCCCAAGTGGGTACGGAATGCTTAAACTTCGTTCGCACGCTGACAGATCGAGATTCTAACTGTCAATATACTGGTGGACCGGCCGAACAGTTAACAGTAGTCACTGCTTACATGGACCTGTCGCTGGTTTATGGGAACTCCATTCAACAAAACAGCGACATCCGAGAGTTCCAAGGCGGTCGTATGATTGTTGAAGAACGCAATGGCGCCAAGTGGCTACCTTTGTCTCGTAACGTCACAGGGGACTGCGATGCTGTTGATGCCAGTGAGGTCTGCTACAGAGCAGGCGATGTACGCGTCAATCAGAACCCGGGACTTGCTATCTTACAAACTGTGCTACTGCGTGAGCATAACCGGATTGCTGATGCTCTTGCAGCACTAAATCCACACTTCGATGATCGCACACTATTCCAGGAGGCCCGCAAAATAAACATTGCCCAATACCAACATATTAGCTTCTATGAATGGCTTCCAATTTTTCTAGGTGGAGAAAATATGTTAAAGAATCGCTTAATTTACAAAGCACCTGGAGGTAGCTACATAAATGATTATGACGCAAATATCGATCCCAGCGTTTTAAACGAACATGCCACAGCTGCTTTCCGATATTTCCATTCCCAAATCGAGGGCAGATTGGAGTAAGTACAAATAAATACATTTCCATTGCAACAGTCTTCCTCTGTCAGCTGGCGTTCATAAAGTGTAAAGAGTACATTGGTTGGCTGCAATCTTCGTTACGTTTTTTTATATATATTTTTTTTTATAGTCTTTTGTCTGAGCTACGATCAGTGCTTGGTTCACTGACTCTTAGTGATTGGTTTAATCGCCCTGGCATTCTCGAAGTCGGCGATAACTTTGATTCCCTGACCAGAGGTCATGCGACACAGCCAGAAGAGTTGACAGATATCAATTTTGATAGACAGGTGTGTATAGATCTACACAATATTGTTGTACCGAAAATACAGCTCGCTAATACCTCATCATATTTGTTATAGATTAAGCATTTTCTATTTAGACGTAATATGCCTTTTGGATCAGATCTGCGATCATTGGATATTCAGCGCAATCGTGATCACGGACTTGCATCTTATAATGATATGAGAGAATTTTGTGGGCTAAAACGGGCTAAGTCATGGGAAGACTTTGGCGATCTCATCAGTCCACAAATAATTGCTACGCTCAAGTCGCTCTATGAAAGTCACGAGGATGTGGATTTGACAGTTGGCGCTTCTTTAGAGGCACATGTTGCCGGTGCTTTGGCCGGCCCCACTTTCCTATGCATCCTAACAGAACAATTTTATAGAACTCGTGTTGGCGATCGCTTCTTCTATGAAAATGGTGACAAATTTACCGGTTTTACTCCAGGTATTTATTATTTCGCATTATTAATATATGTCTATTAACTGTACATTTCTACAATTAGATCAGTTAGCAGAGTTGCGTAAGGCAAGCATGGCACGTTTACTCTGCGACAATGGCAACAACATTGCTTCGATGCAACCTGAAGCATTTAAAACGATTTCTGGATCGTGAGTATAAAAAAAAGCATAACACAAATAATTTTCAAATGATATTCAAAATTTCAAATGACGACTTTAATAGGAACCCTGTTGTGCCATGCTCAAATATCCCGAAAGTTGACCTTACGAAATGGATCGACCAAAATGTGCATCCCTCCTCAGATCATTCAATTCTTTTCTGAAATGATTGTGTACAATGATCGCTTACACTTTATACACGAGAACCTATCATTAACTAGTTCAAAATATAATAACATATAGCTTAATCAGGTTAAAAGTGATGAAATCAACAAACTCCATGTATTATATTTCCTTTTAATGTATATAAATAAATCATGCCAATGACGAAAATGTTCTAATTTTTATAAATCAAACTATTTTATATGGTTTCAGTGAAATTTGTTATCAACAGGGAGACGCCTGTAAGTGTGCATAATAGTGCGTAGATCGTTCTCGCCTATTATCTATTGTCCACTTCTTTGTTTCTCCATTTTAACAAATAAATATTTGTGTGATAAACAAATCAAATTTATTTGTCTACATATTTCTCCATACATATTTATGTTAAATATGTCTCAAATTTACATTTGTTTTGTTTAATTCTGAGTGTTCCTTTCATTTTGTTTGCGTCTTTGTGTTTGCTTTTCGGTAAAAAGTTTTCTGTCTTAAAATTAAAGAAATTCAAAATTTCTTATGAATGCTATATAATAATAAGGGAATGAAATCATCAAACAATATTTGTGGACAAAAGCAAACCAAAACCAAACCAAACCAATTGTATGTAAGTAGAAATACGTTAGTCAGCCCGACTAGAAGATACCTACGCTATAAATCTACGCTGCTTTAATTATATATTATTTGAAATTATTATACCCTGAGCCCATTGAAAATGGGAAATCAGGGTATAATGTTTTTGTTGGATGTATGTAACAGGCAGAAGGAGGCGTGGCAGACCCCATAAAGTATATATATTCTTGATCAGGACGACAAGAGAAATCGATTTGGCCCTGTCCGTCTGTCCGTCCGTCCGTCCGTCCGTCTGTCCGTCTGTCCGTCTGTCCGTATGTTTGAACGCGTCGATTTCAGCCCGTATAAGAGCTAGAGACTTGAAATTTTTTTTGTAGGTCCGTGTATAGCACGCGCAGATCGAGTTTGTTTTAAAAAATCGATAACTATCTCCAATCAATTGTTATCGATTAAAAACAAAATCGAAATTCAGTTAAAAAAATATATCTCGCCCATCTTTTAAGCTAGAGACACCAAATTTTATATTTAGCTTTATATGTATTTTATGCAATTTCGAATATTTTAGATACCGGCCCCAAATTTCCCCCAATTGAAGTTCAGTCTCAAATATAGCCAAAATGCGAATGAGTTGGCACTTTTACTAAACTGACAAATATGCCCATAGAATATGTTGATCAAATGCCGAAAATTTCATTGAAATCCGTTAAATAGCAAAAAAGTTATTAAACAAAACGTTTGGCTACTTTGCAAAAACACGCGGCAGTAGCGCCAAGCGAACGCATTTGCACACATACATACAAACGCTCGCATTCTAGTCGCTTCGAAGAATCGCAAATTACGTTTGAATTTTGTTGAATTATCAGCTGCTGCTTTAGTTTACATTTGCCACCACTTTCTAAGACAGTGGCGACGTCGGAAATTTATTTCGTTTTTATACCCTGAGCCCATTGAAAATGGGAAATCAGGGTATAATGTTTTTGTTGGATGTATGTAACAGGCAGAAGGAGGCGTGGCAGACCCCATAAAGTATATATATTCTTGATCAGGACGACAAGAGAAATAGATTTGGCCCTGTCCGTCTGTCCGTCCGTCCGTCTGTCCGTCTGTCCGTCTGTCCGTCCGTCCGTCTGTCCGTCTGTCCGTATGTTTGAACGCGTCGATTTCAGCCCGTATAAGAGCTAGAGACTTGAAATTTTTTTTGTAGGTCCGTGTATAGCACGCGCAGATCGAGTTTGTTTTAAAAAATCGATAACTATCCCCAAATAATTGTTATCGATTAAAAACAAAATTGAAATTCAATTTAAAAATTCTATCTCGCCCATCTTTTAAGCTAGAGGCGCCAAATTTTATATTTAGCTTTATATGTATTTTATGCAATTTCGAATTTTGTTACATTTTGGATACCGGCCCCAAATTTCCCCCAATTGAAGTTCAGTCTCAAATATAGCCAAAATGCGAATGATTTGGCACTTTTACTAAACTGACAAATATGCCCATGGAATATGTTGATCATATGCCGAAAATTTCATTGAAATCCGTTAAATAGCAAAAAAGTTATTAAACAAAACGTTTGGCTACTTTGCAAACTCACGTGGCAGCAGCGCCAAGCGAACGCACTTCCACACACACATACAAACGCTCGCATTCTAGTCGCTTCGAAGAATCGCAAATTACGTTTGCATTTTGTTGAATTATTAGCTGCTGCTTTTGTATAATTTTATGCTAAATATAAGTGTATTGGAAAACCCAGGTTCGACGAGGCTCAGGGTATACCCTAGTCGGTGACGCCCGACTAGAGTTTTCTTACTTGTTTTATTTTATAAAAATTAGGTGGCGTTGTTGGTAGAAATGATACACGTTGCGCAATTAACGTAGGTTCGAACCTCGCCAATGTCAGTTTTTTAATAAAAAAGTTTTTTGGTTGTTAAAGAGTAAACTTGCATTTTTTTATAATTTTACGTATTTTAGTGTATTGAAAAACACAGGTTCGACGGGGCTCAGGGTATCCCCTAGTCGGTTACGCCCGACTAGAGTTTTCTTACTTGTTTTAGAATATAACAAGTAAGAGTGCTCTAATCGAGGCGGCTCGATTACGAGATACCCTGAACCCTGTGGGAGCTGTTACTAAAATCATTGTACGCTTCTTTTATATATGCATTGCATATAACGCATTCACACATTAATACACAGTTATGCGTAGGCATAGGGGTGGGAATGTTACATATTTTTGGTACCTGCTGACCCTTTTAGAAATCTGAAGTTGGTAGCGAAAAAAGGGCATAATTGGAATTTCCTAGTGTTTATGCGTATCGCGGATATCGCACACAAACATATAAACGAACTATGCGTACACACATACATACACAGTTTTGCGTAGCCACGCGCTCTGCTTACTGCGCAGCTGACGCTGCGGCAGCGCTTGGGCTGCAATATGAGCATTACTATGGGAAATTGATTGTTGAATCATTTTTTTTCTGCTTGGACTTTTTTAATGAAACTTTCAGAGTATATTAAGATGGTACATATGTTTGTATTTGCCAAAGCACAAGTCTCTAGTATTTGATATACGACTTCTGGAGAAATTTGCAAATTTTGGGGAAATGGGGGCCGGTATCCAAAATCGAAAAATGCCAAATTGTGGGCATTCATTACAGTAACACACACAACAAATTTGAAGTATCTAGCTTTTACGGTTACAGAGTTATGTTTGAAAAACAAAGTCAAATTATCGATTTTTATTGATAATAAGAAAATGGGATGACTACACGAGTATTCATGTCAAATTTCAAGTCTCTAGCTTTTGTAGTTTAGGAAATCGGTGCGTTCATCCGGACGGACGGACGGACGGACGGACGGACAGACGGACAGGGCTCAAACAATTTCTCTTGTCGTCCTGATCAAGAATATATATACTTTATGGGGTCTGCCACGCCTCCTTCTGCCTGTTACATACATTTTCACAAAACCATTATACCCTGAATTCCCATTTTCAATGGGTTCAGGGTATAAAAAGCTATCAAAGAATTAAGATCCCTCAGCCCAGCCGATGTGTAGGCTGCGCAGTGCTTATGCGTGCATGTGCATATGTTGTTTATAATATATGTATATTTTAAATAAGTCTTTAATGATTAGAATATGACCGTTTCGTAAGATTCAGGGTATGTACTAGTTGAGCAGACTCGCCTAGATTACTTGATTTTATTGACTTTTATCATATGAATATATTTGGAATGGATGTCAAAGGGCCGCTAACAGCAAAAATAATTGGACCTTTTTTACTGCGTTCTTCAACGTCGTTATTCTCTAAGGACTGGTTATCGGTCATTGATTGTTGTTCTTGAATGCTCTGTTCATTTATGTTAGGATTAGGTATCTCAAAATTATTTTCAGCGCTCGAATTTCCTGCATCAGCCAAATTATTGCTTGTTTCACCTTCATCAAACATAGTTCCTGATAAATAGAGCAATGATTCATTAATATCGTTGTGATCTATGGTATTGTCATCGCTTAGGCTTTCAAATGTGTTCAAATCATTCTGTGCTGCCTCGGTAAACATTTCAGATTCTACTGAATGGTCTGTTGTCTGTTTTCGCGGGGGTCCCCACTGATGCCCTGGATGTCCAGGATGATGATGTCCAGGATGATGATGTCCAGGATTATGATGTCCAGGATGTTGATTTCCATTATGATGATGTCCAGGATGATGATGATTATGTCCAGGATGATGATGTCCAGGCTGATGGTGACCAGGATGATGATGTCCTGGATACCCAGGGTAATGATGACCTGGATGACCAGGGTGATGATGGCCTGGATGACCAGGGTAATGATGACCTGGGTGTCCTGGGTTTGAATGTCCTGGGTAACCTGGATAGCCTGGAAAACCCGGATAGCCTGGGTGTCCGGGAAATCCTGGGATTCCTTTATGACCACCTTTATGGTCATTATGATGATGTCCATTATGTGGCGGGGGAAGAGGAATAGGTATTATTATGGGAGGTGGATGTGGATAAATAGGCGGATGAGGTGGCCAGTTCTTGCCACCAGGATAACCTGGAGGCCCTACTGGACCTTGAGGTCCCGGCAACCCTGGAGGACCAAAGTGTCCTTTATCTCCCTTTAATCCTTGATCTCCTTTTGAGCCGGGATAGCCCGGTTTGCCGGTAGGCCCTGCATAAAAATATAATTTAAAATAAAAAATGCCATTTAAAACTTGCGTTCAATACACACTCACCTGAAGGTCCTGGTGGACCCGGTAGGCCCGGTGGCCCTGGCGGACCCGGTGGACAAAAACATTGCTGTGGGGCATGATGAGGCGGATAATATGGTGATGGTATTTTGTATACCACATTTGGTGCAGGGGCTGGCGCTGGAACCGGAGACTGCACAACAAATCTTCCCGTTTCTTTATCAGAGTTCTTCGCAGAAACAATACCAGCATTATTGACAATGAATATCCCTAAAACAAAAATGTAATATCTTATTATTTTATCTCAATTTATAAGGTGAGTTTTTTTCTTACCACAAAAGAAGTAGATTGATGTGATCAGCTGCATGGTTGAAAGACAAATGCTGTCTTTTGCCGTTGAATTTATCACTTTTATATTAATCCCATGTGTGCATGTACATTCATATTTTAAATATTAACTTTCAATAATCCAGATTCTATATACCGTTATTCATCACATAGACTGAGAAATCTATCTGTTTTTTTTAGGTTTCTTTATTTTTTATATTCTGTTGAATTTAATAATGATTTGAATATAAATCTCATTAACTTTCTATGATAAACAAGTAAGAAAAATCTAGTCGGGCGTGACCAACTATGAGATACCGACTAGGAGATACCTCGTCGAATATGTTTTAATAAACTTGTTTTTAGCGTAAAATAAATAATAAATAAAAACAAGTAAGAAAACTGTAGTCGGGGGTGACCGACTAGGGGATACCCTGAGCCCCGTCGAATCTGTGTTTTTCATAGAATTTGGGGGAATTTAGGGAAATTTTGGCCGGTATCCAAAAAATAGGAAAAAGCGAAATTGCATAAAATACATATAAAGCTAAATATACAATTTGCTGTCTCTAGCTCTTAACATGTGCGAGATATAATTTTTTAACTGAATTCCGATTTTATTTTTAATCGATAACAATTAATTGGCTATAGTTATCGATTTTTCAAAATAAACTCGATCTGCGCGTGCTTTACACGGACCTACAAAAAAATTTCAAGTCTCTAGCTTTTATAGAAGCGGAAATCGGCGCGTTCAAACATACAGACAGACGGACGGACGGACAGGGCCAAATCAATTTATCTTGTCGTCCTGATCAAGAATATATATACTTTATGGGGTCTGCCACGCCTCCTTCTCCTGTTACATACATTTTCACAAAACCATTATACCCTGAATTCCCATTTTCAATGGGTTCAGGGTATAAAAATCTAAATAAAAATCTAAATAAATTGACGGCGTCGCCTGGAGTTGAATCCAGGTCTTCGCGTTTCGCTTGCACCACCTCTACTAACGATGCCACTCCACTTTTTGAAAAAGCGGTGGCAATGTAAACTAAAGCAGCAGCTGATTCCAACAAAATTCAAACGTATTTTGCAATTCTTCGGATCGACTAGAATGCGAGCGTTTGTATGTGTGTCTACATGCATAGAAAAAGTGAGTGCGATTAGCGCTGCTGCCACGTCAGTTTGCATTTTGCCCAAACGTTTTGTTTAATAACTTTTTTGCTATTTAACGGATTCCAATGAAATTTCCGATATATGATCTACATATTCTTTGGGCATATTTGCCAGTTTAGTAAAAATGCGAACTGATTCACACTTTGGCTACATTTGCAACTGAACTTAAAGTTTAAGAAATTGGGGAAATGTAGAGCCGGCATTCAAAATATAACACAATACAAAATTGCATACAATACATATAAAGCTAAATATAAAGATTGGTGTCTCTAGCTTTAACGATGGGCGAGATGTAATTTATTAACTGAATTTCGATGTTGTCTTTCATCGATAATAATTAATTGGGTATAGTTATCTAATATTTAAAACAAAATCGATCTGCGCGTGGTATACACGGACCTATAAAAAATATTAGGTCTCTAGCTCTTATAGGAGCTGAGATCGTTCAAACATACAGACAGATGGATAGACGGACGGACGGACAGACGAACAAGGCCAAATCGATTAATCTTGTTGTCCTGATCAAGAATATATATACTTAATACGCCTCCTTCTGCCTGCTACGTACGTTTCACATATTTACAAAACCATTATACCCTAATTTCAGCGTGTAAAAGTTAGCACCTATCGTGATGCTTCTTTTGTCACGCCATTACGACTGATAGTAAATACGTTAAAGTATTTTGCAAAGGTGTCGCGCGTCAGAATATCATTAACCCACATACTCATATGTCAATAGAATTGAAATGTCAAAGAATCCGCAAGGTCAGGGCGAAAGTTAAAGGTTTTTCGGTTTTTGTTACACATATTACGCAATAATTAAATACATATATATATTTAAGTTCATCCGTGGATGTTTGTATAGCTCTCAAGTCGGGCGTAACCGACTAGAATATACCCTGAGCCCCGTTATATTTTCAAATATACTACATTGTATTTAGCGTAAAATGATAGAAACCTACGTATTTCAAAAACGAACAAGACTCGAACGTACGCCAATTACACATCGCGCATCATATCTACCAACGCCGCTTATTAACATTTATAAAATAAATACAATATGAATACAAATTTTGAGGTTGCAAATTTAGCAGTGAACAATTTAAATACAATTCAATCTTCGTTTGACAAGACAAGTATACATTAAGTATTTGAACTCGGAACTTCTTGCTCCACATGCACCGCCTTTACCGCGACTCCACTCCACTGCTTGAAAAAGCAGTTGCAAGTGTTAACTGAAGCTGCAGCTGATAATTCAACAAAATTCACTGTCAATTTGCGATTCTTCGGACTGACAAGAATTTTAGCGCTTAAATGTGTGTGTACACATAGAACAAGTGCGTGAGCTGAGCGCTACTGTCACGTGAGTTTTTAAATTGGCAAAACTATTTATTTAATAACTTATTTGCTATTTAACGGATTCCAATGAAATGCTCAGCATATAATTAACATATTCTATAGGCATATTTTCACTTTAGTAAATGTGCAAACTCATTCACATTTTGTTACATTCACAAAATGTAACAAAATTAAAAATTCATAAAATACATAAAAAGCTAAATATAAAATTTGGTGTCTTTAGCTTAAAAGATGGGCGAGATTTAATTTAATAACTGAATTTCGATTTTATTTTTCATCGATAACAATTAATTGGGGATAGTTATAAAATATTTAAAACAAACTAGATCTGCGCGTGCTATACACGAACCTACAAAAAAATTTCAAGTCTCTACCTCTTATGGAAGCTAAGATCGGCGCGTTCAAGCATACGGACACACAGATGGACGGACAGACCGACGGATAGGCAGACGGACAGGGCCAAATCAATTTCTCTTGTCGTCCTGATCAAGAATATATATATACTTTATGGGGCCTCCCGCGCCTCATTCTGCATGTTACATACATCCAACAAAAAAATTATACCCTTATTTCCCATTTTCCATGGGCTCAGGGTATACAAATAATATGCATTCATACATTACTAGTATTATTATAAAAGTGATAAATTCAACGGCGAAATACAGCACTTGTCTTCCAACCATGAAGCTGATCACATCAATCTTCATCTGCTGCGGTAAGAAAAAAATTGACTATTTAAATGAGATACAAAATATAATGAATTCTTGTTTAGGGATATTCAATGCCATTAACGCCGGTACCGCATCCAAGAAGCATAATATACAAAATTCTTCTTTACAATATTTCATTGTTGGTAATAGCGGTACCATAATTTTTAAAAAACATCGGCCTTATTGGAATGGTGGATTTGCTTACGGAGGAGTTGGTCCTTGGTATCCTGGATATCCCTATAATCCTTATTATCCTGGAGCTGGACTTATGTATCCAGCATTTTCACCTGTTTATATTCGAAGATCAAAAAAAAACCGATAACTAGTCCTTAGAGAGTAACAAATATGAAGAGCGCAGTATAAAAGGTCCAGTTAGGTTAGCTATTAGCACCCGTTGACATCTATTCCAAATATATCCATATAATATATTCAGATTATAAAAGTCAATAAAGACAAGTAAGAGTGCTCTAGTTGACACTGCTCAACTAGGACATACCTTGAACCCTACGAAACATAATTAAATATCATAAATAACATATGCACATGCACGCATAAGCACTGCGCAGTTTACACAGCGGCCTCGCTGGGAGGGAGCTTAATTAGTTATGTAACAGGCAGAAGGAGGCTTGGCAGACCCTATAAAGTATATATATTCTTGATCAGGACGACAACAGAAATTGTTTAGGCCCTGTCCGTCTGTCCGTCCATCCGTCCGTCCGTCCGTTTGTGTGAGCCCCCCGATATCATAAGCCACACAAGCTAGAGACTTAAAATTTAACATGAATACTCGTCTATACCATACGCTTAACTAGTTTATCTTTAATTTTCGATAACTCATCCCATTTCCTTATTATCGATAACAATTGATAATTGGACTTTGTTTTTCAAGCGTACCTCTGTAACTCTCAAATACTACAGACTTGTGCTTTGGCACTTACAAACATATGTACCATCTAATAATACTCTGAAAGTTACATTAAAAAAGTCTAAGCTGAAAAAAAAGTTATTCAACAATCAATTTCCCATATTCATGCTCATATTGCAGCCCAACGGCAGCCACTGCGCTAACTGGACAGTAAGCAGAGCGCGTGCCTACGCATAACTGTGTATGTATGTGTACATGCGTTATATGCAATGTATATATAAAGAAGCATAAAAATACTCTTATACATATTTTTACGCTTCTTTATATATATTTGTCGAAATATAATCGACAAAATTCTTAACTCAAGACAATAACGTAAATAACTTTAGTCGAGTACATATTTTGTACAGCCTGGACAAGTGTCCAGATATCAAACACAAAACTACAAATTGCCTAACAATATTTATGAAGCTGCGTAAACTGCATAGTAAGCTTATGTATTTGTGTGCGATATCCGCGCGTATCGCGTTAAACACTAGGAGATTCCAATTATGCCCTTTTTTCGCTACCAACTTCAGATTTCTTAAAGGGTCAACAGGTACAAAAAATATGTAACATTCCACCCCTACGCATAACTGTGCATATATAAAAGAAGTGTAAAATGATTTTAGTAACAGCTCCCACAGGGTTCAGGGTATCTCTTAATCGAGCCGTCTCGCACTCTTACTTGTTATACTCTGAGCCCATTAAAAATGGAAAATCAGGGTATAATGGTTGATGGTTGATCAGGACGACAAGAGAAATCGATTTGGCCCTGTTCGTCTGTCTGTCCGTCCGGCTGTCCTTCCGTCCGTCCGTCTATCCATTTGTCCGTATGTATGAACACGTCGATCCCAGCTCCTTTGAGAGCTAGAGACTTGAAATTTTTTTCTAGATCCCTATATACAGCGCGCAGAGCAAGTTTGTTTTAACTATTCAATAACTATTCTCGATTAAATAAAATTATATCTCGCCCATCTTTGGGGCTAGAGACACCAACTTTTATATGTTGCTTTATATGTATTTTATGCAATTTTTAAGTTTGTTTTATTTAGGGTGTCGGGTGTGACCCGAATTTTCTCGAATCTTTGGGTCTGCGCATATAAACAGCGCCTCCAGATACAACAGGTGGAGACCCAAATCCAATTCTAGGATAAGCATAAGGATTATACGGAAAGCCAGTATATCCAGGATACCAAGAACCAAATCCTGGATATCCCCACGCACGTGCTCCAGAAAACTCCTTCTTCGTAATTATGGATCCGGAATTATCGCCAATGTACACACCTAAACAAGAATTAACTATCTGTTGACTTTCTGGCTTCTTCTTAGATGCCGTACCGGCAATATTGGAAATGAATATCCCTAACCAAGAATTTATTATATTTTTATCTCAATTAATAAAGTAAATTTTTTTCTTACCGCAGCAGATGAAGATTGATGTGATCAGCTTCATGACTGAAAGACAAGTGCTGGAATGTATGAATGCATATTATTTTTATACCCTGAGCCCATTTAAAATGGGAAATCAGGGTACAATGGTTTTGTTGAATGTATGTAACATGCAAAATGAGACGTGGGAGACCCCATAAAGTATATATATTCTTGATCAGGACGACAAGAGAAATCGATTTGGCCCTATCCGTCTGTCTGTCTGTCCGTATGCTTGAGCGCGCCGATCTTAGCTTCCATAAGAGGTAGAGACTTGCAATTTTTGTGTAGGTCCATGTATAGCACGCGCAGATCCAGTTTGTTTTAAATATTCGATGACTTTCCCCAATTAATTGTTATCGATGAAAAACAACATCGAAATTCAGTTATTAAATTAAATCTCGCCCATCTTTTAAGCTAAAGACACCAAATTTTATATTTAGCTTGTTATGTATTTTATAGAATTTTGAATTTTGTTATATTTTGTTATATTAAGTTTCATCAAATTTTCCCAAATTCTTAAAATTTAAGTTCAGTTGCAAATATAGCCTAAATTTGAATGAGTTAGCACATTTACTAAACTGACAAATATGGCCATAGAATATATTGATCATATGCCGGAAATTTCATTGGAATCCGTTAAATAGCAAAAAACGTACTTAACAAAACGTTCGGCTAATTTGCAAACTCACGTGGCAGCAGCGCTAAGCGCACGCACTTTTTCTATGCATGTGCACACACACATTAAAACGCTCGCATTCTAGTTGATTCAAAGACTCACAAATTACGATTGAATTTTGTTGAAATCAGCTGCTGCTTTAGTTTACATTTTCCAACAGTAGAGTGACGTCGTTAGTGGGGGCGGCGCACGCGAAACACCATGACCCGGGTTCAACTACAAGCGACGACTGAAATTCATTTAGTTTTTTATATTGACGTAGATTCAAATCTGCTAATGTCGTTTTCGGATTTATTGGCAAAAAAGCTATTCGGTTGTTAATGAGTAAACTTGAACATTTTTATATTTTTACGCTAAATATAAGTATATTGAAGAACACAGATTTGACGGTGCTCAGGGTATCCCCTAGTCAATCACGCCCGACTAGAGTTTTCTCATATGTTTGCTTACTTACTTTCAATAATCCAAATTCTATGGGATCGTTCTTAATCACACCGACTGAGAAATCTACTTGTTATTTAGATTTCTTTATTTTTAAGCCCTGAGCATTGAGAATGGGAAATCAGCGTATAATGGTTTTGTTGGAATGTATGTAACAGACAGCAGGAGGCGTGACTGAACCCATTGAGTAAATATATTCTTAATCAGAAAGACACTGAGACAGACAATTTAGCCCTGTCCGTCTGTCCGTCTACAACAAAATCTAAAAACTTGAAACTTGAAATGAATTCTCGTGTATACCATACGCTGAACGAGCTTATATTTTTTTCTGTAACTCATCCCATTTCCTTATTATCGATAACAATCGATTTGATTTAGATTTCAAACGTAACCCAATAACAATAAAAGCTAAAGCAAATTCCCCCAAAAGTAGAGACTTGTGCGTTGGCGAATGCAAATATATGGACCACACAGTAAGCAGAGCACTGCCGTGTATGTATGTGTGCATGTGCATGCGTTTTATGCAATGTGTATATAAAATAGATGTAAAATGATTTTAATATCAGCTCCCGCAGGGTTTAGGGTATCTCTTAGTCGAGGCGTTACGACTAAAGCACTCTTACTTGTTATACCATGAACCCATTGGAAATGGGAATTCGGGGTATAATATTCTTATATATTCTTGATAAGGAAGATAAACTGAATTGATATAGCCCTGTCCGTGTGGACGCAGCGATCTTGTAAGCCACAAAAACTGGAGTCTTGACCTTTGAAATAAATACCGCTGTATATCTTACGCTAAACGTGCTTATATTTATACCCTGAGCCCATTAAAAATGGGAAACCAGGGTATAATGGTTTCGTGAAAATGTATGTAAGTGGCAGAAGAAGGCGTGCCACACCCCATAAAGTAAATATGTTCTTGATCAGGAAGATAAACTGAGTTGATATAGCCCTGTCCGTCCGTCTGTCCGTCTGAGCGTTCGTCCGATAACGATCCATAATTTGACTTCATTTTTCAAGCGTAGCTAATTAACCGTGAAATCTAGAGACTTCAGATTTGCGGTGTATATTCCTGTAATAATTACGGACAGTTTGTATTTTTTTCGATTTTTGATACCGGCTCCCTTTCCCCAAAATTTGCATATTTCCCCAAAAGCCCTATATCAAATAATAGAGACTTGTGCTTTGGCAAATACAAACATATGGTCCATCTTATTATACTCTGAAAGTTTCATTAAGAAAGTTCATGCAGACAAGAAAAGAAAACAAGTTAAATTCATAATGTGCGTATTCATTACGAAAACGTACACCGTAAATCTGGAGTCTCTAGCTTTTACGATTATTAGGTTACGTTTGAAAAACTAAGTCAAATTATTGATTGTTATCGATAATAAAGAAATGGGACGAGTTATCGGAAATGAAGATAAACTCGTTCAGCGTATGGTATACACGAGTATTCATGTTAAATTCCTAGTCTCTAGCTTCTGTGGTTTAGGAGATCGCTGCGTTCATCCGGACGGACGGACGGACAGACGGACAGGGCTTAAACAATTTCTCTTGTCGTACTGATTAGAATATATATATACCTTATGGGGTGTGGCACGCCTCCTTCTGCTTGTTACATACATTTTCACAAATGTCTGCCATAATTTGATTATGGACATGCATGCTAATAAGAAATGGATGTTGCTTTACGTGTCGAGACTAATGCAATAATAAGCGTTTTATACCGAAAAATTTAGCTTGTCTAATTTGTTTTTGAAATAATCTTTAAAAGTAGCGTAGTGAATTAACAACTGAGAGCTTTACAAATATCCACTGATGAACTAAGATATATATATGTATTCAATTATTGCGTAATATGTGTAACAAAACCGAAAACCCTTTAACTATCGCCCTGACTTTGTGACTTCCTTAACATTTAAATTCTATTATCAATAGAATACATATATATCCATAAGTATGTGGGCTAATATAATTCGCGATATGTTTGCATAACTGCACCCCAGGCACACACCCCATAAAGTATATATATTTTTTATCAGGAAGACAAACTGAGTTGATATAGCCCTGTCCGTCCGTCCGTCAGTCCGTGTGAACGCAGCGATCTTTTAGACCACAAAAAATAGAGACTTGGAATGTAAAATTTATACTCGTGTATACCATACGCTGAACGAGATTAACTTGTTTTCGATAACTCATTCCATTTAGCAATTATCGATAATAATCGATGATTTGACTTAGTTTTTCAAGCGTAAATTAATAACTTTAAAGACTGTAATAAATACGCACATTCTGTATTTTTTTTTATTTTGGATACCTACCCCCTTTCCTCAAAATTTAAAAAACCTATGCCAAGTTCTAGAGTCTTGTCCTTTGCCAAACACAAACAAATGGACCACCTTATAATACTCTAAAAGTTTCATTGAAAATGTTAATGTAGACAAAGTTATTCAACAATCAATTTTGCATAGTAATGCTCATATTGCAGCCCAAGCTCAGCCGTTGCGTAAACTACACAGTCAGTAGTGCGCGTGTCTAGGCATAAGTGTGTATGGATGTGTACTTGCGTTATATGCAATGTATATATAAAAGAAGCGTAAAATGATTTTCATATCAGCTCTCGCAAGGCTCAGTATCACTTAGTCGAGCCGTCTTGACTAGAGCACTTTTAATTTAATAATAAATAATATTTATAATTATTAATAAATAATAAAAAAGAGTGCTTTAGTCGAGACGGCTCGACTAAGAGATACCCTGAACACTGCGGAAGCTGATATTACATATACATGTAGTTTACGCAGCTTGTGCGTTTGGGATGCAATGTGAGCATTACTAAGGGAAATTTATTGTTGAATGTTCTTAAATGTTCTTCTACATGGACATTCTCAATAAAACTTTTAGTGTATAATAAGGTAAGGTACATATGATTGTATTCGCCAAAGTAAAAGTCTCTAGTATTTACTATACGACTTTCGGGGACATTTGCAAATTTTGGGGAAAGGGCTACCGGTATCCAAAATTTAAAAAAATTTATCTGTGCGCATTCCATACAGTATTAGGTTATTAGGTTACGCTTGAAAAACAAAGTCAAATTATCGATTGATATCGATAATAAAGAAATAGGATGAATTATTTAAAAAAAAAGTTCGCTCAGCGTATGGTATACACGAGAATTCATTTAAAATTTCAATGTGGTTTACGGACGGACGGACAGTGCTAAATCGTCTCAGTTTGCCTTCCTGACCAAGAATATATATATTTAATGGGTTCACCCACGCCTCCTTCTGCCTGTTACATACATTCCAACAAAACCATTATACCCTGATTTCCCATTCTCAATACTCATGGTATAAAAATAAAGAAACCTATATAACAAATAGATTTCTCAGTCGATATGATGAATAACGATACCATAGAATTTGGATTATTGAAAATAAGTGTTTAAAATATGAATGTATATGCACACATTTTTTGTATTATTATAAAAGTGATATATTCAACGGAGAATACTGCACTTGTCTTTCAACCATGAAGCTGATCACATCAATCTACTTCTGCTGCGGTAAGAAAAAAAATCGACTATATTAATTGAGATAAAAAATATAATGAATTCTTGTTTAGGGATATGCATTGCCATTAACGCCGGTACAGCGTCTGCGAAGAAATCAACAAAACCACCAAAGAAGTGGATTGGTTCTGTTCTCGCTCCTGGTGTTGTCAGTCCTGGTGTTGTCAGTCCTGGTATTGTCGCTCCTGCTGTTGTCGGTCCTTGGCTTCCTGGATATCCAGGATATCCAGGATATGGATATCCTGGATATCCTGGATATCCTGGATATCCGTATCCTTATCCCTTTGGTAGATAACCGCCTTTTGTACCTTATTTTTAACAAATATGAAAACGCAGTAAAAAGGTCAAATTATGTTAGCTATTAGCACCCGTTGACATCTATTCCAAATATATTCATATATTCAGATGATAAAAGTCAATAAAGACAAGTAAGAGTGCTCTAGTGCTCTAGTGCTATATATATATATATATATATATATATACTCAGTATACTGAGTGTCTTAATTCTGTGATAGCTTTTTATACTCTGAAACAAGTAAGATAACTCTAGTCAAGTGTGACGGACCAGAGGAAACTCTGAAAATGGGAAATCAGGGTATAATGGTTTTGTTAGAATGTATGTGACAGTCAGATGGTGGAGTGGCAGAACCCAGTATATATATTCGTGATCAGGACGACAAGAGAAATCGTTTTGGCCCTGTCCGTTTGTCTGTCCGTCCGTCCGTATGTATGAACACGACGATCCCAGCTCCTTTGAGAACTAGAGACTTGAAATCTTTTTCTAGATCCCTATATACAGCGCGCAGAGCAAGTTTGTTTTAACTATTAAATAACTATTCTCGATTAAATAAAATTATATCTCGCCCATCTTTGGGGCTAGAGACTCCAACTTTTATATTTAGCTTTATATGTATTTTATGCAATTTTTAATTTCGTTATATTTTGGATACCGGTCTCAAATTTCCCCAAATTTTTCCAAATTCTTAAAATTTAAGTTCAGTTGCAAATATAGCCAAAATGTGAATGAGTTCGCACGTTTACTAAACTGACAAATATGCTCATAGAATATATTGATCATAAACCGAAAATTTCATTGGAATCCGTTAAATAGCAAAAAACGTATTTAACAAAATTCCTATTTAGCATAGGAAAAGTACGTGCGCTTAGCGCTGCTGCCACGTGCATCTGCAAATTGCTCAAGCGTTTAGTTTAATAACGTTTTTGCTATTTAACGTATTTCAATAAAATTCAATATATGATCAATATATTCTGTGGGCATATTTGCCAGTTTAGTTAATTTACAGAAATCGCATAAAATAAATATAAAGCTAAATACAAATTTAATGTGTCTAGCTTTAAAGATGGGCGAGATATAATTTAATAACTGAATTTCGAATTAATAACAATTAATTGGGGATAGTTATCGATTATTTAAAACAAACTTGATTTGCGCATGCTATACGCGGACCAACAAAAAAAGTTCAAGTCTCTAGCGTATGGGAGCTGAGATCGACGCGTTCAGTCATACGGACAGGCGGACTAAATCGACTCAGATTATCGTCCTGATCAAAAATATATTTACTTAATGGTTTCAGCCACGCCTCCTTCAGCCTGTTACATACATTCCAACAAAACCATTATACCCTGATTTCCCATTCTCAATGCTCAGGGTATAAAAATAAAAAACCTAAATAACAAATAGATTTCTAAGTTGATATGATGAATAATCCCATAGAATTTGGATTATTGAAAGTAAGTGTTTAAAATATGAATGTATATGCACACATCTTTTGTATTATTATTAAAGTGATATATTCAACGGAGAAATACTGCACTTGTCTTTCAACCATGAAGCTGATCACATCAATCTACTTCTGCTGCGGTAAGAAAAAAAATCGACTATATTAATTGAGATAAAAAATATAATGAATTCTTGTTTAGGGATATTCATTGCCATTAACACTGGTACCGCATCTGCGAAAATCCCTAAGTATAACATAGTAAATTCTTCTATAGGAATATTCATTTCTGCTAATAGCGGTCACATATATATAAAAAATCATCGGCGTCCTTAGAGAGTAACAAATATGAAGAGCGCAGTATAAAAGGTCCAGTTAGGTTAGCTATTAGCACCCGTTGACATCTATTCCAAATATATCCATATAATATATTCAGATTATAAAAGTCAATAAAGACAAGTAAGAGTGCTCTAGTTGACACTGCTCAACTAGGACATACCTTGAACCCTACGAAACGGTGATATTCTAATCATTATAACCTTCTTTAAGATATACATAATTATATATCATAAATAACATATGCACATGTACGCATAAGCACTGCGCAGTTTACACAGCGGCCTCGCTGGGAGGGAGCTTAATTACCTAATAACTTTTTATACCCATTGAAAATGGGAATTCAGGGTATAATTCAGTTATAAAATTATATCTCGCACATGTTTAAAGCTAGAGACACCCAATTTTATATTTAGCTTTATATGTATTTTATGCAATTTCGCTTTTTCCTATCTTTAGAGTGCCGGCCCCAAATTCCCCCAAATTCTATGAAAAACACAGATTCGACGGGGCTCAAGGTATCCCCTAGTCGGTCACGCCCGACTAGAGTTTTCTTACTTGTTATAATGGTTTTGTGAAAATGGATGTAACAGGCAGAAGGAGGCATGGTAGACTCCATAAAGTATGTATATTCTTGATCGGGAAAATAAACTGAGTTGGAACTTATTTTTTCAAGCGTAACTTCAGAGGTGTAAAAGCTAGAGATTTTTTATATTTGGATTTTAGATACCATCTCCCCTTTCCCCAAAGTTGCAAAAAACGTATATCAAATACTAGAGACTTATGCTTTGGCTAAAATAAATACATGGATCACCTGATTATACTCTGAAAGTTTCATCAAAAACGTCCATCTAGAAGAAAAGTTATTCAACAATCAATCATACTCTAAATATCTCTATACCAGTTTCATTAAAGCTCTTGTGATTTGACACTGTACTGAATAGATTTAAATCTGCAAAAAATTGTTGTATACAGCGTTACCAGGTAAAAATATTGGTACGCCCTTTAGGGCGATCATTTATTATTAGGTTAAAACCATTGCACTAAGCATTTGGTTGGCTATTTAACACAGTGAAATTTATGCATTTCCACTCAGTTGAGATGCTTGTTGTTAGTTAACCAGTTGGGGAGTTAGATCTTGCCATTTAGAAAGGTCAAGTTGAGGAATGTCATTGCAGCTTATCAAAATATTACTGAAAATGTATATTAAAATATAAAATTTTGTTTATAATATTAACCTTTAATGGGCTATACCACAATGCCACTTACCGAGTATTGGGGAACACGAACACATTCGGCTGGATATAATGTAAGCTTTGGACATTATTGCAGAACAGTGAAGCTAAACTTATTTTCCGGATCTCCGCCAGTTGACCTATGCGAACATTTTTTAACATTATAGAAGTGTAATAATATTGAAATACTTAATGTTTGCACTCACTGCGTGAAAAGCCACTTAGATGATTTTCCCGCTCAAAGAAAAAGCGATCGCCTCGCCGTGTATTTAGGAACTGTTTTCCCACAACACATAACAATGTGGGTCCAAATAATGAGCCAGGCACATGGAATTCAAGAGTACCACCCACGCTCAACTCGACATCAGCTGGGGAAGCATACAGCTTACGCATTAAATTAATTTTCTGAAATCAAGTGTTAAGCTTGTAATTGCACGAGAAATTAAATTGAATCATAAATTTCCCACCTCGCTGGGTATTTCGGTAGCAAAGTCCGACCACTCAATGGCTCGCCGCAGGCCACAAAACTCACGAACATCATTGTAAGAAGGTAACCCAAAATCGCGGGCACGTTGGATATCTAACGACTTCAGATCGGATCCAAACTCTTCAAACTCTTTCCGGTTGAAGTAGTGTTTGATCTCGCGATCGATATTCGAGTCTGCTCGCTTTTGTAGTTGAGTGGCCATGCCACGAACCAAATCAGCAAAATTGTAGTTCGAAGACAATAAACGAATGGTTTCAGGACGCTCAAAAAAGTCGCTAAGACGTAGAGTTTGATTTGCGTAACGATTAGTGGAGACCATCCTGTAAATGATTAAAAAATTAGTTGTTGTTACGTAAATATCCAAAATATTAGTGCTTACGAAAACCATCCCGAAATCTGAGTGTGCGAATAGCGGAAAGCAGCAGCGGAAAACTCAGCATAGGGATTAGGATTCACGCCCTCGTCATAGTCGTTCACATAGTCTGTTGAACCCTCTGAATAAGGATAAGTAAGGCCATTCAGATGCGTGTACGCGCTGCCAAGAACAGCTACTAGATAATCATAATATGTGATCTTTTGATACTGTGCAATATTAATCTTGCGAGCCTCCTGGTACAAGCGCTCGTCGTTGTAATGGGGATTCATGATGCTCAATTGCTCTGCCAATCGATTATGTTCACGCAGCATAATCGTATGGAGGACGGCAATTGTCGGTGTAAAACGATTGCGTAAATCCGGCATGCTATAGCACTCGCTATTAATGCCACATTCGCCTTCATGATTCTGCGTCACGGGCAGCCATTGTTGCCCGTTGGCGTATGTTGTGCGGAGCTGGCCGTCCTTGAAAGCACGCACTCTTCGACTTTGTGCTGGCGAATTGCCGTACAGTGACGATAGATCCAAATAGGCCGTAACAACAGACAGTTTTTCACTATAAGGTAGACCGCTCTTGGGACAAATGCCGTCCGCGTCAGATAAAGCGCGGGCAAAGCTGAGACATGACTTCCCTGTATTATAGGCGATTGGTCCACCTGCTGCTAGGGTGATGGGCTGACACTGCGGATGACGCGATTCGGCGCAGCAATCTCTGGGTGCTCCCTGTGTGGTCAACTGGCTAATGTCGTGGGCGACGAACTGCCCAAACTGCATAGATGCCACCGTGCGAAACTTATCCATAACTGTTTTTTCACCAAACATGGACAGCGAAAGGAGCCGTGCGTTGGGCACTGTTTGTCCATTCTGCACATATGTAGGGCGCAAAAGACGCTTATATCTGGAGGTGGCCATACCAAAATCAGGATACAGCAGGTTATTACATGAGCCATCGATGCTGCGGTAATGCAAATTCTTTGTATCATTTAAGCAGTTCAGTGGTGGTACGCCACACTTGATGGGCTGCTGCACCCGCTTTTCATGTTCACCCGTGCTTATCCAACTGCTGAGTCCGGAATTGATGGCGTTCTTTGGTAAAATGCTTTTTAGTAGCTCGTCCAGGTTTTGGTCTGCGCCATAGCCAGTGTGCACATCAAACGGATCGCTGTTTCGCTTCTGTCGACCAGCGTATTCTAAATCTGTTTTCGAAGAGCCCAGATCTGACGAGCTCAAATGATGAAATGGGCATCCAAATGGCTGATCCTCCGCTGTTGATGCGCTGACCACCAACAAAAGTAACCCAGCAGCAACCGTAAAAAGCACTCCCATTGTTATCGAGCTGAGTTAACTGTAATTCACTTTCTTTACTCGCACAGCATATATACTCCCGCTCAACGAGCGAAACTTACTGATTTCGCACGATCATCGCATCGAGCCACAGCAGTCGTGATTTAATAGAATAGTATCTTCCGCATAGCACAGCATAACACGCACGTGCCAAGTTCTTAGTTTGATGGCGAAGATTAGCCGAGATGCTTGGTTTTCAGATTTAAAGATAATTAGTACTTGAACACTCATTACCTATAAGCCAATATACTTTCGTTTCGTGTCGTTTACGCTTTGCACATCTTTTCGCTCGAAATTGGTCACCAAAGAGATATTATTATAAAATGTGGTCACATAAATATTCAGACTAGACTTATACTCAACAAGAGTGCTAACTTTGATGTTCTTGAAATCGAAAATTCCCAATAAAGATTTGATATAGACCCCGTCCAAGCAGGAGTGCTCTATTATTATATACGCATACACATTATCGCTTAGTCCGCCCTTTAAGCAAACAAATATAGCCAAAATGTGGAAGAGTTCGCACTTTTACTAAGCTGCGCTTGGTCTGCAATATGGGCATTATTATCAGAAATTAATTGTTGAATTACTTTTCTTCTAGATGACTTTCTTAATGAAACTTTCAGAGCATAATACCATAGTAAAAATGCTGGTGTTTGCCAAAGCACAAATCTCTAGTATTTAATATACGCTATTTCCAAATTTTGGGGGAAGGGTGGAAGTATCCGAAATACAAAATGTGCGCATTCATTACTGGAATTGTTTAATCTAAAGTATCTACTCAAATTGTCGATTCTTATCTATAATAAGGGAATGAGAACGATATTGCTTATTACATTTCAAATTTCAACTGTCTAGCTTTTGTAGCTTACGAGATCGAGAATTCCCATTTTTATTGGGTTCAAGGCATAAAAAGAAGTATTTAAAAAATATGTTTTCTAGTATATTCGAAAAGTCATTTTAAGATCTAGTGGTAAATCATGTGTAAGTGTAGACATTTCCAGGGTCTAGGTAGGAACAGCGGCTGCTTGACAGATAGTCCCAACTCTTGTTGGGACATCTTACATATTAAGGCAATAAAATATTTGTACATATAATATAAAATTGTACGTTGAAAAAATTTTTCTCAAATTCATTTTATTTCAGTCTTATACGATTCACGATTCAATCTGCAAAATTATCAATACTTGAATAAACCGCGAAGGAGCGAATAGTGTGACCGAATCCAGCGTAGGAAATAAATACATAAATACCAATGCACTCAGTGTGCAATTATGGTTTACTTCCGTGTTTATACATTAAATAAATAATTAATTTAAAAAAAAAATAGACAATCAATAATAATTGTTTATTATAAAAATTGCAACAAATATATTAAAACTATTTTTTAATATAATTAATTAGTTTAACTAAACTATTAAGATACTCAACTTGTAAATATTTTTATTGAATTAGGTATTTCTAAATAATATATGATTTTTTTAAATGTTTTGTTTATTATTCACGAATATATATACGAATTGTACAAGCATATAACAACAAATAATTTAATAATACCCCATATATTTGCAGTAGGCTATATTGCAACACTGTATTTGCTCGTTACTAACACTGCCATAATTAATAAAAAAAATTGTGGACGATATTAAGTTGCATTAAACAATAACAATGAAGAGGAAAACCAGTGAAATTTGGTGCTTCTTCCGGGCAGTTGATGACACGTTCGCCTTGTGTAATATTTGCAAGGCCAAGCTATCCTACAAAACGACTACGACAAATTTAAGCAAACACATGAATAGAATGCATCCCAATGCAACTGTTTCTGGATCTGCACAGAATCGAAAATATAAGATTTTGCCTCAGTTAAATGACCGACACAGAGGTAAACCTCGGAATCCCACACAGGAATTAATAATACTGAAATTCATTAAGAAACATCCCATTTTGCTACAAAATCCCTCATGGGAGACACGTAACTCATATGAATCACTCTGGGAGCAACTGACGACCGAGCTCAACGCCAGTGGGCCGCCCCAAAAAGACGTGGCTACTTGGAAGAAGGTGAGGAGTATATTTAATCGAACCCCTAATGAATGTCCCAATTGTATCTCTCGTCTTTTTTGCAAGGCATTGAAGGACTGGAAGCGATTCATAATCAAGAAAGTAGAAAAGAACGAAATGCATAATATTCCTCTGGCAACTGGCCTGAGCTCTGCTGAGGAAACTATAGCTAGTTTATGTCGCCTAAACGATGATGTCAGTCAAATTATATTGAATGCCTCTGAGGACGACTTGCAAGACAATTCGAATGCCACATTCGAGATGGAAGACGTAGAAGATGTTGTCCCGGAGGAGGAGGACCACAGTGCACTGCAAGATGTTTCTGGGTTTTCCTACGAGCCAGAAGATACAAAGGCTGAAATTGATATCGATATTGATCCGCTCTTCTTGCAAAGTGGCAAAAGCTCCAAATATGGAACTCCAGCCATTAAAAGGGAGCTTGAGGCAATAAGTAAAAGAATCGGTGTAATCAATGATGTTGCTTGTAGTACACAAATGGCTCTTAATGAATTTTGCGCGCTCTACAAACAAAAACTAATTGAAAATAAGAGGCACCACTCGGCCATTGAGCAATTAATGGCGGAAAAAATAGAATTGAAGAAGAAACTTCTTGAAATCGAGCAACGCAAGTTGTCCCTGAAGTAATAAGTATTATACCAATCACTTATTTGCATAATTAGTCTAGTTTATAATTAAATAAGAATTATTGTGAATTTTATTATACACCTCTCCATAAGTAGCTTGTAATTGAAGAATATGTAATTATTTGTAATTCACTTAATTTCACAATGGTCAACTTATTTGTATACAAGGTCATGCTGTGGCTCATGGAACGATTTCGTTTTCAGTCAATTCATGTAAATATTGGCGATATATTACATATTGTAGGCATGATTGAAAGGGTCGGGCTGTTAAATCATTTTTAAAGAAGCAGCCATTCGCACGCAATTGATGATTTTTAAGGACACACTGACTAAATAAACCAATGGCAGTATCATTGGTAGCCAAGTTATCGATGTGTGCGTTTAATCGATAGTTTGAACATCGGTATTTAATGTGGATGTGGCCTGTGGATGATGTGGACTCTATTGGACTTCTTCTTTCCAACTTAACCATTCATGGTGACTGACAAGTCATGATAATTTTTTATAAAACAAATAGTTATTCGCAATGGACGATTCGTTTTTCGGATTTGATACAACTACAAGTATACCGGTGAGGAATTAAAAAGACACAACGAGTACGGAAGTACCTAGAAAAAAAGGCGAAGTGTAGGCCCGTTTTCTCTTTGGGAGAAATGCAATCGTCTGGAAAAAGAAAAAAATCACCCAATTTGCCACCATGCTTTTTTCACTTTATAATTCAAAATGTGTTAAAGACTAGAAATATATTTATTATATTTTATAGGATGATGGCAGTGACGGGCGAATTGCGGAGCCCCCGGAAGAAGAGTACGACGCCCTCAACGATGAAACTTTCGGCTCAGCCATAAACGGTGACTGGGAGGAAGCCCACGAAACGCTTGTCCTACTTGGCGGCAACGGCGAAAAAGCTCGTAAAGACTTCACAGATCATGACCTTAGTGGTAATGGTGTTTTTCTTAATCGGCAGCAGCAAATGCCATTACGTGGGCTTCAGAGTGGGAGCATCGACGACTTGGATTTGGAACTAAACTTATCGTCAATAAAATTAGATGACGTCGATTTAAGCACGTTTGGTGAAGCTGATGGAAGCAGTCGCATTAACTTGGACTCTGGCGTGTGGACTACCCATCCCCCCTTCCCAACGCCCAGCAATCAGAATCTTTTTCGGGACAGCTTTCGCAGTGCATTTAAGCCTCAACCGCAGGCAAATGCAACCGTAATGGCAATCACACAAATAAAGCCACTGCAGGAGGCGAATGCCAATTTCGGGATACCGCCGATGCCGACAGCAGCGACAGCTAAAATCTCAACGCTTGAAGATATTGAACGTAATCTAATTATACAACAGGCAGTACCCAAACCACAACAACAGCTCCATCAGCAGCACCCACAGACTCTGCACCAACAGGACTTGAATTTAACTAATCGGCAGCATCTGGTGGTAACTCCAACATTAGTCCAACACCAACAACAACTACAAAAGCAACCGCAGCACAAAGGTAAGGCATTATAAAATTACATTCTACAAATATATATGTATGTATTGAAAGTAATAGATCGAAGCTTTGACAATACTTTATTATATTATATTTATATATATATATATATATTATATATATATATATATATATGTAAAAAAATGTTGAAGCTTGGAATATTTGACTAGATCCAATTTTTATCTTTATCTAAACATTGTCTAGATATATTTATTTACTATTCTTATTTTGCCTAAGTTCTATCCATAAATAATACACCAATCTCCTTATTAATCAGTTAAAAGCAGATTTAAAAATATATCTCATTAAAACTCAATTAATTCGAATTTTAGCACCTCCTGGATTTTTAGCCGCGCCTCAAACACCACCACCAAGGCAAAATATTGGCTTTCATGGTCCACATCCGATGGGTGGATCTGGTCCAGGACCAGGTCTAATGCCAACACCGCAATCACAACACCAACAGTTAAATGGCATCAGTGGGAATCGTGTGCCGCCTGGGTTTATGTATCCAACCGGCCTAGCCTCGAATCTGCCCCAGCATCCATTGTTGCAACAGCATGTTTTGCCGCCCAATTTTCCACGTCCACTGCCAAATCCACATTTGCCCACGGCGCTCAACAACTTTGCCATGCATCCAAGTTTCAATGCAATGCGCGCCGTTGGCATGCATCCGGCTGCGTATATGCAGCCTGTCATGCCGCCACGCCTACCTCCACACAATCTACTTAATCAGCAACCCAACTCAATGTATAACATGTTTAATATGCGACTGGTGCAGGAAATTCAGCAGAATCATCCGCTTCTTCAGAATGCAGCAGTTGTTCGTCAACAGCAGCAAAGCCGACCTGGCGATCGTCAAAAGCAGCAGCAGCAGCTGGGTCCTCACCAGATGCAACAACAGCAGCAGCAGCAACAACAACAAATGAATCGTTATGGTGGCAACCTGCCTCAAGAGGAATTCGACGATTACGCCAATCTGATGAGCACGCGCGATAAACACTGGCTCATTGGAATTCAGTTGTCACAGCTAAACACGGACACACCATATATTGACGACTATTATTACACTGTACACAGGGAGCGTAAGAACGGTCAGGTTCGTCACAGTCAGGCGCACAAGGACAACCAACTGAATCATCCACTGACGCAGCCGCGGGGTCATGCGCAGCTTATTCTGGTTCAGTTAGGCAACAAGAATGGCTCTCGCAACGGCCAACAACATCGCGAACGACGCAATTCTGATAATACGAGCAGCAGCAATGCCAGCGGTATGACAAATAGTGGCAACAACACTAACGCCCTGTCCGGATATATATTCTCTCCCTTGAAGTTTGAAAATTCCCTGGGCAAGTTGCAGTACGGAAGTGTTACAGCGCCCCGCAAGATCATTGATGCTGAAATCATGGGGAGCGACACAACAACCGCGGACAATGCTGTGTCATCATCATCAGGTGCTAGACAAAGCACTGATAAAAACAATGAAGGTCAAGGTGAGGTGGTCCTTGTGCCGAGCAGCATGCGGAAGTCGCGACATATTTTGCTACACATAGAGACCCTATATAGGTATCTACTTAAATTGGAGGACTTGGAGAGTCCTGAGGTAATGGCAACAATTATATTAAAGAAGAAAAAGGAGAGCGAACGTATTGCCGCTGTGGAGCAACTTGAAATGGCGAATAAAACGCCTGAAGAGCGTGCGGCTGAGGCGAATAATCCGCAATCAATGAATCCAGCGCTGAAAAGTAAATTCAATTATGAAATCGAGCCGCGCGATACTTTAGTGAGTAAACTGAGAGCCGGACTCACTTTTAATAAAGTTGTAGCCATGATGAACGTGCGCAAAGGCAAGGTATTTGTTATGAATGCATATATTTATGTAGCACATGTTCATATAGCTTAAATTTTCGCATACTTTAGATACTGTTACGCCGAATTATGCCCTTTATTGCTGATCAGACAATACGTTGGACAGTTTGGAGCGGGGTATTCTGTTCATTGCAAAATGTCGTTAAAAAAGATCGAGAAGATGTGGATGGTTGTCTCTTTGCACTGTATCCGGAATTCAAAAGTCAAATACATGAAGCAAATTTTGAAACAATTATCAACATTTCAACGGCGTTTACAATGAATGACAAAAAGATGTCGGGTATTTTCTGTAGTCGCGTAAGTTTTTATAACAATTCATTTGTTAATGCAGATTATGATGTTTTTATGATTGCAACATGTTTTTATGATCTTACTTTTAGTTTGGAATTCTATCGCTCGTCGGATTAATACTACGCGTAGAAGCGATCTATATTTCTAACAACGATTCAACGCTTACCGAGGAAAGCCGACAAAAGTGGCGTGAGTTTCTGGCGCAGGTTGCTTCCTGCCTTAATCGCACCATACAAAATCAAACCATCTCAGCGGCAATTGAGTCTGATGCAATTCAACCCTTGATGAATCACTTTGCGCGTTTCAAAGACTTGAAATTAGATGCGCTTCTAGCTTTAATTACACAAGCTAAGCATCAAATTAATTAAACACAGACATTATTTTTGTTTTTATTCTTACATTAATTTTGGGAAGAGTAAGTTATAAAACAAAACTTCCTTGTATGAGGTCTGACATAAATGTTGTCTTATTCAGCAGTTAATATATATGTTTATACTATGCATTGTTGTATTGTTTAATTTTACATATACAATTTGCGACACGCGCACAATTTGTAAAAGAAATTTATTCACACACACATACATGTACATATATCACCGGCAGAGCTCATACATATAAAGAAACACAAAACAAAATAAAAAAGTACTCGTAAAAAAAATAATTAAGCATGTAAACAATTTCAAAACAAACAAAATAACGTTTTTTCATCAATAGTCTTTGTGCACCTAAAAATCCCAATCCAAATATTTTGTTATGGCATTGAACATTTTGCTCATTGTATATATGCCATTCTGTATTTAATAGTGAATACGTGTCGACAACTATATTTTATTGAGGTATGTTAAATTATTTACATCGCAGGAATATTTGATTTACATAAGCTACATTTGTGAGTAATTGAAAATTGCATATAATATTAAATGCATATTTAAAATATTTTCAAATTTAAAAAATGTGTACATTAATTATACTTTGACAATTTCATTTTAATCTGTTCTACTCTTTTTGTTAGTGACCTGTTATACAATTTTGGTACTTTGTAAATATCAAGATTGAAATGCATTGGATGATGAAATTTTTGTTTTCTTTATGAATTTAACTAAGCTAAACCCCTTATGTAATGTAAAGTTGGCTCACAAGCATACAATTTTATATATATATATTTATAGTTTTGTATTACAAAAAAAATATTCAAAATTGTGATACATTTTGTGTATTTGGAAAAGCCTAATATTTAAGCAGAAGTGTTACAGTATGCAATGGCTTCTGTTTTTTAAAAATATATCTTTGAAAGAACAACGGAAAAAACATGATTTGAACGGCTGTCGTTTTCGTATTGAAATATCTTTTTAGATCAATTATATTTGTATCTATTTTAATAATTTAAACACGATTTACATTTTGGTGTGTTCTTCGTAAGATATTTTAAGTTTCAATTATAATTATGTTTCTTTATTTTTATAATTTGATATATTTTCCAGAGGAACACTAAAAAGTCGGCTTTTCACAATTAAATTACAGTTTAAGTGGATAATATTGCATATAATACATATTTGTGTATACTGATGTATTTAAAGCACCATAATGTTAAAGAAATACATTTTTTAATGTTTATAAAAAGAAAATCAAACAGATCAAGGCCAAAATTCCACTTGATTTGAAATATTATAAAATAAGAAAACGAAAATCTTTTCATTTGTCACATTAAATAAAGTAATAAGTAATATTAAACAATTGCATTACCATTTTGATTTAAAAAACTAACAGTGAGAGAATTTTCTTTTTGTTTTACCAAATTGCCCAATGAATACGTTTGTTACTTGACTTGTTATAAAACTATTTAAAATTAAATCGATTTTCTTATGATTTCATACAACTTTTTACCATATATATCAAACGTATTTTTCGGTAAACAGTTTGTAGATCCTACGCAATTTTAGAAAATATATAAATACAAATAAAAGTAAAATTTTAGTAAATTTATGAGGCTGTAGCAAATCAGGAAAACATTTCGCCACAGTTTTTGGCTAAAATAGGATAATTTTGCAGGTGAAAATTATTGTATTCCTCTTTAGATATACCTAAAAATTAAAGGATCACTTTATTGGGGCGTGGCAAATAGGGAAATATCGATTGTGTAATAAATGAACGAGCCGTTTTTATTCTAACGCAACATATAATATACAATCTAGTGCTTCACTTAAAACGTTATATAAAAGTGTTGTGCGAGTCCAACCGATCACACGTATTACGGCTATGGTTTGGTCTATATATTAAACGTCTCCCTTACTACTCTACTCTCTGCACATGCATATCTCCATATACTAGTCGACTTTTGAATACTCGTTCACATAGAGCTAGATTAGACATAGAGCTAGATTAGCCTTTTGGCTTTTGCCACGAGTTAACCAAAAATGATTAAAAAAACACCTGACTGATTTTAGAAAATATAAGGAGGTTTACTAAGGAGTTAGCTTTAGTTGCAGCCGAATGTAATTTGCTTACTTACTGAAAGGTTATTGTGATGCTCTACTTATGAGTCTTCAGCATTTTCTATGTTGTTTACTATTTATTTACTATGTCCATCTACTTTACTCTAACTCAACTTTCAGGAGTACTCCTAGCCAGCATCCCACATCCCACATCCAGCAGAAATCCAACACAGCTCGTCATCATCGACGCCACTACTATTTTCACTTCTAATTGGAGATAACAGCGGCATTTGTCGCGACAATGGTGGCAATAATGGCGCCCGATTCGCGCACGCCCGTCTCGCGCCGCCTGTCCCCACTTGAAAATCAGAGTTGTGCACATGAGGAGCCGTGTCTGGTTCGTCCTGCTTGTCCTTACGAGCATGCTTACACATGTATGCTGAAGTGAGCCGTGCTCGTACTAGGTCGTACTACACATTCGCCCCACTGTCGCGACGCTCGTGCAATGGCACGGGGTGAATCGTCGCCACAAGTGCTAGCCGTATCTAGCTTTGGCTGCTGCACGTTTACTATGTGTGACGGGTGTGTGTGTGTGTGTGTGTGTGTGTGTGTGTGTGTGCGTGTGTTTGTGTGGGGGGTTCACTTCATTGAGAAGAAAGAAAACGCCGACAAGTTGTCGTCACAGTGGTCGCTGCTGGCGCTGGCTCTGTTGTGCTCGCAGTCGGCGCCGACGCGCGCGACAACTTCCGAAGCTACCGACACTTGTTACGCACTTTGGCGCCCTATAAACCATAAACCGTTAGCAGCATTGACCAGAGGACTCCAAATTCAAAGTGCAATGAAATCGACTTGCAAATTGTGGATTGCATATTCTAATTTCTCAATGCAATACAAACAAAAACATTTTCGAATATATCGTTGATTTGCGATCTACGATCTTCAGATGGACTAACAAGCTATAAAACCTATATACATAAATATTTTAAAACCATATTCTTATAAGTATATATATACATATATGCATGCATGATTAACTTGGCTAAGGAGGGAAAACCAAGCCCTTGACGAGTAACTGCAGCAGAGTACTTTTTTCATTGATTAGACAACATTTAAATTTAATATACATATATGTTATATACATAAATGATGTTCACATAAAACACAATACTTTCTCAATTTGCAAAGTGTGATTTTGTGATCGGTTATTGTTTAGAAGTTTGCCAAAAGTAAGGCGTCTATTTGTGGCATGATTATGTCCCTGGCGCGGCGACATCCTTCTTTGTCGCGTCTCACCGAAAGTTCGAGCGGCACAGTGGTATGAAAGTGCAAAGAGATGACGTGCACCGTTTATATAAATGGCATATCAGCATACTACCAATATACTTGACTGCAATTATGCTTTTAGAAAAGTCAATTAATTAATCGAAAATATACATAGGGATGAGGTATATGAAGCTCAGGGCAAACATCTTTGGGCACAGGGCTCCACGGTTCGCAGTCGACATATTGAGCTGCTGAAAGGGCTTTTTGCCAATGCGACGCCAAGGATGGACGCGGGTATTTCTCGCTTTAGGGGGTTTGTCGTTATGACTGTGTTATTGTTGCTGTTATTATGTCCTGAGCCCATTAAAAGTGAGCGGCCAGGGTATATTGTTTTTATTAAAATGCAGAAATGAACTGGCTAATGGCTAATTTCGTAAGCGCTTGTTCATATATTCTTGACCAGGATCGACAGCCGACCTAACCATGTATGCCCGTCTAGTTACTTGGATTTCTCTAAAGCCGATGTTGATATTTAGTTATTTAAATAACAACAAAGTTAAGCATTAGCACATTAATTATATGATTTGCCATTAGGTAAAGCAATAGCTATAATATATGTATGCATTTATGTCGTGTATATGAGAGATATTGCTGGAATAACAAACAATAACAACAGTTCAGCGCGCCACTAAAGGTATATCGTAGTCGAGCAATCCCGACTAGAGCGTTCGTGTTGTTGCTGTTGGTATGGCTGACGTTGTTTAGTTGACTTCGGCCGCCAGTCGCCGTCTGTGTTACCGTCGCCAACGCGGTTGCCGCCAATGTTGCTGGAGCCGGCAGACCGGCAGCCAGCATTCGACAACTAAACTGGGCGCAGATACAGATACAGAATAGGTTTAAGATTCAACACCATGGGGACTAGAAGCCAAGTGTCGCCAACTAGTACAAATTTATTTTCTATTGCTCAGTTTAGTTTTTAAGAGTCTTTCATTTTTATACGCTTCCATGATTTGATTTCAATTCATTTTGTGTGTTGTCCTGTCACAGCCATGCCTAAACCATTGGTGCCCATACTATTTAGACTTAAGATCTTCAGGCCATGTTTTTGATGAACGTATACAAGCCGAATCTAAAGCATTGATGCTCTTAGAATTCTTTAACTCACTTACATAAGTACTTTACCATTTAAGACTTCGAAATTATTATATTCTAAGCTTGAAAACATAAAATTCGACTACATTAATAACCCAAGAATTAGATAATATTAAATGTCGTTGGCATTTTGAGTAAAGATGCTTGTTTTAATTTAAACCTTGTTAAAAATACAAATAACGTAAAGTCTTCAAGAAAATGTATATAGAAATCACAGGAGCTAATTTACCAAAAATTGCTGTTTGAGATAGTTAAGATAGTCCGTATCATATCATCTGAAAGCACATGTCTATTGTAAAAGCTATTAACTGCAAAGGAATTTAAGAATTTCCAAGAATCAGAAAACTCGGATTTCAGATTAGGAACAGCATATATACATTTTTTATGATATTTGACAAAGCAATGGAATATTGAATATTGAATATATATTAAAAAATAATTCTATATTCATTATATACATTTACGCATACAATGAGTCAGAAATCAGGACGCTTTGGCTGTGGCGATGGCGCCTTGTTGAACGCTTTTTTTGACGCCGTCTGCGTCAGTCTGCAGAATGCTCCGCGCAGTGGTCACAATTGCGCACTGGCTGAAGCATATAAAAGGATAAGCGCAAACAAGGCTGGCATTTAGTTCGCAAGGAATCATGCCGCAGGACACAGCAGTCCATTGTGAACCGACCATAGGATATATCACTTCTCCAGACATCGCAAAACAGTCTTTGAGCATCTAAAACTTGAATATATCGTGGCTCAATATAATATACCAAAAAATAGTATAGTGAAGCGTCTATATGAGCGCCATTAATGAATATATTTAAAAACTAATCAAATATTATTTTAAAAACAATCCAAAAGTGTGTGTTGGCTAATTTGGTAAGTCAAAAATGTGCGATAAAAATACAAATCAAGACCTAATTTACATGCAAGTTCGCATTACTGAAAAAATTAAACCTTGCCCAAGTTCTTCAACCGTTAAACGATTGGAGCCCCCATTTTGTAATTTTAAGTACAATCGTAAACAAATGCAACTTAAACAAATTATTTCGTGATTTTTGTTGAAAGCTGTGCAATATTTTTTCTCGATTTGTGACACCTGCAGATTGCATATATATGTGTATATATTTATATACATATATAAATATATTATTACTCAATATCAAGAGGTGGCTCAAATAAGTAGTATTTCAATAGAAGTTCCCCCAATTTGAAGCCGGCATGCTTAGAAGATATAGCTTTTTGCGTTTTGCCATGCCACCTATGGGGATAGACATGTCTACTTCAGATTTTTTGTCTTGGGATGTCTACACAAGTAAATTTTCGAGACTATATAGCTCGAGAGTGATTCGTTTTCGACATTTCATTCGAGCATCTCTATCTCCAAACTGTTCGGATATAATGTATTTACATTCATGAAGTCCGATATTTACAAGAATATTTTATATTAATAATTATGATATTATTATCATAATTATGACGTTGTGATAACTGGAACTGCTTTGCAACTGTCCCTCTGACTGCGACGGTTACTGTGACTGCGAACGCAAAAGCAAATGCTGCTCTTTTATTCTCCTCTTTGATGGATCTTTACCCAAAATCCAAAAAATACAAAATATGCGTATTCATTACAGTCATAAGCTATTGCGGTTATTGAGTTACGCTTGAGAAACGGAGTCAAATTATCGATTGTTATCGATAATAAAGAAATGGGTTGAGTTATCGAAAAAAACTCGTTAAGCGTATGGTATACACGAGAATTCATTTCAAATTTCAAGTCTCTAGCGTTGTGGTTTACGAGAGCTCTGCTTTCACATGGACTGACGGACAGGGCTATATCAGCTCAGTTTATCTTCCTGATTAAGAATACACATACACATGCCTTTTACATACATTATTTCAAAACGATTATACCCTGAATTCCCACTTTCAATGGGCTTAGGATATAAAAAGATACATTTTTACGAAAATAAACAAATCATATAATATATAATGGTATATAAAGGGCAACTCGACTGTTATTACTGTGAAAAATGTAGCAATTTTAGCTATTAAACTTATGCTGATATGGGAAAGATGAAGAGATGAATCGGTTTTTATAAATGTTAAGAAGTATTTCAAATTTCTCAAAACGGCATCTACTTTATATTACGCCTCTATTAAGTGTATATTTTGAATATAGCATTTTCTATCTTTAGAGCGTTATTCACTTTGCACGTCTATGGCTATTTAATATACTTTAAAAATTGTTCTTTTGTTACATACATCTATAGTAAGTCCATATGATCTAAACTATTCAATATCGTTATCGCTACATATGTAATATATTTATATTGTATAAGCGTATTCTATAATAACTCATAGAACCTTAAAGAACTTCTTCAAAGTTTCAGCTGCTATATTATATCGTAAGGGCAGTAAAGTCAGTCTTCGCCTTCCGCTGCGATCCTGCAGTCGTCGAGACAATGCGGTTCCGACCTGTTATTAACATAATGACAGCAGCCTATTTGCTTTAATATTTTCAAGTCGTCCAAACCCAAAACAATTATCTCTGCTGGAGCTGGCCAACAAAACTCTGCAATACTTCTCTGTCTTTTGGAATTCAGCCGCCTCTCTCTCTCTCTCTCTCTCTCTCACTCACTCTCTCTCTCTCTCTCTCTTGACTTTTCTCTACCTCCCTATTGACATGTGTGTGTAGCTATGTATAAAAGGTGCTACTGATCCACAGGTTCGACCGTATTAAGTGTAACTGATATGTCCTTGATCGGAAGAATTTATCACATTTGGCCATTATGCTGTACATTTAGTCCTAGGCCAATAGCATATATTTTTGAACGATCGTAAAATTTTTAATTTTTATAATGATTATAAACGTATATTGATATTATATTATTTAAATTTAAAAATAATGCGCTGTATTACCTAACAGAATCAGTTAAATAAAGATAAAATACTGTAACATAATTATAATCATATATACATATTTATATACAAATTATATATATAATATATATATAATTATAATTATGCCCGGTTTTTTAATTCTTTATCTGACTAATTATGTACATTAATATATCGTTTCCTTTTCAAATTTATATGTAATAATCCCCAACTTTAATTATATATTATTATATACTTATAAGATTAACTTTAATATACAAGACATTTACTCAAAATATGAAACAACTTAAAATCGCGCGCAGCCAACTTCATGTGAGTCACAAATTGCGTGCAGCCAACTTCAAGTGAGTATATGTGCGCTTGTGTTGGTGCGGCCGTCGTTGCTGTGTGCGAGAGAGGCCCCGAGAAACTCACCACGCATCCGTCAGATACGAAAACACACATATGCATGCCGATTCAAACCGCGAGAAACTCTCGTTGCGAACGGACGTAGTGTTTTCGGTTGCTATCCGAATATTTTTTTGTTACGCGGGCGTAACCAACAAATTAATGTAAAATACATAGTCCAGCGACAGTTGATTGTTTACGGCGTTCTCGTTCCATGCTGATTTAGACATTTTGTCTTGGACACATTTCCGAGTTCTCTTACATTCGAGCATTGTGCAAGCAAAAGTGAAACGAAACGAAAGGTTGATTGCGTTAAGCGTTAAGTGACGAGCAAACCCAAATTCGTCGGCGTCGCCGTCACCGTTCACATGTGTAAGCCGAATCAAAGTATATATGGCAAAGTGGAGTAACGGCACCCAAAAAGTGCGATGCAAGAAAATTGAATTGAAATCAATAAACAAAAATAAGTGTGCGTACTCAACTCGAATTCGCCATTGAAATATGCGTGAGTGGCAACAAAACGTAACACAGACTACATCAATACATACATACATACGTACGTACCTCCATAGATTGATCACTGGTTCAGGCAGGCGATAATACGTGCATATGTATAAGACCAACATATGAACATTTGCTAGAACCGAACCGAACCGAACATATGCGTATACATGCCAAGTATTATTGTGTATATCATGTTTGTATCCAACTTGGCGTGTTCTTTGCACTACGAAACTATTTACTTTGATTCCTTGGAAATAGATATTCTATGACTCTGATTATATATGTATATTATATATCAATGTTCGAATGTCAGCTTCAATTTCTGTTCACTGGAGTCGCGTTGTTTTCTTTTTTGGGAACAAAAACGATGAGATCGTGATTATGGCATTATCAAGTTTCCGTTTGCCAGAATTGATTTGCTTATGTTTGGGAGTAAACAGTCTTATATAATAAGATATGGATAGGTTACATGTTTCTGTTTTTATAACATCTTCCAATAAGCAGCTGGAAATTATTGAGTTGTATTATGAACACATACTCATACTTCTTTATACTCTTCGCTTTCTGTATTGTTAAACATTTAAGGAAAGAGAAAAGTCTTGTAAATTCTTTACCTTCCATTTATGGATTTACGTATACCTGGCATCCAAGCAAAAGCTTGATTTTATTACTATGATTTATCTACCTACTCAGCAGCATGAAAATAGTTTCCAAACTTAAAAGTAATTCTTTCCAAAATCAAAGCAACGCCCTTAGATATATATCAGGGGATTATATGTACGTATGTATGTGTGTATTTATGTAATCGGTGGGCCAAGCAATACTGCTGACAACTCGATTAGTGCTTACTGAAAATAACAAATCAACCTCGTCGCGGCATATTCCTAATTGAAATCGTTTTTAGCAGTGAAGAATGAAGATTGAAGATAAATAATTCGCAATGTGAATCTTTCAAAGCGTGCATATCAAACCCACATACATATCAACAAATTGTAGTACACCCACGTATTCAACGTAGGATTGGTGTGTTCTATACAATAAGCCCAATCAGGATATAATGGAATACTAACTCTATCAATAAAGTAAGTATACTTAAATCTTTATTTTTATAATTCTTTAGTATCGCTTGATTGTTAAAAGAACTATCGTCCGTTTCCCTTAAAAATAATACTTTTGCCTGCCTAGTTGATTTGTACTGAATACCAATGCTTATAATATTAGTATATTACATAGTATACAACTATATAATCCGTATAATTGGCTGACTTTAAAAGCTTCTGTTAAAAGAGAAATATATATGAAAGGGACAAGCGGGGGCTATAAAATCCTTACCAAACTTAGCCCCTTATATATGTACATATCTCGATTGATTCAGTCAAGATATTTGGAAATCTCAGTGAACTTTTATTTTGTAAGAGTTAAATGGAAGTAAAAAAGCTTCTCCCGTACAGGGTCGTATACATCTATATGAAACACATCCCATCTCATCTATATGAAAGACATCCTTTAACATAGATGATAGAGCTGTTAGCAGCTGTATGCAGAGATACGTTCTTATGTATGTAGGATAACCGATTTTCCGCGAACGACGGTGGACATACATATACAGGCATATGTAACTAATAATATACAAAGGCTCTTACCAAATTGATGGAGCATCCTTGCTCTCTTCCTACTATTACCAATACTAGATATTTGTACTTGTTGAACTTTCAAAATAATTCATAAATATGTTATTTCTTCGCTACCGATAGACACATACATACACAGGCATTTCGATGCATACATACATATATTTCTTATATATGTATATATATATATAAATATTATATATATATTTATAATATAATAAATATATATACATATGTGTATGTATATACATACATGCAAATACAAACCGAGCCGGCGCTCTCTCGTGCACTTGCTTTTTCCTGCTCTCGCTTGTATGAATTCACCTCAAATTGTTGATTCTTCCAACTTGTCAAACCGGCTGACAAAACGACCGAACGAACGAGCAAACAACCGACCGACGCGTCGGTCTATAGTATCGTTGTCGTATTGTTGTTGTAGTTTCTGGCGCTGTCGTTGTTTCGTGTCTGTCTGATATAAGTTTATATTGGTGGCGCCATTGCGACGACGCCGCCGCCGACATCGTTACTATTATTTCTTTTATTACGTTTACGTCAGTGGCGCCCACTGTGGCGCCTGTGCCTCATTGAGTCTCGTCTCGTCTCGTCGCGCTGCTGCCCTGCCTTTGCCTTTGCTTTTGCTTTTGCTTTTGCCTCTGGCTGGCACGCAAGCAAGTAAATTCAATACATCTGTGCTTGTGCTTGTGCTTGTGTGTGTGTGTGTGTGTGTGTGTGGACGTATGCATATGAACATTTGTACGTACTTACATACATACATGCAAGCGTGCATACGTACGCCTGCGTGTGTGTGTGTGTTTGTGATTGTATGTTCGTTCGGCTGAGCATGTAGTCGTGCCGTCAAGTCGGCGGCGCCACTGTTGTCGTCGCGATAAGGAGCACAAGAAATGCCAGCGAGCCAGTCAGCCAGCAACAAAATGGTCGTAGGGGCCACAGTTTTGTATTTGGGTTGTTAACTTGCAGCGGCCTCTGTCAGCGCCAGCGCCAGTGCCTGTGCCTGTGCCAGTGCCAGTCAATGATGCTGCGCAGTCCGACACTGTCGCTGGGATCGGCACATTACTCATGCGCCTCGATTCGCTACTTGTGCGGCGCGTTTGTGCTTTTTTAGCTCTGATAAGACCTAATCACCGACATACATACATGTATGTATGCATGGCATATACACACAGTGCACCTGTACATGTGTATAGCAGCATATACATATGTATGGATGTACTACATCATTTCGTATACATGACGCAAAATATATATGCGGTATGTAAATATGTCAAATTGCATACCTAACTATATATGTGCATGTATGTATGTATGTAAGCACATGTGCATGTCGGTGGTCAATGCCTTCTTTTTAATGTAGTAGCTTCATTAGTGTGTATTCCCAAATACCAGGCAACGAACCGGAAGCTCTGTGGTTTGTACAATTATGTACAGGCAGCAGACTTAGCCCCAGAATAGTTATTCGTATATTTATTTTAGTTTTCGTTTCCAAAATGAAGAAACTAGATTAGTATATTTGTAAAGACTTGAAATACATCCATGTACTTGAGTGTATCCTTGTTTCACAAAGTTTTAAGACCCTTTTATATTGGATACGATAATGAATTAAAAGATGCACTTATGCTACTAATTAGACTGATTTCGGTCGTGTTTGTTGTACTCATTCCCGAAGTAAAAGACTATATACACTGTGCCACCAAAGTCACCGTGCCCTCTATACATTTTCCCGAAACACGCTATAACTATGTTGAATTTGTGCAATGTTTATCTTGTTGTCCGTCTTGCTGCAGGAACTCGAACTGTTTCCTCGCCTATTAGATATATACTCGTGGGTATCCTCGGCCGATAAAGTGTTAAGATTTTCTCAATACGCCCAAGAGGGCGCTTGGCATATCGGGCAATTCTATACCGCGTATCTCGTATAATGCTTGTGTTGACAACCCAAGATCATAAATATAAAACTGTATCTTTCATAGTGTTAAAGCTATATCCCCAAACAGTTACTGTTTGTTAAGTATTTAACTATTTTATAATATTCGCTCTTCCGAATATATACTTCTTTGCTTGATTTCTAAAGCGAACTAATATTAATCTTTTCTCTTTTCTTTCTTTATTTGCAGAGTGCATATCAAAGCAATCCAAACACCACCAAAACCATATCACAGCTAAAAGTCTTTTGAGTGATATATAAAGGAATTCGACTTTACCGCCAAGCTAAGCCTAGTCAACGTATAATAATAATAATTATTCGTATTTATATACATATGCAATCATATATTCACACATACACACATAAGTTACGGTTAACATAACAGTTAGGTACTGTAACTAGAAGGAAGTTAGACTCACCTCAAGTTCTAGCCCACCGCACATATCACAAAGCAATCGAAACGTCGCCAAGCTGAGTCTTATGAGTGCGTCTCAATATAGTTGATTAACTCAAATAATGCACATTCGATAATATCGATGTTACCAAAAGAATTGATGTCCCTCCATGATATTCCCAAGCGACAAGAAAAAAGAACTATGGCGTTATGCGTCAAGAAACAATCCGGCTACGTGCGATGCGGATGGGATACCGACACCCATGCAGCAACAACAGCCGCTGCACCCTCAACATCAACGCCGCCTTCAAACGTGCGCCAGCTTCTGCTGCTGCTGCACGGATCAGTCTTCGCTGATGGTGCGGCAGCTGAACAGCCCTCCACCACCACCGTACTGTTCAATACCCTGCTCCATAGACTGTTCAGGCTCCTATCGCCTCATCCACTGTCAACAACCACACCAGCAACAGCAACAAAATTCGAGGTACCACACAAAAGCAGACGAAGAAATGTCCGTGTCCGCCTCGACGACAGACGAATCGGATTATTCCTATATAAAAGATGGTTGCAGCTACGCAAGCTCTGGCGTAGACATGTTGAGCGACAAAAACGGACTCTGTGCGGTGACGGTACCGGTGTCGATGCCGGTGCCGGTGCCGGCATGTTCCATAACACAGTCCCCGACGGCGGCAGCAACCTTTGCCATGACAGCGGCAAACATGTTTCGCAACTGCTGCGGCGGCGGCAAACGTGGTCCGACGACAGACTCCGGCAATATATTCTCTTCGAAAACGATCCCGATCGACAGCAGACGCCACAATCAGAGTCGCCAGCACATATCGCCACCCCCATCGACCTGCACAATGCATACCCACTCGCCAACGGTGCCCACAGCTGGAGCAGTGTCTATGCCAACGACACCCATTCGCCACCGTACGGTGGAGCAAATCTTCAATGCGTTACTAAAAAAGCTGCAGAAAAAACAGGTATCCGAGCTCCTCGATGCCGTAAAAAGTCGAGTGGACCAACCTCACAAGCGCGACTCCCCGACAGCCAATGGCTATCTACAGTGCATTCTACTCAAGTGCACTTCGTCTATCGACAAGGAGCAGCATGTGGTTACGTGCCAGCTTTTTTTTTGGTCCGACCTCAGGGATGCCAGCGAGCTAAGACGCCTGCCGACTTGCCCCAGTGCTCGGGATTACGTCTATGTCTGCTGCAATCCACTGCACTGGTTTCGGATAAGCCATCTAATAGATTCAGGTAGGTCAATGGGTAGACCTGTGTACATATGTACGTATTATGTTCACTTAAAAATATCTGAAATAAAATTAAATATCATTAAATCATTGTTTCTTTAAATAATATTACCTGCTACGATGGCCCTTAACTATACTAATATATTAATATAATAATATATTATCTAAATTATTCTAATACTTAATGTCAAAATCCAACAGCTGTAAGATGATTATACTTAATAATCAAATACTGAGTTTTTATACTCAAGAAGTGAAATGATGTAAATGAATTCAAACTATTTCTACTAGAGACTTAAAATTTGGAACATATACTAGTGTATACCCTCGTTTGATAAAATGACCATACTTTCTCGATACGCCCACTATGGGCGTGGCAAATCGGCATTTTATTTCTGGTTTACTACAAATCCTATTGAAGTGCTAGAAAGTTGAAGTATATTTAAAAACATAGCTTCTACGGGGTCCAGGGTAATCTCTAGTCGGTCACACCCGACTAGAATTTTTTTTACTTGTTTTCTGATAACTCATCCCATTTCCATATTATCGATAACGCACATAAGTGTGTGTGCATGCGTTATATGCGATGTATATATTAAAGAAACTGATAAATACCAGCTCCCGCAGGGTTCAAGGTATCTCCAAGTCGAGCCGTCTCGACTAGAGCACCCTTGTCTTAATATTTGTCATGAGAAGTTCTGTTGCGCGTGAAATCCTCACAAAGTTTGATGTTTTAACACGAGATTGAATCTCATATAAGAACAGCACTAATGCTTAGGCTACGCACGTATGTACACGTGTATGTATGAGCATTCAGAAACACTAATGTTGGAGGATGAGTAAATTATGATTCATGTAGTTCAACCGACACGGGAGCCATGAAATTTTCTGTGTAAATTTAGAAAATAGCACTATGTCACAAAATGCAACTAATTTTGAAACTATTGGTGCCAGAGACTTAACATTTGGAATATGTATACGTTGGAGTGCGACCCGCATTAAAAGCGATATAGATTATACATGAACCCTTATTTGATTATTCAGTTGATCCTCTATCAATGCACCAAAATACAAAATGTATCTCTGTGAGGTATATAGAAAATATCTTATAAACTTTGTAGAAAAGTGCCCGACTGCAACATTCTTACTTATTTTCTGTTAATTAAAAAAAAAACTTGACTACCTTTTAATATATAACGCACCAATTTTAATTAATCAATAAAAAATGATTAAATTATATGTATGTACATATGTGACTCCAATGTTCCAATATCAAAGTTATCTTGAAAAGTTTGGTTAGTTGGATTACAGACAGATCGAGTTACTTAAAAATACAAACTACCTACAACTTAATGAAAACCGGTTACAATTTGATGTAGTTGTCGTACAACTAGCTTCAGAGGTATCTGCTCGTCGAAGATGATTTATTTGATTATTTTTTGTTTGGCTTTTGAGATACGCTATTATTATGTGCTCATTCTGTTTTGTGGAAAAGTGTGTGTGCGTGCGTGTGTGGGGTTAAGTAGTACATATGTATATGCTACACACATTCCTATGTATGCACATATATCATCTTTGTAATATAAAACCAATTATTGTTAATAGCAAATACTTTTGGTTTCGAGTAACAGCCGTTGCGCCTCTTCTTCCATCCAACTGCCTTTAATGTGCATGTTAAAAAAAGCGTGGACCTCCCTGATGCACGACGGCAAAGGTAAACAGGCTATTGGAGGTATGGACGAGTGGACCGTGCCGTGTTTACCTGTGCGACTGTTCCGAGAGTCGCAGCAGCATCAGTGCATTTCGTTTGTGTTTCGTCTGTTGTCGGTGAATCAACTTCCCGATACCGAAAGAGGACAGGTTTTTTTTAATGATGGCGCCGACCACATTGAACAAGACGATAATGTTATTCCTTCCACATCAGCAAAAAAATGAACACAATTCCTGGAATTGTAGCGAAAGCGACGCGGCAAGAATCTGGATGCAATAAGGAATTTATTTCTGTATATGCATAAGATCTCTGTTTCTTCGTCTTTACGAAAGAAATCTCATAAAAGGAACACCGTCGTATGTATTTGTCCATGTTGCGGCCCTAATTATTTAAAGAAAACACAAAGGCAGTATCCGCTAGCAAAGACCTTCAATCCTTCAATCAGTGGCTTTAATTACAAATACATTTCTTACATAAATTGCTAAGTCCATGTTGCAGCGTTTGAAACCTAGAGATTACATTAGGCATATGGAATAAATTTTAATTAATATTTATTTAAGCTGCGATATTGAGATTTGATTGTTAAGTCATACATCAAGAACTGTACATTGAAAAATGGGTTGCTTTAGTGCTTAGTATTCATCCGAATCTTTGTATAGCATTTCAGGGTATCTCCTAGCCGATCACTCCTTGCTCTCTTTTTTGAGGAATCGATCCCATCAACCAAAAGGCAAAAAGAAAACAAATATATTGAGGTAAAGTAGCTAGATTTTTGATGAAGCTCGGTGGTCGGATACGCTGCGCAGCGCAATTTGGGCGATAAAGGCGACGTTGGAATTTTACTGTTGCCTCTGCTGTTGCTTAAGAATCAATCGATTCACGCGAAAGCAGCGGCGGCGTCGGCGTGGCAGCAGCACTACAGCAGTGGCCAAGCGTAATCAGGTTTAACTGGTACTGGGGCTAACTAAGTCGACGACGCCGTTGACGCTGTCGCTGTCGCTGCCGATGTCGATGCCGATGCCGATGCTGTTGCTGTTACCAGCACTGCTGACGTTTGCAGCGCCAGCTTCCTCCGCTCCCAGCGGTAAGCGCCGCACATCAAACGATTTGTGCGCCAATAAAATGTCCCCCAGTGCTGCTGGCTGATATGCAAACATTATTTATTTTATTTATTTATTTTTATTTCGCCGCGCTGATGTTTGGCCTGGCTGCGCTCAAGTTTGTTGCTGTTTTATACCCCGCACACAGAACACTCCGATTGGGTATATGTATATATCTTAGCAGATGGACCAGCAGGATATAATATACTCTGTGAACAGCGGAGCCAATTAGATCTCGAGCATTTTGTAGATGTATCATTTATTTACATTCGGATATTCCGTAAATCATATATATAATATATAATGGGAATGCCTGCTAGTGCTGTTTCGAGTACAGGGTATCTCCTAGTAGAGCCCTCTCGAGCGCTTCTACTTGTTTTCTTTTCTGATCTTGCTTCTTTTTTTTGTTTCGGTCTCGCTTTGCTTTGGCTTGGTTGGATGTGTTGTAGGTATGTATGTACCACACATGCATATGTATGTATGTGTGTGTATTCTCGAATACTAATATTGTACTATTTTTGTGAGGCATGATCTCATCGCACAGCTTGTCTTAAACACGCGCATTTCAATCCGTCGTAGTCTTGGGTAATTCTCCAAACTGCTTACATTTATGAGTATACGAAAGTGTTTTTATTTTTCTTTATTGGTCATTTGCTGATCAATGAAGAAGCTATGCGATTGTATTTGCCATACGAAGGATCTGGTCGGAATTGATTGTTTGCATCGGTTAGACGAAATAGATTAAATCAAGCATTTCTTCATTACTGCGTTGTATTCCTGATAAGTTCAAATTTGAACAAAAATGCCCAATGCCTCTATGGCATATTATAAAATGTATGAAATATTATGTATGGTATGTACATGCCTCTCAAAGTGATACTCCCGAGTGGACAACTCTAACCTATTATGAATTTCTCATAATATATCAGAGTGTGAATTCTTTACACAGCTGTTCCTTCTCAGTATCAACAGTCCTGTCTAGTCCTCTGCAAGATACCTCTATTCACGTTTAAATTGTACTAGGACCGTGATTATCCAGCCATGGTCCAGTCCAGTGTATTAGACAGCCCGAAAAGAGTACATCGACCTAAACATTATACATTCCTAGGTATCCAAAACATTTATGCATATGTTTTAACATGCTTAAATATAGGTCGACTGAAGATTTTAAATACAAAACAAAGTATTAACTATCTATGTAAATAACATACATTCAGATATTATGTATGTGTAAAACATATTTAGATTATGTAACACTCAAAAAGGGTTTGACATAAACCCTCACTCCTGCTCAATGCCACACTGACATAGCATATCTAAAAGTTACAAGAGTTACAATAGGCTACCGACTGCATAATACTAATTTACGGTCTAAGCATTGATAGCTTTAACCCATAAGAGGCGTCTTTTGATAGATAAATAGAGAAGGTCACATGTTACATTTCGAGATCAGCTGTAAAACTGTAGAATGTAAGGTTTTCCCTAATTTTCCACGACTGAATATATGTATAATTTGCTCACGTGATATGTGATGTCTGCAAAGAGGCGTAACAATTCTTTTTGGGTTAGCGATAGAGAGGGAGTTATCAGCAACTCAACTATCCAATTTTAAGAATTATTCAAACGTTTGCTGTTTGTCACGCCCCCTGTGGGCGTACCTATATTTTTAAATAAAATCGTGGGTTGTCAACCCGAATATATAGTCCAAATTTCATGTCTTTAGCATCAATAGTGCTAGAAATATAGCAGAAAGCACTACATATGGGCGGAGACATACATTTTCGTCGATCTTTGTAGATCGTAACATTAACTCAATTGCCACATATCAGCGTTCTAGCTTTTAAACTGTAAAGATACCGTTTTATCCTGTTTTCCTCAACCCTCGGGGTAGATGTATCCGCCATATCTTTTTGATTTTGGGTTGTCAACATGAGTAAACATTCTAAGTTTCACCTCCCTAGAACTTCAACTGATAGGATTTTTGCCATTTCCCGATTTGCCACGCCCCTGGTGGGTGTATCGGGCAAATATTGAAATATTTCAGCTCGCGAATGAGTATTGTTATACTGCTTAGTAGGAATTCCTTTAAATAATATTTCGACATACAGTCAGGAGGCAGTATGTGGTAAATATATCAATTGGTGGTTAACAGTAACTTAGTCGTTACATATTGAGTTCCTAGTTGTAAAGCCGCAGAAGAAACCGTTTTTTCCCGATAAAGTCGATATTCGTCATTCGTAGCGTCTTTTTTAACGAGTATAAAAAATGCTTCATACTCAAAATTTACATTTAGGCTATACTAAATTAAAGTACGATCAAATCCAAAAACCAAACGCGTTATTTATTACGAATATGTACATTGCTATACGATCAATATATGTATGTTTAAAGGCTCTATGATTTACTTGTTTTCACTTTCAGACTCCGCGCCCCCACCGTATCAGCGATCAAAAATGCTGAGACTGAAAGATCAAGGTATGTTGATGGATTTTGCTAGCTATGACATAAACTGATCAGAAATCGACAATTCTAGATACCGAGGAAAACACTCAAAACAACAACGAAAGCTCGTCGATGACCGCGTGGGCCGTGCAGGGCGACAGCATCATCAAACAATCGGAGTCCCAGCTATATGCGCCGAGTCTTGAGTCTTTTACCACCGATGGAAAAGGTGAGTTTACTTGTGGCCATACCTCAGTCGGAACGTGGCCTCTTCTCTTTCCTTATCTTCGGCGCTGCCTTATTCAGAATTCGGGTAAACAGCAAGCGCCTCTCGGCATTTGTGACTGAGCGAGTGTGTGTGCGTGTATGTATGTGTTTGTACTTATATATGTAGATATAAATATACACATGTACATGTGTTTATGCACACACCATGGCATGTGTGGGTATCTGTGCATGTGTGGTGAGTGGTGAGTGGTGTGTGGTGTGTGTTGTGTGGTGTGAATGTGTGCGAGAGCTACGGCAGCAGTCGCGTGCGTGTGTTTGAGCACGCCGGCATGGGCCGAGGCAGGCAGTCAAGTTGTTCGTGGCGCCAGCTTGCCGCGTCAGGTCGTCACTTTCTATATTGATATTAACTTTTAAACGAAAACAGCAAAAACAACACGAAAATAAATAATGAGCGAAAAACAAATACAAACAGTGCGAGGCGAATGCGAATAAGCGAGTCGGCGGCAAAGCTGTCGACGTAGAATTCGACGTCGACGGCGACTGTGACTGCGACTGCGACTGCGACTGAGGCGGCGGCAGCAGAAATCTTTGGCGCTCGCTTACGAAAGCTTTATAGAGCAGCGCGGGAGCGGCGGCTACACAGTGGTTCAACTGTGCCTGTGGTTGTGGCTATGTCTGTTGGCTGGCGGCTGTCGGCTGGCGGCTGCTCGCTGGTGGCTGGTTATCGCCACTGCCAGCTACAAAGCGGGTAGCGGGTGGTAGGCGACAGTGGCGTTATGACTATGATATCATTCATGGCCCTGCCGCCAACGCCGTCGTCGAGCTGGACAATATTTATTTCTCTCTTTTTCTTTATAGTATTTTTGAATAAAAACTTTTGCATTTGAATGAGCCGTTAGCTTAGTATTGCTATAAAAAAATGTCCAGAGCCTGCACTCAGCACATTGATTGAATTCGGTCTATAGGCTTGCGACTCTTTCTGCATGTCAATAGTTTATTAATTCAAATTAAATATCTACGAGCCTCATCGAATGCCCAATCAAGAAATCAGTCTTTCGGTTCGATGTATTTTTCAGATAGAATAGAATTTAATGTAACCTTCCTATAGATTGATAAAAAATGAATTGGTTAAAACTGTATAACCCACAGATTTCGATATGGCGAGCCTTCTCTTTAAATGTTTCACGATATATCAACAGATATCTTCTTTTTTTGTATACCCTGAACCTATTGAAAATGGGAATTCAGGGTATAATGGTTTTGTGAAAATGTATGTAACAGGCAGAAGGAGGCGTGGCAGACCCCATAAAGTATATATATTCTTGATCAGGACGACAAGAGAAATTGTTTAAGCCCTGTCCGTCCGTCGTGTATACCATACGCTGAACAAGTTTATCTTTTTTTTTATCGAAAAGTCATCCTATTATCTTATTATCGATAACAATCGAAATTTTGACTTCGTTTTTCAAGCGTAACTCTGTAACCGTAAGAGCTAGATTAGCAGATTTGCGGTGTATGTTACTGTAATGAATGCACACATTTTGACATTTTTCGATTTTGGCTACCGGCTCCCCTTTCCCCAAAATTTGCAAATTTCCCTAAAAGTCGTATATCGAATACTAGAAACTTGTACTTTGGCAAATAAAAACATATGTACCATCTAATAATACTCTTTTAGTTTTATTAAGAAAGTCCAAGCAGAAAAAAAGTTATTCAACAATCAAATTCCCATAGTAATGCTCATAATGCAGCCCAAGCGCAGCCGCAGCGTCAACTGCGCAGTAAGCAGAGCGCGTGCCTACGCATAACTGTGTATGTATGTGTGTACGCATAGTTCGTTTATGTGTTTGTGTGCGATATCCGCGATACGCATAAATTATGCCCTTTTTTCGCTACCAACTTCAGATTTCTAAAAGGGTCAGCAGGTACCAAAAATGTGTAACATTCCCACCGCTATGCCTACGCATAACTGTGTATTTATGTGTGCATTCGTTATATGCAATGTATATATAAAATAAGCGTACAATGATTTTAGTAACAACTCCCACAGGGTTCAGGGTATCTCTTAATCTAGCCGTCTCGATTAGAGCACTCTTGTTTCTTTTTTGAACCGTGAACAAGGACAATGCTGTTAGCAAATCTCAAGATATTTATTGTAAATAGATTCTTACATTTGTAAATCCAAATGAGTGCACAATAATTAGAATTATTTCTATCACAAATAGATAAAAGAGTGAGCAAATGGATATAAGAGTGAATTTTGACAAAAACTCTTTACACACTGAGAAAAAAAAAAACACTTATTTTGCCCAGCGACTACGCTTGGGGTGCAATATGAGCATTACTATGCGAAATTGATTGTTGAATAACTTTTTTTCTAGATGGACGTTTTTGATGAAATTTTTAGAGAATTTTAATATTGCGGATAATACAAACACTTATATCAAATATACAAGTCTCTAGTATTTGATATAGGGCTTTTGGGGAAATATGCAAGTTTTGGGGAAAGGGGGCCGGTATCCAAAAATCCAAAAGATACAAAATGTGCGTATTCATTACAGAAACCATACATCGTAAATCTGAAGTCCCCAGTTTTTACAGTTATGATGTTACGCTTGAAAAACCAAGTCAAGTTATCGATTGTTATCGATAATAAGAAAATGGGATGAGTTATCAAAAAAAAAAAAAAAAAACTCGTTCAGCATATGGTATATATGAATATTTATTTCGAATTTCAAGTCTCTAGCTTTTGTGGTTTACGAGATCGCTGCGTTCACACGAAAGGACGGACAGACAGAAAAGGCTACTACTCAAAATTGTCTTCCAGATTAAAAATATATATACTTTATGGGGTCTGACACGCCTCCTTCTGCCTGTTACAAAACAATTATACCCTGAATTCCCATTTTCAATGGGTTCAGGGTATAAAAACATTTGTTGTACATTTGCACATAAATGTGCAGAATATCAATTATTAGGTGTTAAATATTGAATATTGTGATAAGCTGTGAGGGCGATTAAGCCCAGCTGTAAGCCCATAATCAATAAAAGAGAACGATATTGCCACCTCAGCATGCACTCACATGCATAAGTAGGCATGCACATGCATATGCATGCATACATGCACAAATGAGTACTTACAACACCGACATGTGTGGCCACTAATAAACTTACACAGCTCGCACACGCACGTACACATACGTACATACCTACACACATATGTGTGTATGTACATAGATAGCATTTAAAACAATCTAAATTTAAAGATGATGTAGTAGTAGCCAGTCGGTTCGCACTTCTGTTTGTAATTATGTATTTATGTACAAGTGTGTGCATGCATACATAGCACAGTGCCTGAAAATACAAAACAACAACGCCCAGGCGGCGCTAGAAATCCCAAAGAGTCAAATACGAGAAACAAATTCCCCTCATCGATGGCGTGTGCCAGAACAGGCGCCAAAGAAATGCCAAAACAGAAACAGCAGAGCTGCAAAGGCTACAAATTGTATACCCTGTATTACATGAATTAGCAGTGGGTCACGGCTTACATTGGCCACTTTATTTTATATTTTTTAAATAATTTTAGACAGTTGAACAACGTATCAATAAATGAATTAACTAAGTAATTGAAAACAGAAGGCTAACGGAAGCTATTTGACTTGTGTTAGGATCTACACCGAACATTGTTCGACCTACTTTTTAAGATATCTAACATAACACAAAACAAGTAAGGAAACACTTGTTGGGATTGATCGACTAGGGGATACCCTGACCCCATCAAAACTCTAATTGTGTGTAAGTTAAAACTAATTCGCTATTTGAGGTCGTTTACGAATTGCCTAAACGTTTTAGCTAATAACTTTTTGGCTACTTAACGGATTTCAATTAAATTTTCAGCATTTGATCAACATATTCTATATTATTGTGCGAACCTCCACTTTATTCATTTTAAAGAATTTGGGGTAATTTGAAACCCCTATCCAAAATTTAACAAAAATTAAAATACATATAAAGCTAAACATCAAATTTGATGTCTCTAGCTTTAAAAATGTGCCAGATATAATTTGATACCTGAACTTTGATTGAGTTTTTAATCGATAACACTGAATTGGGGATAGGTATCGATTAAAAACATGATCGAACTTCAATTATTAAATTATATCTTATACCAAACTTGGAATGTGCGTGCTATACACGGACCTATAAAAAACAATTCAAGTCTCTATCTCATATAGAAGCTGAGATCGACGCTTTCAAGCATACGGACAGACCGACAGACGGACGGAAGAAGACAGACTTATTTTTTTATATTTATATTTTATATATATATATATTTATTGGATAGTCGCATTTCCTTTTTAAGCGAAGATGGAAACATTCAACTTATTATAATTCCTTCAATGAATACAAAGATTTGTATATTTCGTATGGAAACCTTTTTTAAAATGTTAGAGACTTGTAAAGAATGATCATCTACAAGAAAGTTATTCAACGATTAAGTTTTTGTCTCCATCAGTCTGTACAGTAGGAATATGTACAATCAAAATTATGCTAACATTCTCAATTATTCCGATACTATTAAAGCTTGACATTCGAAATTTGAAACTACTTATCATATACATCTTACCAGGAGAAACCCCTAATAATAGCTACGTACACGCATACTATGGCAAAGGGAAATTAAAGGAATATCTGTAGAACTATCGCTCTTAAAACATAGAAAATCCCGCAAAACTTAAATTCGACATCTATCTCAATCAGTATATATACGGACAGAGAAACTACCTGTTAGGCAGGAAGATATAACTAAATCGCTTCAACTATAGATTTGTCTTTATTTATTATTGTATTATATTTATTGCTCTCAACTATTAAGGGTTATTGAAACTACTGAAAAAGCTAACCGATTCTTTCCTCAAATTAACCAAGAAAGATGTAATGCTGTCGGTCGACTCTTAATTGTTGTACTTCTTATTTCCGCCATTATATACTGAATATTCACTTTCAGTAAGACAAACATCAAAGGATGATAAATCAATTACTATTGCTGATGCACAGATCTCTTTCAATTTTAGATCACAGCGCGAATAATAATGCATGGTGCCAGATTGCCTATTGGGAACTGTCGCAGCGTGTTGGAGAGCTATTTCACGCGAGGAAGTTGGCAGTTAACATCCACACAGATGGACCGGGGGATTGTGCCGGAGAGAGCATGTGCCTACGTGAGCTATGTGGGAAGCATACATCGCTGGATGCAGTCCAAAAGACGCGACAGAAGATCGGACTTGGTAAGCTCGAGCTGTGGACGCTTGGAGGAATCAATCTAGTTTACACTCTAACACTTGGTATTGTAGGTGTTACTCTTAGCTTGGAGTGTGGGGACGTGTGGATCTACAATCGAAGTAATGTGCCGATATTTGTGGACTCGCCAACGCTTTCCGAACGCTTGGACCGGGTGTGTAAACTGATGCCTGGCTATTGTCTCAAAGCCTTCGAAACGCACAGGTAAAGTTGGTTATATATATGGTCATTATGAGTATGTTTTTAACTCATGTCTTACTCAGCAGGGCTCAATGGCTGGCTGGAAAGCAGATACAGCAGCAGCGGAACTATTTGGGACCAATCGATCGGTTCAGTATGAAGATCAGTTTCGCCAAAGGTTGGGGCAACATGTACCGTCGCCAGGATATTATGTGCTGTCCTTGCTGGCTGGAAGTGCACTTCAGTCACTTGCGGTGACATTGCCAGTTGCCGGTTGGTGCTTATTGCTTCGCCGCAGCAGCAGCAGCAACGTTACGTTCACCGGGGTCAGTCACCACTAGCCCGATGTGCAGCAGGCCCTATACGCACTACCGTAACCGGTAACCGGTAACCGGTAGCAACAGCTGCTGCAGTTAGTTTAAACGAGACTGGGTTATGCAAACATGTACATAAGAAGACTACAACCAGCAATTGGTGCGAGGAGTTTCAAATTGCAGCGGACGGGCTGGCAAGCAACTAATCATAAGGGGCAACAATGGACTGCAAATTATATACTTTAAAAAGTTAAACTTAATTATGAAGAAAGTGTTTCAATTAATTGCTAAACGCCACATCGAAATTAACTTATGTATAAAGTATGCGCAGCGACGGAGCTAGAGCTAGGAGTGTTGAATTCAAATAGTTATTGATTGTTGAACATAGCAAAATTAAAATCCTGTGATTCACTCTATATGTACATTTACATATGTATGTATCGCGTATGCATGAATGCAATGAGCAACAATGTCAAATGTTTGTACAAACACTAAGCACGTGTACATATCTTACTTTAAATTGTATATATATGTACTTAACAAAGGTAGAGACAGAGACAAGCGCGGGGCAATTGTTTAAGTAATGGCAGATCTGCAGCAGAAATACCTTCAACCGTTAACCGTTGTCCTAAATGTTAAAAAGTCATCACAATTATAGTTTATTATTTTGCAAGCGCATTCACATCTTTTTTGGGAGGGGAAGTTGCAAAAGTACAAATTATGCTAGCCAGATTTTGTTTGTACTCGTTATCAAAGTTACAAAAATGGTTCAGACTATTTGATTTTTGGCTGTTAGCATGAATAGCTAGAAAATGCCATGCTTGGTCATTTGCTATGATAATTTATTTAACTTTTGGCGAATTTTGTTATGACTTAATTCGCGTTTTAGTTTTTTTATCCATCCGAACCCTACACTCAGTTGCCTTTCAACGTAAAGGAAACGCAAATTTGAGTAAGTCGAAGAATTTTGTACAACAAAAGTAGTCAAGAAAAAGGAATTCGTTTACAATTTACGACAGTTGTAAATATTGTCGTGATACAAATGCCCCTACACAACTGGAAACCATCTGAAATTGCCTTCGCATACATACATACATATGTAAACATGTACATTTTAATTCCAAAAATTTATTATTATAATAACTATACGCCCTTTTATGAAACCCATAAGTACATACGTATGAGTACATAGTAAAAACTAATTTTAAAAACAGCTTGGACTTGAGTCATTTTGAATGTATCCTGCATGTATTCGTAAATGTGCATGCATACATGCTGTCGTATGTATGCATGCATGCTTGTGTATTCATACTTACAGTATCTTCAGAATGATCAAATATTAATTGAGCGCTAATAGTTGTAGATGTACTGTTAAGTTTTAAGAAATATTTTGTAATAAAATTTAAACTTATATAAAGATTTTGATTTTTCACTGTCATTTTTGTATTTTGCTATCCACTCAATGTTACTCAATGCCATAATTAATATTTTAAGAGTTTGTAAATCGATTTATTTAAATGTATTATTTATATTATTTACTATTTCAATATTTAGGTGCCTAAAATACTCTTTTTAGCACAGTCACAAACATTAAAACTATGAAAAAAGAGTTTTATATTTATGTATATATATTTATGCAGCCGGACTAAAAATACATTTGATATATATATATATATATTTTAAATATATATATGTACTTATATATATTTCTATATATATAAATCAAATGTATTTTTCTGTTCGGCTGTCCGACCACAATAAATGGGGGCATAACAAATCTGGTAACCATTTAGTCTTGGTAAAATAGATTCTTTAGATTACATACATATATTCATCACCTTTTCAGCCTGCATCTTAACGAATCCGAGAGGAGTTTCCGGTATTTTTTAGTTGGCATATTATAACAAGCTGTAAATATATACCGAATGCCACTCAATACTAATAAAAAAAAACAAGATTCCATGGATATTGTACCTCCATTCGAATTTGAGGAACCCCTCAGTTATTTTATTTCAATCCAAAATAGTCACACTTGGAATAATAGGTTCATTACTCCTAAGTTTCCCTTGCCATACCCGAAATTCTGTATTTACATTCCAAATTTTACAATGCATTTACTAATTTACTGGGCTTTTTTATACCCTGAGCCCATTGAAAATGGGAAATCAGGGTATAATGTTTTTGTTGGATGTATGTAACAGGCAGAAGGAGGCGTGGCAGACCCCATAAAGTATATATATTCTTGATCAGGACGACAAGAGAAATCGATTTGGCCCTGTCCGTCTGTCTGTCCGTCCGTCCGTCCGTCCGTCCGTCCGTCCGTCCGTCCGTCTGTCCGTATGTATGAACGCGTCGATCTCAGCTCTCAGAAGAGCTAGAGACTTGAAATTTTTTTTGTAGATCCCTATATACAGCGCGCATATCGAGTTTGTTTTCGATAATCGATAAATATATTCGTTTTTTTGTTATCGAATAAAAGCATTATCGAAATTCAGTTATAAAATTCTATCTCGCCCATCTTTTAAGCTAGAGACACCAAATTTTATATTTAGCTTTATATGTATTTTATGCAATTTCGAATTTTGTTATATTTTGGATACCGGCCCCAAATTTCCCCCAATTGAACTTCAGTCTCAAATATAGCCAAAATGCGAATGAGTTGGCACTTTTACTAAACTGACAAATATGCCCATAGAATATGTTGATCATATGCCGAAAATTTCATTGAAATCCGTTAAATAGCAAAAAAGTTATTAAACAAAACGTTTGGCTACTTTGCAAACTCACGTGGCAGCAGCGCCAAGCGAACGCACTTGCACACATACATACAAACGCTCGCATTCTAGTCGCTTCGAAGAATCGCAAATTACGTTTGAATTTTGTTGAATTATTAGCTGCTGCTTTAGTTTACATTTGCCACAAATGCTTTAAACTTGAAATTTTTGTATAATTTTACGCTAAATATAAGTGTATTGGAAAACACAGGTTCGACGAGGCTCAGGGTATACCCTAGTCGGTTACGCCCGACTAGAGTTTTCTTACTTGTTCTAAAGTTGGTTTTGATGGGCTGAGGCCAGTATATTGTATACATTTTTAGTAAATCTTAACAAGGTATCTGGCGTAGCCTTTACCTTTTTTCACCAGGACAATACCCGGAATCGCTTACCATATAGTGCCGACCTATAATGATAGACAGTTTGAAAAAAAATGGAGAAAAAGATTATGGTAAAGATGGCTGATTCAGTGTCTAAACATTCTGACAAGAAGTATAAATATTGTTTCTATAAGGATAAGAAAAAGGTGGAAAGCTTGAAAACTAGACTATATCCATATATTTATTGCCTATCAAGATTTATTTATCATCATTTATTTATTATCAACTAAAAAAATTATTTTCCATAACATCTAATAGTAAATGAAAATAAAAGGATTAGGCATTTTTTCGTTTATTTCCAAAAATATGGTATAATTTGTTACCGCCTAAAAATGTTTAATTTTAACAGATAAAGTTAAATTGGGTTCGGATTTTATTAAAACAATCTTACAATCGTACAATCATTCAATGTTGTAATCCTGATCAAAGTCATATTTATCCGTATTAGTCGACGTCTCACCCAAACTAAAATTATCCAAAACATCGGTTATTTTGGATATTTTCTTCTCATTCCGTACATTTTGTTTCTTTTTCTTTTTTTGTAGCTCTTTAATGTTTTTGTTAAGCGATTGATTCTCTGAAAGAAAAATTGAGTTTTTTTTATTGAATTACGACAATTTAAAAATAAATACCCTCAAGCAGCAGCACAGGATCTGGCTTATCCTTTTTATCGTCGTCCAATTTCCTTTTACGACCTTTTGAGGGTGTTTCATTTTCAGTTATTTGGGCAGAAGCCACCTCTCCATCTTCACGCGGTACCCTTAACTCAAGCGGACCTGTAGATGTTATCTCCATGACGTCAGCTGGTTTCTCATCACATTGATTCAGTAAGTCGGTCTCCATGGATTCGAAGTTATCGACGTCGAATTCACGCGCCTCGGCGTGTACAATCGAAGCACTTATGTGAACATTCGTGTTCTCAATAACTTCAGGTGGCTGAGTGCAGTATTTTATCTTTCCAGTGTTCCAATCGTTTAGAACACTACGAGCAGCGGCCACAACATCTGGAACACCTTTCTTTAAGAATTTTCCTGTGGGTTGTGTAGAGAGAAGTCTTAATAAAAAATAACTGTGTGAAGTTTTCATTCACTTACCCATTCTGGCTGCCTTTTTTGCAAAGAATTCCTCGAATGTGTCATAGTTGGTAATGTCGTACATCTTACAGAAGTACTCCTTGCTGGCTCTCTTCAAAACGCTCTCGGCTACACTGAAAGGGTCTTTGACGTCACCCACACGCTGAGCATTCTTTAACACTGCGTGCGCATTTTGATTGCCATCGCTGGCAATACTTGTGAAGACGATACCAGGGCAATCAATAAGCTTAATTTTTGAATCCAGCTCAACTTCCTGCATAGCTCTGTCAAAAATAATCTATTTGTTAGTGATGTCTTAATGGACAATTTATATATCAATGATAAATAGTAGTCATGGGAATCATTTTTTGTAGACTCAATACCTTATATTTGGACTGATGACTTGTAGAGAGTACTTACTTAGTGACCCCAGGAGTACTTCCAACCATGCAAGAGCGTCCTCGTGTTAGCGAGTTTATTATGGAACTTTTGCCTACATTGGGTATTCCAACAACTCCTACGCGAATCGACGTCTTGATGCCCTTGTTGCGACAATAGTTGGCAAGCATGGACATGAGCAATTCTGCTCCAATGCAGACAGATCCCTGCATGGCTTTCTCGCTCTTCATGTCGCGCAGCTTTCGTCGTCCCAATTTCGAGGCCTGGTCCTGTGTGGAAGCCTTGAACGCAGTGACCGGCAGACTGCGCCGAAAGTACTTGATCCAGTTGTTAAGGTTTTCCCTGGGAACAAGATCGGCTTTGTTCAAAATCAGCACCAACCGCTTGTTTCCAGGAGCAGCGCGCACTGCTCGCTCAACTTCAGTGCACCTTGTGCCAAGGGGATCGCGTGCATCTACCACTTCCAGTACAACGTCGGCATTCTCGATTACTTTGCGAAATTCTTTAAAGTACTGCTTCAACGACTGCTCCTTACTGGCGGCGTTTTTGTACGTCTTTTCATTTGGATTATCATCCCCGGCGCTGTTTTCATGCATGATGCCGTGCACAGTGCTCCGCATGTCGGCGTCTTCGACCATCGACTCGAGCGACTTGAATTTGTTTTTCTCGCGCTCAGCTTTGATCATATCTCGCCGTGCTTGACGCTCCGCTTCCTGGCGTTGTTTTGCCTCTTCTACTTCCTTAAGAATATCATCCTTAAACGGGCAAATGTTCGGTATCTGTATTAGCTTTTGTTTTTTGCTGCCCTTTTTGGAATTCTTCTTCGCCTCGCGACGTTCCTTGCGGTTGTGTTCCCGAACCTTTTTGTCGATTTTGTGCTTCAGTTTGCCAGTCAGGCGCTTTGATTTCTTTGCTGCAAATATGTATTATATTACTCTGTATCTTGATTTACCAAACGATGTGTGAACCAACTTTTTAATCGTTTAAGAGCCATTATTTAGAACTATTCGTCAGATTCTTAATGCTGCATCCAAACACGTGAAAATAAATGTGCTTCTTCCCTACCTATATGTAGTTGCCATTCACAAAAGAAACATACTGATTGTGGGCCGTTTTCCAACACTGCCAAAATAATTGCAGCGCTGCCAGATGGTGCGGAGTCTAGTGATGTAATTACAAGAATTGTATATTTAAAATGTTTATTAAGTCCGCAATTTTAACTGGAATACATTGCATTAAGCAGTGTACACTGCCGTCGAGAAGTGCGTTCATACACACAAGCAAAATTCTGAGCAAGGCGGAAGATCGCAAGGAAATGCTAGCATCGCTGCCGGCTAGAGACGACGGCACCCTTGGGGAGAAGTCTGTCGATATAGACACGCTTCTCAATCGGTAAGCGCAGCAACATTTATGAGTTGGTTGAGTGAGATAAATAAAAACGTCTTATATTTATGCCAATAGAAGGGCGAAATTCTTCCCCGATGCCTCTACCGCCACGCAGCTCTTCAACGGCATTCCCTTCAACGAGCTGCCCATTTGCAATATTCGCGTCTCCCCCAACAACACGATTATCTCAGTGACCGACTACAAAGGCGAGTTTCGCACTAACCTAAGGAAATACAAGTTATTTAAGTTTTGTTTTCATTGATGTAGGTGTGCCGCGACTTATACGATCTTGTGGGATTGAGGGCTTCAAGAATACCAGAAAAGGAACGAACATCGCCGCACAGGCCACGGCTGTTAGCATAAGCGCGGTTGGAAGAATTCTTGATGATGGATGCATTTAGTTTGATTACTAATATAATTATTTACTATTTCAGAAAGCGGTTGAGCTTGGATGGAAAACTGTTCGAGTGAAGGTTCGTGGACTAGGACCAGGCAGAATGGTAACTAACTATTATTATGTTTATATGTAATTCCAATTGATCTATATTTTTATTATTACAGTCGGCTATCAAAGGCTTGCAGATGGGCGGCTTAAATATCGTTTCAGTAACTGACAACACACCTGTATCCTGGAATCCGCCGCGACCTCGCAAGCAACGAAGCCTTTAGTTGAATACAATACAAATAGATTTAATTTGTAAATAAATTATACTTCTTCATCCAGTGCAGAGTATTTGCTGCCTTTGCTGTATATCCGCATAAATAGCTGAGCGGATTATATTTTCCTAGGCATACGCACAGATATTCGGACATGATTCACTTGTGCTTAAAATATAATATCATTGGATTCTCTAGAAAGTGATTAAATTACTTTTGGTAGCAACTTAAAAAAACGAGAATTAATAATGTCCTATTGCACTTTAAGCACACGGCTTTTGCACACTCGTCTGATGGTGTTACGATGTTCCTTAGAACCCCATTAGGGGATCGGAAAAGTAAGTTAGTAACGCCTTTAGTTCAACAAGTTAGGGCATAACAAATGGGAAAAGCTGTTTTCCAAGATAATGGAGCTGACAGCCTTTTAGAGTTCGTGTCAAGACTCGTGTTTGTACTTGTCTGAAAATGTTGAGGTTATTTCGTAAAATACAAATCCCTTGATTCTGCTTACTGAGTAGCTTACGCATCAACTCCGCTTGGCCTATGCCAAGGAAACGTAATTGTTGAATACATTTTCATCTTTTTAGACATTTTTAATAAAATATTGCAGGCATTATTATGACATCCAGATACGAGATCACTGCGTTTACACGGACGGCCGGATGCACCGACAAACGGACATGTCTCGATCCACTTAGCTCGTCATTCTGATCAATAATATATATGGATGCGGCACGCTTCCTTCTGCCTGTTAGAGTATAAAAACTGATTTACTGCCCTTTTCTGCAACTGTCCGAAAGTCATATCTATTTCCTCTACTGCTTGCAAGCTTACATAGCTCGGTTTTGAATATTGAATACTCTATAAAAGTGCCCCAAAGCCGAAATTTGAATATTCGAGCAAATTTAAACAAGATTAACGTATTGCTTAATAGCTCAATCGTCTATTTACAACTATTGCTCATATTCTCGTATAACATAATTATAATAATATTTATACATACGTTGGACATCTTGTCATGTTCGAGTTTCCGTCTCCATTTAATCGAAATACAAACAATAGTTTCTATATATCTTTTGGAAATTATATAACTATTGTACATATACCACATTTATTACAAATCAAACTTCAATTATTGCGATTCAAATATGAAATGTCGCTGTCTCGAGTTACTATCTATATTACTACCGTATAGTAAGACTGTATCTGATCACATTTAAAAGTAATTAGGCTTTCGATGGCGACATAATCTAAAAACAAATTCTTTGTCGTTTAAACACATAGCATACATATTTATTGCACAATCATTGAGATATGCATATTTTTAGAATTCGTTGCTTTTTATCAACAATAGAATATCTATTTAAAACTTACATTAACTTAATCTATTGCAATTGTAATATTTTAATTGTAGATATATTCTAAGAAGTTTGTACAAGCACAATATCCATAATACGATATTATGATCCGTCCTTTTTTATTTAACCTACTTAGCCATACGTTTAACGAATTATTGACCCTATTGAAAGGCATATTATATTGCATATTGTTCTATGGATACACAGATCCTTACAATCATCCACTTAACATATTTTGAATACCGTGACTTAAGTAAATAATTATTTAGTGGTTAATTTTGTATTGTAATTGTACACCAACTCTTCATTTGTATGTTACTATGTTTGGCTGGAATGATTAACGAAATGGAATATAGACTGTACGTATGTGAATGATTGCACTTAAACTGTACTTATTTGGTTTTACAAAAACACTTCTGCTGTCCAAATAATTGTCATGATGTTGCAGTGAACTTTTTACAGTGCCACTCAAGACTCTTAAGTATTATATTTTGCATGGCTATACACATTGGAGTCAATAGGCAGCGTCTTTGTGTTTTGATTAGATGTGAAGGCGGTTTTGTAAAACTGCAGCTTTTCGGATCTTGACTGCCTAAGATGTCGTCAAACAGTCGAATTTTCAGAAAATTACGCGAATGTTTCACAATTTCCTTTGCTACATATTTCATATGCAATGTTGTCAAAACATTGTCATTTGTTTTCATATTTGACTCGCAGTTGTGGCATCCACCGGCACCGTAGGACGCATGAAACTGCATATTGGACGAAATGCCTGAAAACGCCGGACTTCTGCCTCCAAAGGGATATTGGGATGAATCGGTCTGCTTCTCATCATTGCTGTCATCACGCTTGGGTGTTACAGTTTCTTCATAGTCCATAAATGTGGAGGCGCAGGAAGGCTGGTATATAACTGCGGAAGCGTGACCAGAGCGACCAGAGTTCAATGGAGTTCCCTGTTCCCAAGTGTTTGTACGCGGATCGAAGACTTCTACTATTGACAAAAAGTTGTTGCCATCAAAGCCGCCAATCGCGTACAGCTTGCCATCTAGTGTGGTGAGTGATAGAGCACTTCTTGCGATTTGTATGGGCGCTACCATATCCCAAGTTTCGTTCTCTGTATCATATCGCTCTACCGTAGCTAGTTGCCGAGAGCCGTCAAATCCACCCACGACGTAAATATACTGATTAATGGCGGCTACACCTGGAATTGAGTAATGATAAGTTAGACAAGTAAGAAAACTCTAGTTGGGTTCGACCGAACTCTGTCGAAGCTGTGTAAATTTATAAACATTTTCGGCCTCGCAATAGCATTTTTGGCAACAAGAAAAGTCTAAAAACCGACAATAACGCAACGTGCATCAACTCTACCAACACCGCCACAAAATATTTTAAAATAAACACAACATAAATATAAAGTGCCGCGCCTCGTTTCGAACTCATAACTACTCGTTCCGCGTGCACCGCACTTGGGACCTCCAAAACAATTTTCAAGTCTCTAGCTCTTATATGTTCTGAGATCGGCGCGTTCAAGCATACGGACAGACGGACAGAAAAAAAAACTAGTTTAAGCTCAGTCGTAGGTAAATAGAGAATATATTAATTATATTAATTAATTAATAATATTACAGTGAAAAAGGGGCTAGATTTAGGACGATAAAAAATAAGTGCTTATTGTCTACAATATAGATTGAAAAGTGATCTTACCTGCTCCACTGCGGCCAGTAGTTAAGGAAGGTAAATAGCTCCATTCATTGTTTTCCGGATGATAACACTCTACGCTGGCCAAACGTTCGTTGCCATCAAATCCACCAATGGCGTAAAGCAGACGATTAACAACCACAACGCCAACTCCTAAGCGCTTGGAATGCATGGGCTGGACGAGAGTCCATCGATCTTGGTCGGGGTCATAGCTAATACAAAAAAAATTAGTTGTTACCTTCAGTATGCTATACGCTACCTACTATTCAACAGTATTGTGGTATTCCATTCCTGCAGATCCACCAACGGCATACATTAGCTCGTCCATGACTGCGACCCCGACACGATGCCGCGGTACAGACATTGGTGAACAAGGCCGCCACGTTTCACTAATGGCACTATAACGATCTACCCAGTCGGAATCGTATGAAGATCCAATGTTGTTATTTCGTCCGCCCACTGCATAGAATCTGCCTTTAAGGAATGCTGCGCCCAGACCGGAACGAGGGATGCGTAGATTTGGTAAGGTAGTCCAAGTTTTGTCATCTACATTGTATGCTTCCAATATGTCCAAGGAATGACGGAAAAATCCGCCGGCGACGAATATCATACGAGTTGTGTTTGGCGTACGTTCCTTCACGCCTGGACACTTGTGCAATGTTAAGTCCTTAAAGATCTTGGCTAGATATTCGCGGCAAGCAGGAACCTTACGGAGTACGTCACAGTTTTTCATCTGCTCCTTAAGGAAATTGGGGGTTAGAAACTGGCACCGAACTGCCCCAAGAATATGTTCCATTTTCGAATGCCGATTGTCTTCGTCGTATTTCACCCATTTCAAGACTGCATTATATACATCGCGCTCCTCCTGCACGTTCAATTCATCTCGCCTTATAAGGGCTATCAATTGGTAAGCGGACAGCTGCAAAAACTCTTCCTCCTGACACACCTAGGATTCGTACAAAATGTATGCAAGGTCAGTAACATTCAACCACCGTTTACCTCTTTTAACATACTTGCATAAAGTGTCGTTCTATGAAATAGTTGGCTTTTTTCTGTAGCTCGCTACAGCTGTGCTGCTCGGCAAAGTTAGCAATACCGATGGCATTAGTTGGGTCCAACTGACGCTCCAGAAAGGCACAGCATGCATCAATTACATTTTGTACTTGAAACATGGTTGCAGCAGGCAAGAGTTGACAGACAGTGACTTCTGTAACGCGTATTTGCCCAGTATACATAAAATACAGGATTCGAGCCATTGCCGTTGGACAGACCTATGGAAGTAGACTGTGCTGTTCATCTATTATTGTAACAAGTTGTAGCTATCTAGCTAGATTCTACTCTACTTACCCCTTGAAGTTGCACGCGTGACATCTCAGACTCTTTCAGCCCGCCAGTAAACATGGCCTTAAAGTACGGAGATGCAGCAGAGAGCACTACCTTGTGAGCAGGAAAAAGCTCCTTTTTGACCTCAAGCACAACGTCTGTAAGCATCCCATGTGATCGCATCATGAACATCATTTTAAGCGCTTCCTTAGCATAGTTCGACATGCAGAAAGTCATGTCATCGTCTGTCGCATCGTGGTCATCTATCGCCCGCGCAGAGTCGAACCGACTGCATGGTGTTGACAGGGAACAACTGTCAGGGTGTTCGTTCATCTCTATGTCTGTAATTAGGAAAGGTAGCTGAAACACTTTAGACCTGGATATCGTATTAGCAGGCGTTACTATAATTATACTTTAAGCCCATGTATAATAGATTAAGTCTACATATGTATTTTTGTCTTTTGCAAACTTTCAAAACATGTAGAAGAGCACACGATCTTCTTCTGTATACACATACAGTCGCGTAAGCCTTATACTAATATGGCTGATCAAGACTTAACTCCGTCTAATAGAGTTCGACTATTCGGAGAGTTCAGAAAGTTAGAAACTGAAACCTACTAATAAAACTTCTTGTTGATCTCGCCAATTGGTCCGTCAATATGTTCGATTTTTCTAGTTTGGCTCTGTAGCTACCTTTTCAATACGACACGACCAAGCAAGCAGGGGATCAATATTTTAGGGTAAGCAAAAAGGTCATGCAGTCCTTGTCTGCGACTATATAGCATACCCTTTTTTATTAGCAATATCAGGTTTATTCTCAGTGCTTAGTCTGTTATTTTGGATAGTTGGTTCCACCGGACCAGCACTTTTTCTATTTGACATTTTGTGAACAGAGTATACAAATCGGACTCGCTGCGGTTCGACCGCATTGTCGATCTACAAAAATTTGCCGATAACGCCCGTCAACGCTACCAGGTGCGCACAAAGTCCAACCCACACACGAAAAACGTACCGCTGCTTTGTAGAATGGTTCATGTTTTGTACATTCTGAGATGTTTGAATCAGGTTAAAATCATTTGTATCACCTTGTGACTAGATAGTAGCCTTCTATATTTCACCAATATTTAATTTATACTTTGTACTTAATTTAGATAACCTTCTATTGCGGAGGGTTCTTTGGTTCATAACTGAGGTTCACGCCTCCGTAGGCACTAATAAAATGAAAACAATAAACTCACGAAGAGAAAAAGATCGGCTTATTGAGCTAGCACCTTCGAGATTGACTGATTGTGCGTACGTCTGAATCTAACTGAACAAATTTCAGCCAAGTCATCCTCTCACTACAAAATTCTACACAGCTGGTAACAGGCAACAGGTAACAGGTAACAGTCGTATCGCTGCTCACGTTATGGGCATCTCACTAGATAACTTGTATTCTCTGACTTTTTCAAAAATTACAAACTTTTTTATTTGTGATTTATCTGGAATGATTGAATGATTGAAGCTTTTTCAAAAAACCATAAGAATCTATTGTTTTTACCGATATTCAGAGTGATTTTTGGGTAGTAAATGTACAAGCTTTTATAGCAAGCCAAATGCAATGTCATGATTAATATGGGAAAAATCAGCGCGAAACTTAAGTAGAAATCAATTATCATAATAATGTGAGTCAGCAACATTTATAACGCCGTTGAAAGCCTAAATGTGTTAAAAATTTAGGTACTTGTAGGCATGAGAGACCATTTTGAAGAAACCGACACATAAATTGTTAATTAGGTATATTACTTTGAGGGATTCTGAAGCTCTCGCGTTTTTGTTACGGTATATCTTTATTTATGTTAGTTAGCATTGATAAATATTATAAAAATATTAGAGTGAGTTCATTGAGCGCTTATAGATCTTCAAAATCTTATAGAAAGAACTTTCTAACTACAACTTTTCATTCTCACTATGAGACTCTATTTCTACGTTTTATTGTTAAAGATTGGACTGATTATTCGCCAAGAAGTCGGTTTGTATAAATGTATACTAATATATTGATACAGATGGTACACTATGGGTTTAGTTACGTGCCGGAAATATATATGTATGTACGACTACACACACACACACACACACACACACACTTACATTCTAAAGTGACGTGCTGTTAGCATGAGTCTGCATAAAATACGCCTATCTTGCGCGCGAGGAGTTCCCTTCACGTTATCTTAATCAAGTGCGAGATAAACACAAACACATAGGGAAATGGGAGAGATAGACAGAGAGAGAAAGAAATACTGTCAAATCATGATGAGAAGGCACAAATACACACATGCTCAATTGCTTGCATTCATGTTCGGCATTTACATACACACACGCATGCATAAACAAATGCTTGAGATAAAATACTCAGTACGGCTGTGAGCGAAACGACTTTTGTTGTTATTACCGCAAAGACACGTTAGTATAGAAATGTCCATATGAATTTACATTATAGCTGTAATTGCTTGCATGCCTAACCAACAACAACTTGTTGATTTTCCCAGTCTTTATGAAGCTAGCGTGGAGCTACGAGCTGCCATTCTTGTTGGTATATTTATTAATGCCGTATTCGATTGAATTGATTAATATTTAATCATTCTGGAAGTACACATTCAGAAAAGGTATTGCTATCACGTGTATATAAAAATTGTTTCATTTTGCTATGTGTATCAAACAGCTGATAATTTCTCAATGCGTTGGTGACTTTTGTCTCATTTTCTTCTAGCATTTAACGCACATCAACACCTTTTACACTTATTTTCCAATGTATAACCAAAAAAATAAGACAGGAAATCATATACTTCTTGCATTTAATTACATATTATTTATAAAAAATAATACCGTTCGTTATTATTCGTCTGCAGCACTCACGACCACAACCTGACGCAACTCTCAACTAAAGCATTTCAGAGTTACCATATAACAAAAAATATCATTCGGGGTATTCCACTAATATGTAGTTGGACGTGTGGTGATATTCATTTCCGTTATCTATCTTTACCAAAAAAAAAAAAGAAGGATCTTGTTAAATGTTCATGTATACATTTTTATTTTGTGAATACCCTTTTTATATTGACATCAAAGGGGCCTAAGATTAATTATCCTAAACATTGCTTATAGCAATTGATTTCTTTCAGTATTTTTTGTAGATATAAAGATATTTGTATTTAAAAGGACTGGTCACACTCGCACTTACTATCAGCTTTTTAATGTGCAATATCTTTTTACTGCATAAGAGCATACAAATGCTTACAATAAAAAATTAACTATGGCAACGTCGACTATACGAAAGCACAGCGCATCTGTGATATTTTTCCACGGCTCTGGTGATACCGGACCAAATCTAACAGAATGGGTCCGCTTCTTACTTGGGCGAGACTTCGACCTTTCGCACATAAAATTGATATACCCAACTGCTCCGACCCAGAAATATACGCCATTAAATGGACAGCTTTCAACGGTGTGGTTTGATCGACGCTCAGTTAATATTGCAGCACAAGAGAGCAAAAAGAGCATGTCGCAGTGCTATGATATCGTACATAAGCTAATCCAGAACGAAGTGGACCTTGGCATACCATTAAATCGAATAATTGTCGGTGGGTTTTCCATGGGTGGTGCCTTAGCTTTACACACTGGCTACCACTTGAATACTGGCCTGGCTGGTGTATTTGCACACTCTTCGTTCCTTAATCGTAAATCTGTGGTCTACGAATCTTTGGAAAACCAAAAACTACCAAATAGCAAGCTGCCTGAACTTCGAATGTTCCACGGAGAGCGCGACACATTAGTTCCCCTGGAATGGGGGCTGGAAACATTCGAGTCCCTCAAAAAATTGGGCGTCACAGGCGAATTTATACCTTTGAAGAACACACTGCACGAACTAAAAAGAAGCTCACTTCTCGATTTGCAGGAATGGATAGCTACAAAGTTGCCGCCTTTGAATGCTGAAATCTCTAATAAACTCTGATGAGATATAGTATCAATAAATGCTATAAAATGATTTTTAGCTAATGTTAATATTCTAGTGTTTTACATTTGTGTATTTGGGATAATACCACTGCAGTCTGCGGAAGCACACAGACAAGGTTTTCCTTTCAACAACTCGGTGGTACCATCTTCCCCAGCATAGTGGAAACATAATTCTTCATTGGCACATATATCACGTTTAGCGAAGATCCCTACAGCCGATTCAAGGAGATATTAAGATCGTGATTTAGTAACTTCTCAAGCTAGTCGCTCACCGATTTTCGGTATGGGACAGTTGGTTCGTACGGGTACAATCTGGCAATTAGGCTGACAACTATGGTTCAGATAACGACCGATGTTCCCACTTTTAGATGGATCCACAATAGTGAGCAAATCGTGTCCATTAGAATGTTCATGGAGGCACAAAATGTAGTTCATTTGACCAGTTTCGTCAATAAGCCTGATGCGCCTGCGAGCCTCTGCCAGAGTTAATAGCTCGCCTGCATATTCACAGATAAAAGCCCCACTAGGAACATCCGCTAAAGTCCGTAAGCCCTTTGATTTATATACTGCGGAATCAAAAACTTCTAGATTTCGGCGTGGTCCGTATTGCACTCGGCGATTTAGGCATTGGTTAATCTGACACTCACACAGATCATTGCACTCAATGACTGACCGAAATTGTTGATCCTCACTCGGCACTACAACCAATTCGTCCTTCTCATGCCTGTACTTAAGTCCGCCCTTGTGACAGAAATGCATGTTATTGCAGCAATTTTTGTTACTTAAACATTTACATGACAATGTCAGCTGAGAATTGTACTCATCGTGCAGGCGTCTGAACTCTGGACTACCGTCATCAGGCATGAGTACATTTTCTAATATATATTCCAAATTTTCTATATGATCGTAATCATCTTTAACTTCAATTAATGTTGCCATCGAATTTTCCTCTGTATAATTTGAGTCGTTTTTTGTTTGCAGCACTCACATTCAGAGCTGCTTTCAAGATGTATCGATGTATCGATTACACATATATAAATTGAAATTATCGAAAATTAAATTGAGCAATGTAGATTTATTTTTTATAGCTCTTTTTCAATTTTTATTATGTAGTATAAAAATCACAGAATATGTAACTTAAATACAATTATTTAATTAAATGCTTAACTAATTGTTTACCCTGTACCTCCTTTAATATTACTTTCCTTATTGAATCAAGGGAGCATCAGTTTAAGGATAAGGAATACCCGTCAAGGTGATACCTTTTGATATATGCTTTTTTATTATATATACTTAGCATAAATAAATAAATTGTAAATAATATTTAACATAATTTTGTTAAAACGAATAGCAAGCATAGGGAAAAGCTCAAGAACATTTAATACAAAATCTGACTGGTCAAAAAGCTCAGTAAAAATTGAATTCCTAAAAATAATAATTGTCGTAAGCGTTGAAAAACATTTAAGTTATAATAAAGTACTTAATTTTGTTTTGAAGTTTTATGTATCCTTCCATGAGTGCATGTCAATCCCATATCAATAAAATCGATAACAAAAAGACCGGTTTGTGGCCATCGACTTGCTCAACAGCTACCAGGCATACATAAAGTAGTAGCTGCTACAGCTACATACGAAGAAGTCCAAACGCATAAACTCTCCATTGCCTTTCCACCACTTAACGATTTCACCATATTTGTATATTAACATTCGCAGGCACAGCACTTACACTTCACATAACGGAAACTTGCATGTATGCGCTCATGTGCATTCACACAGTGCTCGCTGGCGTCCATTATTACACTGTGTGCCTTAAGTTAATGTATGCCTCACAATTGCAAAAATCAGTATCTGGAATCTGCGATTTTATATTAAATGCAAGTCCACTGTGGCTGATAAGTTGACTGAAATATATTTAAGTCGACTTAACTGTTTATAAAAAAAAAAAATTAAATCTTTACTTGAATTATTAAAGAACAATTTAAATACCTAGGTATTTTTAAAAGAATGAATTTTTAATAATTCTTAAATGTAAATGCCATTAATAATGGTACTGGTGCTGATCATAGTGTTTGATTCGTTCGCACTGTTTGACTCGACCACAGTTTTGGTCTTTTAAGATTTGATCCTACTCGTGCCTTCTCGTATACATATTTCTAGCTAGCGTTCTTTCTTTAATTTTAAACAGTCTGGCAGCACTTCGACTGGCAATAAACGCATCACAGGTCACGATGTCTTCGTGAAGAACAGATACAATCCACGTCAACGTCACATCTTATTATACCAAATAATGTGGATTTCGATTGCTATCTTTGTTTGTGATCTATAGGAGCGGTATAAACAAATAAGTTGTGGAAATTTTTATACATATATAGAAATGTATATAAATAAATCAGACGAAAGAGCAGATTTATTTGATTGTTGATGCCAAACGAGTAGATACATAAATTTGCATAGCGCAAATTATAAATACGAAATAATTTCGCATTCTCTTCAGTTCGGAGTACCCTAGAAGTGGTGTCGCTCGAGTCAACCTTCTATTATTGCACCATGCCTTAGATCAGTAAACCTTACTTATGTATATGCGCGCAAGCATACATGCATATGTATTTTGCGTCAGTATGCGTGCAAGCCGCCGTCTCTCTCGCAAAACGCAGAGAGACGGCGACTGCCAGACAGTTTTCGTTTTCAGTGTCTCCACATCCTCAGGCGTGGCGTGTTGTGTATCGTTGCGAGAGTGCGCAAATTATAAATATACAAGTTCTCTACGTTTGTATGTTCGAAGTGTTTTGTCGAATACCTAATTTAATTATATTTCAATAAAGATTAAAGAAATAATTCAAGATGTGCAAATGTTTAGCCGGAAACGTTGCATGCTGGTAAGTCTCATTTAACTCATATGCGTATTTACATACACACACTACATGCATATGAATGTGCGTGTATGAATAAAAAAAACGTTTGCGTACTTGGATATTTATATGTAATGCGATATTCAAGAGCAATCACATATACATGCAATGTATATGTGTACGTGTAAAGCCGCAAATACATACATACATATGTATATTTGTGCTAAAATTAATTGAAACTGTTGTGATCATAGTTTCACACTTAATGAAATTAATGAAACATCAAGAAGTTTGTTTAATTGGATTAAACATGTCTATGAGTTTCCTGTAGATAAGTATGCATGTATGGGCATGTAAATATGCCTGAAAAAACATCTTAAAATAAGTGAGATAAGAAGAATGAACAGAGATTTTATGATATCAAGTTTGCTTGCGACTATCTCACTTAGCAGGAGCAACACTACCTGGAATCGATGTACCTATTTGCGCGTAAATGAAAATACACCGGTAAAATATGAACTGTAGAGATAAACTAACACAGATAAACGTGTATTGCATAAATAACTGTATTTTACACGACGTTTTATGTATATTTTTACAGCAAGAAATGTTTCATGCTAATATATAAAGAACCCTAAAATTGTATGTATTAAAAAACATATTTATACTATTTGTTGTCGCTTAATACTAAATACTATATTCTACTACTATATATCGTTTGTCGGTAGTCCCACCCATTGGGAGAATAATAAATTGGTAAGAATTGAATTAGTGCATTAGAGTTGAAATTATTAGGTGTAGAGCTAGGAAAACACTGATTAAATAAAACATTTTTTTTTATATCCTGAACACATTGAAAATGGGAACTCAGGGTATATTGGTTTAGTGACAATGTATGTAACGTTGAGAAGGAGGTGTGCCACACCCCATAAAGTATATATATTCTTGATCAGGACGGCGAGCTGAGTGGATCTGACCATGTCCTTCTGTATGAACGAAGCAAGAGACTTGAAATTTGAAGTGAATAATCGATTTTTTTCTCGATAGTTGCTCCTATTTCCTTATTATTGATCAAAATATATCATTCCATTCGGGTTTTTAAGTATAGCTGGAAACCGTATCAGCTGGAGACCCACGATTTACTGTGTAAGTTTCAAATCTTGAATACATTCGCCCTTTCCCCAAAATGAGCAAATCTTCGAGACTTGTGCTTTGGCAGCCAGATGGATGCCATAATTATTTAATGGACGTTATTCAAGAATTAAGTTCCGTTGGTATAGCCAAAGCACAGCCACTGCGTAAACTGCGCAGTGAATAGAGCGCGTGCTTATGTCGGCATATGCCTGTATGTATGCATGCGCTGTTTGTAAAGGACATATGTATATACAAAAAAAAAGTGTATAGGGTGCAGGGTATCTCTTAGCGAAGCAGTCTCTTGTTTTCGTTAGCTTTAACTGCCTTTGGTGGTAGGTTAGTGTTGCATATTACACCAGCTAGGTATGGGTGCTCGGAACCATATTTAAAGTCCTGTTTCATGACAATATAACATTATTTTTGGAATTTATTTAGATACTGACTATAAGCGTACATATAATATATACTAATTGCCAGAGCACTATCACCCTACTTTGTGACAGTTTTACTTATATGTATGTATATATATGTATATATACATCCACTTTCTCATTTGTTCTGGTATCTCTATTACGAATGCGTATTCGGGTGGCTCCGGCTTGTCTCGGCTCCACTCAGGCGAGACAGCATAATGATGTTTTACTATTTGTGCTACCATCGTAGCAGCGCACACCCAGGATAATATTCAGTTGCCCGACAGCTGGGCGCCAATTTGACATTTTTATGCATAAGCACCCAGGAAATAACAACGTTGCGTGCTCAAGGGTAGAGTTTACTATATTCATTTCAAGTTTAATATCGCCCATTCTTTGCATCAGAATTCGTAAGTTTGGGAAGCCGCCACCTACGACCCCATAAACTAAATATGTATAGTGCTTAGCAGCATCAAAAGTCATAAATTCATGCCCATTTCACGTACGGATACTTTATGGGGCTGAACCATTTAGGGCTAGTGGATTGCACTGTAAACAATAGTTATTGAGAATTTGGAAATTTCATAGGACATATTACAAAGCACAGTATTAGAAAACACAAGAAATATTTTGCACAGTATTTCTTTAAAAATGTCTTTAAAAAAACAGTAATATATTACGATCCCGTTATTGTGCAGTTCCTGTAGAAATAAAAGATAAATCTTATTATTCAATAATATTTGCCTATTTCCTTAATGTGCTTATTGTGTACTATTGTCTTTAAAATTAAACTACCCTGTAATTAGTTAACCGAGTTAACTAATATATTCTGCTGTTATGAGTATGATTAGTACTTTTGTCTTTAGCAAATCGAAAATAATTTTGTGTCATTTTACTTCTTCTATGCCCAGCTACACAGAAACAGATTTTCATTAACTAACTACGAAATTATTACAGCTCCCTGTACAGCTCCCTGTACTTATCACAGGGGAGAATGACAACACCAAGTTCGCACGCAGGCGCAAAAATGCTCATACATATGAACAAGGGATTGTGAATTTGTTTGCATACTTGTCCTTAAAAACCAAGTAAAATTAAAAATAATCCGTTATTAGATTCTCGATATTAAGGAAACGGAATGAGTAAGACAAAAATTCACAAGATTCACATATTCATTGCAGCAATTCATAATGTAAATCTAATGTCTCCAGCTTTCATCGCTTAAAAACCCAAGCAAAAATGCCGATTTGATCGATATTAAGGAAATTATTATTTTCAATACCATTTTCAGGGTATATGAAATATAGCAACCTGAACTAAATTTGATACAGAATCAACCCGACTTCAATTTAGAAAATATTTATTGTTAAATAGTTGTAATAATTTCGCTTTTTAAGCGAATAAGCAAGTATGAATCAGTATAATATATTATTAGGAAATCCGAATATCATCTATATATATTGTACATTTGTAAAATCCCTCGACTTAATTCCGAGCTTGGAGTATTCATTAAGAGACTATGAATCAACATTGTGTGCTGACTTAATCCAGAATTCACCTGATAAAGTAGGTGGTAAGAGTTTCAATGTGCTCAGCCTATACAGAACTACATAACTTTAAATTTAAGCAAAGATCAGTTATTCAACAAGCTTATCAAACTTTTATCATATTTTAAAAATCTAGGATAGAGATTGTAAGTTGGTATATAATATGTACTGTGCTTATCACCATCGATTAATATTTAACTCTGTTTATTTTCAGCTGCTTTAGCTGCGCACTGAGCATGCTGTTGTCGATAATTAGTGCCTTCTTTGTGGTCTTCGTTATTGTCGGACTACTGGTGTATTTCTTTTACTACCATGAGAAAGATGACCAAGACGTCACCAAGATTACAAATGACATTCAAGATGGCTTTAAAAATACATTCGATAAAATCAAAAATGGCCTAAACCAATAATTTAAGAGGTATTTATCATTCAATATTGTTTATTTCATTTTATAACTTTAATATATCGTGACTGAACATTTTTTACTTCTAGTGCCAAACAACTTTTAAAAAGAGCCTTTAATAAAATAGCTTTTCAAACAGACCACCATAATACCGAGCAACGCAGTTCAAACACAACAGGACGAATGGATCTACTTTTTATTTTTAAATCGTCGTCAAGAAACAAACATTACTTATAAGCTTTGATAAATGTTTATACAAATATTTTAAAAACTTTTAAAATTTATTTATTCCATTTCACATCAAAATATTATACAATAAAAACATTTATAATATTCTATATTTTATCATTCTGCTTATACTCGGAACCCATTGAAAGTGGGAATTCAGGGTATAAAGGTTATGTGTAAATGTATAAAACAGGCAGAAGTATATCATTAAGTATATATATTCTTGATCAGGATGACGAGCTGAGTTGATCAAACCCTCACCTCATTCGTAAGTCCGTGTGAGCCCACAGATCTCGTAAACTACAAAAGCTAGAGACTTGAAATTTGAAATGAATACTCGTATATACCATACGCAATACGTTTTATATTTTTTCGGATAACTCTATTATTTAACTCTCCTCACATTTTCCACAGCATTTGCAACAAGTGCGTGTACATGTATGCGTGCATGTGTAATTTGTTAAGTAGCGTTAACGGTTGGAATGTCAGTGCCAGCAGGGATGAGGTTACCTACTAAGCAAACCGCTTGGACTCTATTTTCTATATAATAATTATTAACATAATATATATTATCTAAAAAAGCTTTTTGTTTTGCGACGTCTAACAAGCTAGCAGTATAAAACTCACATTCCCTATGTTCACCAGCATCAGCTATGTTCATCATTGGCAGCTATTGAACCTATCAGTAATATTGATTTATTGAAGATACACTAGTTTAGTTAATAGACATACAATTTATTGGTTACGCTAGTTAAATATATTATATAAAATAAGCGTATATTGTTTTGGAACGGGACAGCTCGCAGTGTTCAGGGTAGCTCTTAGTCGATCAGGCTCGACTAGAGCACTTTTAACACATTTTGACCTGGGATCTCCAAAACTATTTATTAATTTATCTGTTTTCGGACCAGGATGAATAAGCATTCAGATCAGGACTGCAACGCACTTCTTCCTGTCAAACATTTCAAAGTCACTAACATCAAAATGTTGTATAAAATAAACAAACAGGTAAGAAAGTAACATATTTTATAAATGTATGTTTATTTGTTACGTATTGTGCATTAAATGTAAATATAAATATTATTTATAATTTTTCAAGATATAGAGTCTTAAATGATTCGGTGCTTCTATTATATATGTATGCCCTTAGAATGAATATGTACATAATAATCTAAAATCCTAATATATATACATATATAAATATATATTTAAGCATATATTTACATGAACTTTTACTGATTGTGGTCATTTAATCATATTTATTATGTCAATATGGCAGTTATTACTCAAGTATTTGATGCTTGCGATGATGACTTGGGGAATAAACCCCTAACGTTAACAATAACTTGATCACTTTTTAAAAGTAATCAGGTAACAGGCATAAATTATTAAAAGAAATGCAAGTATGTGATTTATGGTCGCCTTGTATACAAATATTACCTAAATTTATTATTCATTTCCATGATACTCCCTTACTGAATCTAATATATTTATGTTTCCACTTGACAGAAATTGTGTTATGTTTTATATGTATGTCTATTTTTTATTTTTTACTATAATATTCTACGTGCACGCCAAGAACTGATGAAATCCTAAACTTCAATTATTTCCACATTAAATATATATGGAAACACAAATATTTAGGTCTAGACATATGAGTCGGTTGGAAGAAAGGGGATTTTCGTTTTCTATTATGCTTTCGATATGTAAATTTCGATCTGTTAAGGAAAGCAAAACATAACTAATTAAAAAATTTGGTGAGAAGCTCTAATATAGTGGCAGATTAAAATGTAGCTTTTTCGGGGTGGTTACTTGAGACAAGTCCCTTGACTCAACTTTATGGGGATTAACAATAATAAAATGATTAAATTCAAGACCATCATATTTACATATATCTGCGCACTCCAGAAACTTGTTTTAATTCTTAGAAATTATAAAAACTAATATTTAAGAAATTATACCGAAATCATACTGTGCAGATTATTATACGTCAAAAATTATTTAATTTCAGATCAGGGCTTGTATATAGATGCCAGCATTGCAGCTTGTGATGATATGTGGTGATATTGTGTAAGAAAAATAGAAACAAAAAGTCCCTGGTAGAGTGCTGCGTTTGAGTAGACTAAATACTCACAACATTTTGGCGGATATACATAGGAACACAATTATTAAATGAAATAAACAAGATATAAATTGTAGAAAATAATTATAGTAGGAGTAATAGGAGAACCATTTTAGCTGTCGCTAGATCAATCAACTTCAACCGGAAGTGAGATGCAATTTGCGTATTACAACTAATAATAAAGAGTCGTTGATCGATGCAATTCGAGTATTTATTGGATGTCTTTCGTAAAATAAAAACTATTTAATAATCCTTAGTATCAACATGTCTGCACGCCTTATTCGTCTGTACATCCTATCTATAGATATGTACAATACTAAACAATAAGGGAATTGAGTATTTAGCTCATTGTATATATAAGTGCCTTGCAATAAATCGTGTAACGATTTGTCGCTTCAGAGCGCTTACGAGCCTTAGAGGCTATCACACATATATAATATATTTATTTATTTATATATATATATTTATATATAACTGAAATGATTACTGATGTTTATGAATACTGCGGAGACTCTCCACCTGATGGTATTTTCTTGACGCGGCTTACGTCGTCATAGGCAATGGAAAACACACTTTTCTTTTCAGCAATGGGATTTCTGCGTCCCTTACTATTCATTAATGAATTCATGGCGATGCCCGAGTCGTGATCGTCCTCGAGAGTTGATGCATTCAGTTGCTTCTGTGCATGAGATGGCAGCTGTGAGGCATTTGGATCTTCGACATAAAGATTTACTTTCGACCTTGTCAACTTGACTTCGTTCTCTTTGATGGGAGACGGCTTAGACTTTTGCTTCTGTGATTGATGATCTTTATCCGCTGTTGTCGCATATGGCGGGGTTTCTGGATACATATAGTGTGGTAGTTTGGTGGGTGGTGGTGGCACTTCCGGAGCATTTTCCCGTTCAAAACGATGTTCAGAATGCTGCAGCAACGGATGATTGGTGTCAGTCTCTGTTTTAGGTTTGTGCTGCTTATTTAAGGCTCTATCCTCTTTAAGCAGTCGATTGCCTTTTGGTGGAGATCTTCGAGGAGCCGGTTCCGGCTTGAATCTCGCAACCTCATCATGTAGTGATTGATCTTCGGCTTTTGAGTTCATTCTTGTTTTTGACATACGTTTCTCTGGGGCAGAACTTTTCTTTTTGATTGACAACTGGGATTTTGATGACTCGGTTGAGGTACGACCGCTTAAGGAGGGTTTTTTTTTACTACTATAATACCATTCCATATATTTGGGTACATTTCGAGTAGTTGATTCATCGTGACCTGCCAGCTCTGTCTCACTTTGGTACAGTCGATCCAAGGACTGCTTTGAAACACCTATTGCAGCTGAATTGTTATGTGAGTCCTTCTCATTTTCGCTTCTTTGCATTTCGTACTTTGAAGCTGAAACACGGTGATGCGGTGGCTCCGAACTTGTTTGCTTTCGTGAGTTATGACTGCGTCTTGAACTGTCTCTACGGGAGAGCCTGGGCCTAGCCTCAGGTTGTATTTCTTGCAGTTCAGACGGCGGAGAGACGCTTACAGATTTACTTTGATGGGATGCATTTTTTATTTGTACCTCATGACGTCCAGCGTCTCGAGACTTTGTAGTGAAGACATCTCGTGGGTATGCATAGACCGGTAAGTTTGAATTGGTCCTTATCACAATTTCATCATCATCGGAATCGATTGAGTACTCAGTATCATTTTCGTAGACTTCGCCATCGAAGTTTTCATAATACTGTTGCGCTCTGCGGGTTCTTGGACTTCCATTTTCATCTAGAGAGTCCGATATTTCCATAAGTACCTCACGGCTTAAGGCTTCAGATTTGTGCCTGCCGTGGGACTCTTTGGCAACATCACCTCTTCGGCTTTCATCACTCAGCTGCTTGCGCAAAATACTAGTTTTAGTCTCGCGAAGTGGCTTTTTAGGCGGAACTCGCCTCTTCTTTTCGTGTATTTCTTCCTCCTCTTTTATGGGTGTTTTGATCTTGCGCTTCACCTCTTCAACCATTACAATTCTTTTCCGAGGTTGTAAGCTGCCGCGTAGTCTGAGCCGCCTTTTAGGTTGATGGCGCTTTATCCAATACACACCTTCAGGACTATTGGGGGGACTGAAGCGCACATATTTGTACTCATCCTCCGACAGGGAGTCGTCATTTTCACTACGTGCTCGCCGTCGAGTAGAGCCCACTTGAGACTGCGAGTTGACCATTAAGTTGCTTTTAAAGTGTTCAGTCTGTTCCGTTTGAGTACCAGCGTCGCAATCAGTTTGCGTCCCTATGGCCATAGATTGGCCCGGAAGACTTTGTGTCTCTAAGATTATTTCGTGCTGTGTATATCTAGTTTCTAGTTTCTCCTTTTCCAGCAATATCTGTCGCAATAGCGCGTTTTGTTGCTTAAGCGAGTGCTCCAGCTCATTTGTGAGCGATTGATTTGCCATAACGGGCTGGAGCTGAGACATATCTTCGGCACCCTGAACTGACTGGGTATGTATAACCTTAACTTCAGGCTCGGTTTGAGAGTAGACAATACTATTTGGTCCCGATTTGCCCAAGGGAAAAGTGTCACCCTTAAGTGTTGATCCTTGTATTTCGTTTGGCATTGACTGAATGTATGTTGCGCCTGGTACTATATGATAGTGCTCTCGAATTATTTGCTTTCCATCTGGCTGCTCTTCAATAAACCTACGCATCAATATCTCTTTGCCCGTGTTGTCCACCATTAACAATTGCGGATGCGAAAGGTTTGCTGATGACTTCATTGGAACATTCACGTAGATATTGTCATCGTCTAATGCAGTTCCGTCACGGGTCTTATCCCTCGTCATGAGCTGTAAGATCTCGACATTTCCGTCTTTTATGAAAAGTTCGCGCTTATTCTTGAGACTATTTTGGGCAGTATTGTAGTCGATGTCGCTTCCACGGTCTATTTCGTGCCTTCGCATAGAGTCATCGTCAATTTGTCTAGCATTCGAGTCATAATTTTTCAATCGGCTGTTCTCCAAAGTCCTATTCTCTTTGTTGCGGGAGAACTTTTCTTTAATTTCAACTAAGTTTTGATCGTCCATCACATCCTCAATATATACGTCACGGTCGTTTATTAAATTGGTTCTAGAATTATGGAAACTATGATGAGAGTCTTCTTTGGTGGTATGGCTATTTCTATAAAAAAAGAAATTCGTGATTCCATTTTAAAATAATAGGAAGATCGTGGTAGTACTTAATGCGGACTCGTCTTTGCTGATATTCCTCTGAGTCTGCGTGGCGGACTGCATCGCCATCGGTATTGACGCCTGCGTGTTGCATGTCTAGGTTTTCAGACTGTTCACGTCCGTCGCGGAACTCCCAGCGGGTAGGTTTTGTACGTGTATTGGATGGCTTCTCCGCCGACCAAGCCTCTCGTCTTCCCATCCACTCTGCGACCTGTAAATTGATTGTGACATAAATATATGCATACAAATTAAAGTTTCTATGAAAGAAGTAAATATTTGCATTGCTAAAAACTAGTTGAATTTTGAAAAGCACATACAAAAATCGGATATAATTAGTGGTTATTTAAAGTGGTATATGAAAGGTTATGTATGGAAATAAAAATGATTGGATATTTTGAAAATAAAATATTGAAAACTAAAGAGTGAGTTTACTAACGAAATTGCCATTTTCAAATGTTTGATGTTTGCTATATTTGGAAATGCTAAGAATTTGAAATCGATCAAAATCTACCTGAACAGATTTTGTATGGTTTCCATTTGCCATTTCTCTATGCACTAGATGTACATCGTCTTCAGTTCTACTGATATTAACTATTCTTTTGCTACAAGAGAAGAGTAAACGATTAATATGAAATGAGTGGTGTTCGGTGATTAATAATGATATGCACTTTAAAGGTATATATTATGTTTTCTCACTGCATTGAACTCTGCACTTAGTCTTTGGTATGATACTAGAGTGAAAAGTTTTTGGAAAATATACACGACAACGGTAAAGTAGTTGTATAGATTTAGTGTTGTATAGAATTATAATTATTTCCAGTTAATCGTTACTAGAAAACCAAAAAACACTAAATACTCCTATATTGCGTGCTTGAAAGTGTCTCATATGAATGTTTTATAAGTTTTTATAAATACTATTATCTTTTCTTATAAGTAATATAAAGTATTCCCAAGATAAAACATTTGAAAAGTATTATTTAGTGGACACAACATGGAATATGGATCATATTATTGGAATATGGATAACATTATTGAATCATCGTTTTGGCATTTCATATAGCTTGAATGGTATATCCTCCAGTGTTGAATTAAATACCGAGACTAAGTTACCGATTCAAGAAGCAAGGAAGGAAAGTATAGGATCGTCTCTAAGTTGCTCTTTAAGAGCACTGTGCTAAAAATGTTACTTACGTTGCTGCGCCATACAGGGGACACCAAGAGCATATACAGCAAAGTAGCAGAATCAAGATTGTAAGCGCAACCAGTGTGGCCAGCAGTATAAGGAGCCAAAATAAAACTTTGTTTTCAGCCTTATACTGTGTCTGCAAGGGAGTGAGATTCTATTAACGCAAACAAGCTATTAGTCCTGAGTAATACAATCTGCCTTATGGATGGGATTACTTACGTCGGTCTGCGCTGTGTCTTCTGGCATGATCGCGTATGAGTTATTATGCTGCGAAAGTCGCTGTTGTATCTGCGAAATGTCAACTACAGATGAGCTGTCATATAGCACGGTCGCCGTGACGACACTCCGTTCCTTGATGTTTGGATTGCCATTGGGTATGTCCTTGGCACCTGGCTCTTCCGGTCGTAGTGGTCGCATTTCATGAATATAAACCTTTCCTCCCGTAATGGCTGACAGGGTTTCCTCAGTCTTCCGCTTATCCAGCTTACTGCCAGGCACCACGAATGTGACAATGCGCTTTCGACTTTCTGGTGGATAAATTCGAATAGTGGTGTTCGAAGAACGAACAGGTACCCCAAGATCGTAGGCTCGCGCGGTCAGTATGAATAAATCGTCTTCACCGTCGGCTGGCGGGCTGGCGTCCACATCACGACGTCTTCGCTGGCTGGCATGCTTTTTGGAGCGAAGATTGATCTTTTCTCGGACTGTCAGCTCACCCGTCACTTTATCCAATACAAAATTATTGTTATAGTTGCCATTGATTAACTCGTAGCGCACTTCGTTGTTTGGCGCTGTTGCATCCTTGTCAGTGGCATGTATAATGGCGCTGGTTGTGAAGCCCATTAGGTCAGTTGCGAGTATGAATTCGTATAAGTCCTTATCAAACACGGGCACTTCATCGTTAACATCAATGAGCTTGATAATGAGGGGAACCTGCGCTCGATTGCCAATGCCGTCCATATCCCGCGCCTCCACATACAGGTGATACTCGGGCATTAATTCGCGGTCGAAGCCATGACTATTGGTTGCCACAGTGATCAAGCCGCTTTCCGCATTTAGATTGAGAGAAGTATTTAGGTATCCCAAAATGGCAGTATAGCGCACCTTGCCTCCCAGCCCCGTATCTAGGTCGCTCGCATGAACCTGCACAACTTTTGTGCCCACCGTCATGTTTTCCGGCAGCTCCACCGTATAGCTCGGTTGATCGAAGACTGGCGTGTTATCGTTAACGTCATTTATGTATACAGTAACGTTAACCATGGCCGAAAGATTTGTGGCTGGTCCGAGTTCTTGGGCGAGTATGCTAAACTGAACTGATTGCCTCTGCTCGAAGTCCAGCCACGAATTGTCTCGTACTCGAATAAGAAATGAAGCGCTCCGCTCTGCTACATTTGGTGTGATCTCAAACGTTCCATTATTGTTCAGTAAAGTCAACGAAAATACGCCGTTTTTCCCCGTATCATCGTCATACACTCGAGGCACATATGGATCCGTGAACGTCAGCGCTGTCCCTTGCAAGGCATTTTCGTCCACCCTCGAGACATAGCTTAAAATAAGAAAAAAATTAACACCAAATTACTAGAGAAACTAGAAACTAGATTAAACAGATTTTATAGGTCTTACTTATTTTTAAGGAATGATCGAAATATAAGATTTTATAGGTACCAAATGGAAAATTCGATGTAATATATTATAGTGATAGGCGAGTTAGTCAAATTAATTTTTCAAAAGTTCAGCTCGCCATCTACTTTTTTCTTTTTGAGATAGACTCATTGGCCCGAACACTAAATGTTATCTTATCGATCTAGATTACTTACTCTCTGACCAAATAGGCTCTTTAAGCGCCCTTCTGACTGTTTAATTATATCAACTATTGTGGTAACGGAAATATAACGCTAACTAAGCTGTTGAACAGCCGAGTATCTGTATTTTCATATAAGTTTATATGTACCTTCGCATAAATACCAATCATATAAGGCTTACTTCGATTGCTTTGAATACTTACTGGTCGTTCTCAAAGTAAGGCGGCGAGTTAGTACGGTCCGGTAGGAAGAACGCCAATTGCACTGTGGAGGCCATTGCTGGAGGTTCGTCACGACCGACTTTAACTTCTTCCGCAATTACAGTGAGTAAGACGGGATCGCCCGCATGCGTGATTGCTGCAATGTCTTCGAGTGGTCTCATTAAAAAAATTTCACCTGTAAAACGATGCAAGTATCTTTAAAATTAAAATGTATACTGTATAGATGCGCAAATCTATCTCACAATTCGATTTTATTGTTGATCAGATCTGAGCAAGTAAGCGTGTTTTAAATGGTAAGTGCTCAAATAGGAGATAACCTGAATCTCATGTGATAGCTACTTATTATATTATTTAATAAATTTCCTCTAAAATATACTATAGTAATTATATATATATTTATCTCAGTGGAGAAAAGAATTCTGCCCACTCCCATAACAATTGACTACGCTAATGCAACAATCGACCGATAATAATGCCAATTTGACAAAAATGCATTTTGGTTGTTAAAAAGCAAAGCTAAAAATGTTTATAATGTTACTCTTTTTTGAAAAACACAGTTACTTGTTTTTATACTCATGTACAAAGTACAAACATTACATCAGTTTGGTGCAATGTCCAACTGTCTGAATTCAATATAAATATTAAGGATGGACTCATAAAAAAAGTGTTTTCAGTATTGAAGATGAGATATATGCCGTCGGGGGTTCTTCAAGATTTTTATTTGCAACCCAATTTGAATGAAAAGTATAAATATAAGAACGTAAATTATGAAAATATGCTAAAATGCGCAACAACCTAACGAGAATATAGCATATTTAAAAAAAAGAAAAGAGGAGGAGACGAAAGTTTATAAGTACACACATGTACAGAAATGCAGTGGGGCCCAGGCACGACGTGTTTCGAAGTCTCGTCTTCAACCAGCACAAAAACAGGCCGCAGTCTATAGAGCCGACTGCAGCGGCTCCACTGCCTGGGCCAGAGTCATTGCCGTCAAACTGGCAATGAACCAGAGAAGCACGAAACAAGGAAGCTTAACCGCAATCATTGTGACTTGGCTGCGACTACGGGAAGGGCGAAGGCAAAGTCGTTGCTGAGCCTATAGCTAAATTGCAGGTCCAGAACTTGGTCACAGCGCACATTGAAGATGAGTTTTGCCATCTAACGAGTCAAGCGATGGACCGGATTCAAGTTGGCCCGTTCGATTGCTGGTGGTTATGTTAATATCTTTTTGATGTCATTGGTTAGCTTTTTCTATACCCTGCTCTTCGCATACAAATCTGTTTTTTCATTCCTATCTTCCAGCTACAAAAAATCTGAAACTCTTTAATGCGCCTTTACATAATGTATTTTTTAGCAGTGTTCTCTGTATAAAAACTGCACTAATCTAAACTACACTCACACTGATTATAGTCTGCTCTAATACATATTTATATACATTAACCGAGCCCACCAGAGACATCCTTTCTCACGATATAATATATATTTCATTCAGGTAATGGCGTATACAGAATCAGTTCTCAGCAATTATGGAAAGAGTAATGATAATTCGCCATCCCAATAACATTTATTATGCTTCGGTTTTTTTTTGCAGTAAATTGATTTGCTATGTAACTTTAATATTTGGTGGACTTTGTATTCATTTGATTTCTTTGTTCAAGGTAGGAATGAGAGCTAGGAAGTTACTATTAACTACTTTAAAATAGACTTACCACTTGTATCATTGATGTCAAAAAAAGAAGTAAATGGATTATTTTCAGAAACTAAGCCATATCGAACTTCGCGCGGGTTCCCCTTATCGCCATCTTCCGCATGAACTTGCAATATCTATTATTTAGGGATTATAAGAATACACTCTTTATTTATGTATACAAAATGTAGTTTACCTTATCACCAGGAAGAATACCGGATTGTAATTTTGTAACTGGAGGTGCTAAAGTAAATACAGGCGGCTGATCTTGTACATCTTCAACAATAACAACGATTTCTATACCAGCAATATTGCGTCCATCTTGTCCAGGCTCGGCATATGCATCCTAAGTGGAACAAGAATTTAGAGTAATGCATCTCAAATAGCCAAATAACCCAGATAAACGTACATTAGCAAGAATTGTCAAGTGGTACATAGCTTGCTTCTCAAAGTCCAAAGGACCCAATAGGAAAACTGTTCCTTCCGTTGTCTCGGCTGATATAATTTTTTGTCTTATAGCAATTAGGGGCGAACCCTAAAGTTGAAGCATGTTAATATTAATTTAAGTATGTTCCCAATTCAACTCACCCATAGCTCGAGGTAGACTGGCTTTTGAAAAAGTGGATTTTTTCGGGCAATGACATAATCAAGTTCTGTACCTCTCTTTGCGTCCTTTAAAGAGAGTATTAAAATTAAAAAATAAATAAGCATTAAATAGAGAATTCAAATGTATTTTAAAACTATAATAGACGATATATACAATCATAAATCATAAATATAATATTAAGAAGGTTAGTAAAATTGTATAATGCCTCGTGACTAATTTAATGAATTGAAATTCTTAGGAAAGCTTTACATAATAAAATTGAAAGACTTTAAAGATCTTTTGATCTGCACTCACCTCAGGTATCATAATGATGCCCGGCTTATGTGGAAATATGAGGTCATGTGGTGTACTAAAGTTGGTTGCTGTAATTGAACACAATTGCGTAGCCATGCCACCATTTGTGTCCTTTACCGAGACTTGAAAGTCGTAGAAGCGGCCTGACTCAAGGCGTCGTTGCAGCACAACGTTTGCTTGACAGACAGAATTGTACTTGGTGCATGGAAGCGATTCCACCTTGAAGGTGGACGAGGATACATCACCCATAAACTCAAAGGTCAATGGATAGTCGAACTCCTCGTCTGTTGCACGCAATCTGTAGATTACAGACCCGACCTGTGCGTCAGCCGGCACCAGAACTAGTCTCATCCGCGTCGAGGGGTCGAATTTGGGATCCACTCCGTGAACGTGATGTAGACACAGAATTCCAATTAGGAGGCTGATTGTCAGCAATCGATAGGCGGTCATTGCGCTCAGCCATAGGCCAAATTGTAAAGTTGGTCGACACTGACGTTGTTGAAGGTGAAGCTGGGAGGTAGGTGGTTGATGATAGTAGCATTCTTCTTGCCTTCGCTGGCTAGCATCTGAAGTCGTGTTGCTTGCAGCGGTTCTCAGACCACAATATGGCTCATGTGTTAGGTTGTGACTTTTTCTGCGGAAAATGTTGCTACTGCTGGAAGCCATTGCTATAATGAAAGTCGAAGCTATATTTTGTTAAAATACATCAAATTTTCTTGTTTCATTAATAGCCAAACTTATCTCATTAACTAATGGAAAAAAATCAAAAGCTTTTCACAATACGTATCGAACAAAAATACTTTAAGCACATTTTTACTAATCTTGCTAATTATAAACAAATATATTTTTAATATTTTTGATCGGATCATTCTCCGAATTTCGGCGTATATTCTGATCGGTCCTTTCTTTGTAACATACAAAAGAATGCGTGATACATCGCAAAGCATTTATATTTTGCATCATGAAGACATCGAGCTACACCGGTCGAGCTACCTATGTTTGCCCATTACTATAATTAATAATTGATCATTTGAAATATATTGCTCCATTTACTCATAAAAGTTAAGAGCAACCATAGTGTGATTATCCACAAATTTTATTAAAGTCGTAAATGCAACATGAAAGTTGCGTAATAAACAATTTCATTTGGAGGTCTCTCGAAAGAACAAGCGACCAAGCAAGAGCAGCTTAATTTATTTTAGAAAAAAAATGTGCTAAGAGAATTTCGAAAGGTTCTTAAAACTTACAGGTATTAGCCCTTGACAAATTGCCAAGCACTCAACATGGAGTTGACAACGTCTAATGACCCAGTTTTAGCAACGGAGCTTAAACTACTTTCAAATAAGTAGGTTATGTCGTACACTGTGCCGCATATGTACTGATATAGATCATTGAGGATGGTTGCCAGCAAGACACTTAGTTTTATTGCATTAATTTCATTTAAAATAAATTAATTTGGCTTTCGAAAACTACAACTTGTGGTACTAAAAACATGCAAAAAGGTAAACTTTTTTTTCTTCTATATTTGTTGGTAATGAAAGAGCACGGCTAGTATTCATTTGATTGACCTGATTAACGTTATATGCTATTAAAGACAGCTTAAATACAGATCGAACAAATTGGAATTCTACATATATCAGGCAAACTTGTTCCACAGAATGTTTGATAAATACCTCTTTAGTAGACGATTATGTATCGACGCGGAATAAAAACGCATTGTACGACATTAACTCAAACGGCACAGAACATTAAGTGGTCACGTCTTTCTCTGCTAAAGCTCGACATGTTTTTAACGTGAAGTAATGTGTAACAATTACGACCGGTACTTAAATGTTCTTTCAGAGAGAACATTTTTTACGAGTAGCACACGTGGAACTTTTTTAACTAACTTTAACAAACTCACACTTTCCACTTCAAGCCAAACAAAATACAACTGTTTAAGCTAGGGCTTTAGTTGGACAGAAAGAATGTTCATTGTTTCAGCCTCTCCAGATAACTATATTTGTATTACTGAAAGGCCTACATATATTGATGTGGATACAACCAAAAATTTACAGAATATTGCAGTCAGGAACTATCGACAGCATTTAACTGTCTTATTTTGGAGCTCCAGCTCCAGAACTGTGGAAGATACAGATGTTTTCAGACTTGGCGTTTCCCCTACGTCCGTGTGTAGATAACACAGGGGTTGTCCGCCCGAGTATATATTCTAATTATCAAGTCGCTAGGATACCAGATATAAAAATATTTATCATTTGCATGCCGCTATCGGGCACATCGGGAAGATAGTAATACTAAATAAATCGCTCGAGAGAGAGAGAGAGAATCACATATTTCAAGTTGGTAGCTTCAATATTGAAATGGTTTGCGTGCATAAGTTAGTAAGTTAAGTTAAACATTGAATTCAGGAGATATTCCGTCTTTTTTTTTAAACATATTTCCAAATAAAATTAACCGAAAGAGCGTAGTATTGAAATTAAAGTAAACTAATTCTGTATGTTGGTGCAAAACTCATTTAAAAAAAAAATTAAAGCAGAGTCAAGCAGAGGAAGTCCAATGTAACACATTTGGGGACTACACATTTTGACTGGGATAGCATTGAAGATTGGGCCTCAACTCTTAGCAGTACGCTTCTACTCCGAATTTGGGAAATGGCCAACTGTATTTACTGCCGCTGCATCTCCATTTGCGTCTTGTTTAATGCTGCTCAAACTGCGAACTCGAACTTATTGTCAATCCGGTTTTGTCCGTCGAAACAACCGTCTGGCTTGTATGCTAGTTGCATTTGCGAATTTCCAGTTTGTGCAGCTGCAGTGCGCTGCACTGTCGTGTCCTTAGCTGCAGCTAGCTACATGCGAATGACCAGTTATGTCAGTCGATTTGGATGGAGTCGGCTTGAAGCGAGGCGAGTCAGCCAACCAGCCAAGCAGCCAGCCAAGCAGCCAACCAACCAGCCAGCCAGCCAGCTTGTGGCCACCCTCGCACCCTCGTATTTGGCGCTGAGTCGTTTGAATTTACGGCCAAGTATGTTGCAATATTATGTTTTGCCCGCATTTGGATTAGACAGGCTCCAGCATAAGATACATAGGAGTGTAAGTGTTCATTTGTAAGTAAAGCGTCAGTCTCCGTCTCAGTCTCAGTCTCAGTCTGAGTCTCAGTCTGCGTCTCAGTCTGCGTCCGAGGCTCAGTCTCAGTCTCAGGCTCAGTATCAGTGTTGGTCTCAACCTCAGTCTTGGTCTCATTCCCAGTTTCAATACATGCCTCCAGACCCTGCCTGCAACTCTTTTGAGCTTACTGGTTTTAAGACCTCGGCAATATTGCGCAACCATATTTGTGCCATTTGTTTAATTTCTCCTAACATACATACGATTCAAAATCTCCCACCGAACTGCATGATGCGGTTTGCTTAGGCGACTACTAGACTTGACACTTCAACATGTCGCTCAATTCTTAAATTGTATTTTCTGAAAGATTTAGCTATATATATATATATATATATATATATATATATATATATATATATATATATATTATATATTCTCTGATATACACTCCACCCAAGCACGGTGCTACTCTTTCTTTCTATGCTTTTTGCATACATACAAACAAGATACATACATTACCAATATTTCGGATACCTTAATAAAATTCTACTGATTATTGCAATTCCAATGATTCATGCAATTTTGAAAACATCAAAATATAGATAACTAATGTATAAGAACTACGTCTTTTAATGATACTCTAAATACTGAATTTGATACCAAAAAGATCCTCATATAGAATACCACGCCTGTTGTATTTCTGACAGTATTACGTTTGCAAAATCCGGAAAATGTATTATCTCACAAATTCGATTTGTTACATTGGAAAAAATTTCATTTTTTAGTTGTGTTCTGAAAGAAACACAACATTTATCCAATTTGTTAAGCTTCTGTATTTTTTATTATTAAACGAAGGCAAAAACATCAAATTGATAACTCTAGTCAAATTTGGTAGTTATAATTGTTCATTGACTCGATCTATATTTTCTAGCACAGATATAAACTAATAAACATTCAGAAATACTTCTCAAAAGTTTAAAATGAAAACGTGTATACTGTAAAATCTAAAGTATATCCTGAGATAATGCTATATAGTTATTTCTCTTTATAATTTATTATATTTATATTTTTTTATTGAATAACAGAGCTTGAAAAATATACTACTTTTTGCTTGAACTAATTGCATTAATATTTTGTGGACAGTTTGTGAATCGGGAAATCTTTACTTCTTTTCATTTAAGGGTATAAAAACTTCGAATCGCGTCTTGCAGTGTGCTACGATTAATGTCCTTTCTTGTTTTTCGTAGTTAGTCTAGTGTGCTTCGAGACCGCGCCAAAATCGTGAGTTCACTCTACAGCAAAACAAGATTTTGGGCGTTGTTCAATTTTTAGGTTGACTTCGCTGTCTGCATGCGGAAAATGCAGCAGCTTCGTGAGCTGAGAGCTGAGAGCTGCAAGCTGTATAACTTTTGTCTGTTTTTGGATTGCGACTATGGCTTTGGCTATGGCTACGGCTATGGCTTTGGTTATGGCCGGCTGTGGTTGCACATTCAACTAGAATGAAAATTTGTGTTGCAAATAAAGTTGAACCCGATGGCAAACTAATCTGCTTCACGACAATGCCAGTCATATAACCAGCAAGCTATGCCTGGTAGGCTGGCAGCCAGCCAGCCAGCCAGCCAGCCAGCGACGCAGACTCGTAATCAACTTTTATTTAGCCGCTCTCGTACTCTGCTCCCCGTCCCGTGATATGGCCGTCCTTCACCATGCCTGCACAGATGCCTGTCCGTGTTTTCCTGCCTTCACTATTACTGGGGGATTGTTGGGCGCGTCCGTCTTGAATTTTGTCTATCCGACTTTCAGTGCGTCTGGGCACCTCGTCAGTGGGCTTATGCCCGTCTACTTTTGCAGTGTGAAGTGTGCAGTGTGTATCTACATATTTATGTACATATTTATGGTATACATGTGTGCTTAAACATTTTATTGCTGCAGCTGCGGGTGTGTTTTGGGTGTGCCCTGGTTTACAACTTTATAGGGTTCGACTATAGCATATGCTATTATTTTCAAAAATGCATTTCTTAAAATCTATTTTGATTCTGGATAAATCTCATAACATAACATGATCAATAGTCATATATGTTATTTAGATAAGGACAACAAATAAGAGATAAATCCTTCCTCACGTAGTCAGCACTTGAAGGTGCTATAGAAGCAACACACAATAAATGCGTTACAGCACAACAATGGTTAAATTAAAATGAAAGAAAAAGTTTTATTTTGAAACATTTTATTTAATAACTTTGTATAGAAAGAACCGTTGAATCCTAATAGATAATATTTTCAGTAGCCACCGAAGAAAGATGGTAGCTTTCTATATATAAAATGATAGCTGATTAACTTTTAATTAAGAACTTTTATGAATCGATTAAGAAATGTACGAACATTTCCATAGAAAGACTAACAAAATGTAGAAACCAAGAACCAGACGTTTATATAGCATATCTGTTTACTCAATCGGAAATATCTTGAATATGCTAGAATTCATAATAAAGTGATATTTCTGCAAGCGTTGACAAGGAACTTAAGGCAATGTGATGCTCTACTACACGTCATATTTATCGGACTTTACGCTCGCCGATCACCCCTGCTTTTGTCGGGGCATACAACCTTGATGAACAACTCCACATTTCTCCCGGGGATGCCGAAAACCGAAAATTAATGTTAAGATTTCATCAAACTATATAAAAACAGCTCAAGTACGTAAGAACGTTGTAGTCGTTTCATGTCCATGATTACATTATAAAAGGAACCTCACAATCCTATGACACTAACTCCTTATAAATTTGTACATTTTTGATTCCATGAAATCATGATTTTCTTAGCTTAGATCAATCCACTGCACCTATTTATATTTAACAACCAAGGTGGATGAGATAAAATGCATTTTTCATTAAAAACAACAACATAGAAGAGAGAACAAATTCTATGCGGTATTTATAATTAACAACGTACAACGCCTAAGACATGGTGCAAGCTGTGCTGTAATTTACAGCCGATTGTAAATGAAAAGCACAAACAATGCACAAATATGCGCGCGGGGCCTTAAGCCAAGCCATGGGGGCTGGACAAGGGCCAGAAAGTCACTCGATTAGTTGCGGTGCCAGCGTCGGCGTCCACGTCGACTTCATCATCACAGTCATGATAAGCATTAAAAGACTCAAGATCTACGCCGTCATCGCCTTCCTCTTTGCTTGTACTAGCCAAAAGTATTGAATAATCTGCTTGTCGCGCTCCTAATACCCTGTACCAATTTAAAATTTGTAATCATTTTCATTAATGTATAAAGTATCAGCATATTGTAGAAAATATGCATTTTGTGAACAATTAACTAGATCATCCATCTATCTAAGTTTGTTAATCTCTGTGAATATTCGATAGTACAATTGTATAATTGTAGGGTAATTGGTACAGGCTTTCCTAGTCGGATATTCTCGACTAGATTGTTCTTAGCTGTTAGACTGCCATGTTGCTGCTGCTTTGTTTCTCTTTTCAGACTCGGTCGGTCCTTAGCATCGGAGGTGGCATACGGAATGGGCAACAGACCAGCGCCAAGCTGCATTGAAATGCAGAAAAAGGTGAATAAAAGACTCGCAAATGAATGCCATAACAACAACAACAATGACAGCAGAAGCATCAACGAGAGTTATAAAAATGTGCGTGGGACAGTCAAAGAGCCAGCTGGATAGCCTTACCTTAACAAGAGTCACAGGCAGTTTGTTATTGACTGTGCTGCCTGGCGATGGTTAGGCACCAACAGCTGCCAAAGTCGACTTGCAAAAATACTCAAATTCAATCTTTACTTTATTGTTATTGCTGCTTCATTTCCCTGGACATAGCATACATGAAAATAATTGATTTAACTAATGCCATCTTCTGTCTTTAAGGAAATACGCTAAGATGCGTAGATGAAAAAATGTGAAGTCTCTAATGAAGCAATGCATCGCCGAGAGCTGATGCAAGCATATGCTACAAATAATAATAAAAGTTTTTCAAGAGTTTAAATAGTGTGAGTGTAAACAAGTAAGAAAACTCTAGTCGGGCGTAACCGACTAGGGGATACCCTGAGCCCCGTCGAACCTGTGTTTTTCAATACCCTTATATTTTGCGTAAAATTTTAAAAAAATTCAAGTCTACTCTTTAACAACCGAAAAACTTTTTTATTAAAAACCTGACATTGGCGTGGTTCGAACCTGCGTTTATAGCGCAACGTGCATCATCTCTACCAACAACGCCACCTAATTTTTTATAAAATTAAAAAACTAAATAAATTTTCGACGTCGCCTGGTGTCGAACCCGGGTCCTCATGTTTCGGGTGCGTCGCTTCTACCAACGACGCCACTCCACCGTTTGTGGAAGCGGTGGCAAATGTAAACTAAAGCAGCAGCTGATAATTCAACAAAATTCAAAAGTAATTTGCGATTCTTTGAATCGACTAGAATGCGAGCGTTTGTATGTGTGCACTCACGCATAGAAAAAGTGCGTTCGCTTGGCGCTGCTGCCACGTGAGTTTGCAAAGTAGCCAAACGTTTTGTTTAATAACTTTTTTGCTATTTAACGGATTTCAATGAAATTTTCGGCATATGATGAATATATTCTATGGGCATATTTATCAGTTTAGTAAAAGTGCCAACTCATTCGCATTTTGGCTATATTTGAGACTGAACTTTAATTGGGGAAAATTTGGAGCCGGTATCCAAAATCTAACAAAATTCGAAATTGCATAAAATACATATAAAGCTAAATACAAAATTTGGTGTCTCTAGCTTAAAAGATGGGCGAGATAGAATTTTATAACTGAATTTCGATAATGTTTTTATTCGATAACAAAAAAACGAATATATTTATCGATTATCGAAAATAAACTTGATATGCGCGCTGTATATAGGGATCTACAAAAAAAATTTCAAGTCTCTAGCTCTTCTGAGAGCTGAGATCGACGCGTTCATACATACGGACAGACGGACGGACGGACGGACGGACAGACGGACGGACGGACAGACGGACAGACAGACAGACGGACAGGGCCAAATCGATTTCTTTTGTCGTCCTGATCAAGAATATATATACTTTATGGGATCTGCCACGCCTCCTTCTGCCTGTTACATATATCCAACAAAAACATTATACCCTGATTTCCCATTTTCAATGGGCTCAGGGTATAACAAGTAAGAAAACTCTAGTCGGGCGTAACCGACTAGGGTATACCCTGAGCCTCGTCGAACCTGTGTTTTCCAATACACTTATATTTAGCGTAAAATTATACAAAAATTTCAAGTTTAAAGCATTTGTGGCAAATGTAAACTAAAGCAGCGGCTAATAATTCAACAAAATTCAAACGTAATTTGCGATTCTTCGAAGCGACTAGAATGCGAGCGTTTGTATGTGTGCACTCACGCATAGAAAAAGTGCGTTCGCTTGGCGCTGCTGCCACGTGTTTTTGCAAAGTAGCCAAACGTTTTGCTTAATAACTTTTTTGCTATTTAATGGATTTCAATAAAATTTTCGGCATATGATCAACATATTCCATGGGCATATTTGTCAGTTTAGTAAAAGTGCCAACTCATTCGCATTTTGGCTATATTTGAGACTGAATTTCAATTGGGGGAAATTTGGGGCCGGTATCCAAAATATAACAAAATTCGAAATTGCATAAAATACATATAAAGCTAAATATAAAATTTGGCATCTCTAGCTTAAAAGATGGGCGAGATAGAATTTTTTAATTGAATTTCGATTTTGTTTTTAATCGATAACAATTAATTGGGGATAGTTATCGATTTTTTAAAACAAACTCGATCTGCGCGTGCTATACACGGACCTACAAAAAAAATTTCAAGTCTCTAGCTCTTATACGGGCTGAAATCGACGCGTTCAAACATACGGACAGACGGACAGACGGACGGACGGACGGACGGACGGACGGACGGACGGACGGACGGACAGACGGACAGGGCCAAATCGATTTCTCTTGTCGTCCTGATCAAGAATATATATACTTTATGGGGTCTGCCACGCCTCCTTCTGCCTGTTACATACATCCAACAAAAACATTATACCCTGATTTCCCATTTTCAATGGGCTCAGGGTATAAAAAGGAGAAGCATAAATAGCAAGGCCTTGAAGGAACTTGAACAATAAACACTGTTTACAAATTGCTATTTGCGAGGGAAGAAATCAACCAGACTTATAATATATAATATATAATGGAGAGCAGGCGCCCTAGACGAAGGATTGTCTATGGTCAGATCACAATCACTCTATCTTGAGTCTAGCCAAAGCAATTGCGGTGTTTTATAAGTAGACTTTTAAAGAAACAAGAGAGGCCTGAGTGTAATGATGTGTGGCGTTGTACAGCAGAACGGCGACAATGGCGACCATTTCATTGTGGGCGAGATTTTCGTTATGTTGAGCTCATGCTGTTATTGTTCATCATCTGATGACTGGTAGTTCTGCACAACATGTAAATTGTCTGCTATATTCGAACCACGCCTTTAATATCTAAGACTGCTTGGTTCACTGCTTTTCCATCAGTATTACGTTTGCTGCAAACAAAACGTTTTTAGAGCCCATGCTCATTGACTGCTGAAACGTAGGCAGTAAAACAGAAGACTCAGGCAACAAACTTGAACAATTACTCTGAAAACATTGTAATCCAATAATATCGACCAGCCATACTCTTTTAGCACTTTTAATAGCTTTTAAAAGTGGTATATGAGAGCACATCATTAGGGCTTTGGGTGTTCCTGAGCTCGCCTTTTATGCTAAAGTGCTACATAAATCATTATCGAGCGACTGACAGGGGCCCTCTTCGACGTTTCTCTTAAAAAGAAAAATTGGCGCAATAGCGACTCAATGTGTTATTGTTAGTTATTGGCAACGGTAGTTGCCTTGTGGCCCGAACGACATAGATTTCATTTACCTGGTCTTGGACTTGTACTGCCGGCGCTGTTAGCGCTGTTAGCGTTGCCGAATGAAAAAATATTTGCAAAACTCGAAACACGCACGGGTTTCCACATCGAATGATTGCTATATAAATAAGTTTTTAAGCTTCATACATAAATTTTAAAATGCCGCACAGCTGTCAGAGTTAGTACTGCGGCGAGCAAAGTAGGTCAGACAAGGTCGTTTTCGAGTTGTTTTTGTCTACCCTGACTTGATGCATTAAGATACATGCATTATAGTAAATGCTCATGTCAATCTAAGTTCAATCGTGTTTTCTGGTTTCCTAGTAACTGTGTCCATGCATAACATATCTGTGCGTTGCTACCGCAGACAAAACTGTTTGAAATCTGACTGTTGTTGCTTTTTTCATATTTCTTTATTTAAAGAGTCTGCCGGTGATTGGCCAGGTCATTTGCACAAAACTATTATACATTACTTAACGTATCAGCTGGGCTTTAACAGCTTAGATAAGTCGACCAGAGTGGTTTTATGTAACGATTTAATTACTCCTAAATGTTATTTGCAATGCACTGAGTTTTTAACTGCAGACTTAAGATTCAGTTTTAAGGAGTGGTGTGGGCACGCCTTACCTCAGACGGAAACTTATTAATAGTCTACGTATACATTTTCCGAGTCTATGTAGTCTTGCATACGCATTATTAGTTCTGAAATATTGTTTACATATATAAGCCTTTTTTGTGTACATTAAAAAATAAAGTACCTTTAATGTGTTGTGATGACAGATACGAGGATCAAAATAGGTCAGCTCGGTTATATCCTATCTGCATGCTGGGACATTATTTTTTTAATTTGAATGAGATTTATGTGCGACATTTGAGACGTGTATTTAATTTAAATAGTCAAGTGGCAAAGATGCCTTATTATTCCCTGTTTCATGAATTACTCGATATAATTTTTATTTTCTTGTTCGATGGTCTCGGTTTCAAATGTTTGCATTTTTTATATTTTTATGTACAATGGAATATATTTACAAGATAAAATGATCATAAAAAAAACATGTTGCATTTGTAGCGCTTGAGTATAGGTAGCAGAAACACGTTCTTCGGTTCAATAAACCTGAATCGACCTTGTTCGACGATTAAAGATACTTTAGATAACTTTAGAGTCCATCATATTGGCTCTAAGTTATCAAGGAAGTATTTTGAACTTGTGTGTTTTGTTTGGTATTCATCGTCAGGCGAAGTATTTCAGATTATTGAGATACACTTTCATTCACTATTCCGCACTGTGAAACATTTATTAATTAATTCAGACTGCAAGACTAAATTATACCGATGGCTGCAAGCAGGTTTATGTTACACAAAATAGGCTACGATCTGATTGTTGTTTTCCGCATCGTTGTTTAAATGGTACTGAAGCTAAAGCGAGCATAAAGACCACGTTGGAGCTGGAGCTGGAGCTGGAGCTGGAGTTGGAGGTGCAGCTGTTGCCGACATTGCCTCAACTAAGTCGAGTGGCCCCAGCACCAACAACATAGGCAGCAATCGTACACAGACATAGAAAGCCGGTTTGGTTGCGTTAGTATATGTGAGAGTGGACGGCATTGCTCTCTTCTTGTTGCGGTTGTCCGAGCTCTTTGCCGATACCATAATCGTCAGTCAGTTCTATTCTCTTCTCTTTGAACGACCAACATTGTATTTTATAACAGCATATAATAAAAAAGATGTTATGTACTGGATCATTGGCGACTTCACTAATGATATTGCGTCTGTGGGATTGTATGTAAGCGTACATATGAATGTATGTACATTAGGCAATATCTGTCGTTAATTTTGGTTTAACAATATGGATGATACTTTTCCGAACAACTCCGGTTTATATATCAACTTTCTTGAATGCATATGCGTATAAGTACAACTATGATTTTCCGTAGATTAGAGCAAACACACATTTTCACATATTTCAATGAGTACAGGGTCTGAAGATTGGATTGTTTTCAGGAATGGTCAATGCGTCAATTTTATTCCAAACAGACTTAAATTTGTATTCGAAACTTTACTAGGCTTTATTTTTCGTTTGCTTTCCAGAGTCAACATATAAATTTATACAAATTCATAAAAGTGTGTAATTTTCATCTTTCTTTCGCTCGTCTGTTGCGAACTTTAATAAAGCGAGATACCTTGAATACGTAATCTCAATATAAACAAGTAAAAGTGCTCCAGATGCTTGTATTTTCTAAGGCACAAGTCTCTAGTATTTAAAATACGTCTTTTACAAATTTTGGGAGAAGGAGGGAAGGTATCCAAAATCCAAAAAATCTACGCAATCATTACAGGAACGCAAATTTGAAAAACCATGTCAAATCATCGATTTTTTTTTTCGAAAAAATTAAAATGGGATGATCTATCGAAAGAAAGATAAAGTTATACTGAGTATGGTATACAAGAGTATTCATCTAAAATTTGAAGTCTCTAGATTTTGTGGCTTATGAGACGATGCGTTAATATGGAACAGACGCACATGGCTAGATCAACTCGCCCTTATTAGGAACATATATACTTTAGGGGTGTGACACACCTCCATCTGCCAATTTTTAATGGGTTTAGAATTTAAAAATTTGAAATATGAGAATTGACATTTTTTGGGACTGTGAATATCTTACAGATTTACAGGTTGAACCATAAAACTTAATTACTGTGATAAATCTATGATGATGGATGATGAGGGAGCACTTTTCACCGGGTAGCTATAGACGTGCAGAGATTTCTAAAAATCCTACTTTTCGGACGAGTATAAAAGGACAATATATGTCTTCATTACATTTACAATTTTTAGTATACATGATTAAGAATGTTAAATATATAGAAATGTTTTAGGTTCTTATACAGTTTTAATGAACGAGGGATATATATTATTTATTTCATTTTTATTAGCAATGCATCATTGACATCGATTAATCGTGAAAATCATTTTTATAGTGTATTTAATTCTTTGTATTTGTGATATTAATCTAATTGTTAGCGGTCTGACCTTGGCAACTCTTCGTGTGGCCATTGCATGGTGAAATTTTGGAACCTAATATTGTTAATCGATTTACTGGGACTTGGCCTTAACATTTTCCAGCTATTTTAGTGGGCTATAATAGTTTAATCGGAACTGTGTATGCAGGACAGCAATAAAAAAGTAAAACAAACTAAGCTTATAACACTTTCCTTCAGCTATTCCGTGCTTGTATGTATTATATATATTATAATATTTATATTATAATACTGGGTATACTTTAAGTATGTGCTCAAATATTAGAATGGATATGGTTGTTACAACTTTTATAAACTCAAAAAGGATTGTACTGAATTGGAAGCGGGGGGTATTGCGCCATGTTTGTATATACTTAAGAGACAGAATTGAGCATAGTCTACCTCACGAATTACACATTCTGCTGATCCGGACGACCAGCTACGTCGGTTTGACCAAGTGCATTTTTCCGTCTGATTTTGCCCGTAATGAATATATTGCTTATGGATAATTCCCATTTGTTACCATTCATTAACTACGTTAGAGTCAAACTGAGTTCACACAAAGTAGTTGAGTCTTCGGTAAACATACATTTAGTTGTCACTTTGTTATATGGATAACGTGAAAGCTCCATTAATAAAGTGTGGCATGGCGAGGGGCTCAGGATAACCATGAATAAAGGGCACACTTGGTGGCGTACGCACATATTCGTTGGTCAGGCGTGTGTGTGTGCATGTGTGTATGTATATAATAAGTAAAAGAATGGGTCAAATCGAAGTTTTGCGTAGGGCTTCAGGATATTGCTTAGTCGGCCGCCACTCCCGACTAGTCCACTGTTATTTGATGTTAAACATTATCAGTTTTATATGTTCAACATGGCAAACTCATTCTAGTGCTTAAATCACGCGATGCTCTGCTGCACAGGTTTTTATAATATTGAGTTTTGACACCCTTGTATAATATGCGGATACTCAAATATCTGCACTGACGTAATTCTTGAGTAGGAGAAAGCAACTGTGCATAGACACCAGAAATTGACCTCAGAGTTCACGTTATCTAAATAAATTACACGCAAGCAAACGGTTTATTTAGATTTAGGTTAATTGCATTGGGTTTTTTGAGGTTCCCACACATACAATAGTACACATCTAAGTAAAAATTGAGTACTCGGCACTAGTTTATGCATTTCCATTTATTGTTTATCTCTGCGTTGACGGAGATAAAAGGCTAGCACTCTCAACAAAGCCGAGTCTTAGGCACAAATGACTCGGTAGCTTTATATCTTTCTTGTTCTAAGTACCTAATTTTATATACTTGAACTATTTTAAGTGTAATCGATCAATCTCGAAAGTCTATACAGTAATTGAAATGGAGAAGAGAAGAGAAGAAGAGTTGTCTAGACAGCGCTATCACGCCTTAGGCCATCGCCTTAGAGTTACTCTGAGTTGCATCTGTGAATGTACACTATTATTTACTGCTAAAGTCTTTTGCGAAAACAAGCTAAAGTCTATAAATGTTTGTCTTTTTCATATTTCTTTATTCTTTATTTTTTTTTCTTTACGATAAGTGTATATTTAATGAAAACTCAAAAGCTTAATGCAATAGTTAATCTGACGTTGCTAAGAACCAAATGCAAAGCCGCGATGTATGGAAAATTACGGAGAACAAGCACAATTCTCTAATCGGGAGCTCGAACATAGTATGAAGTTAGTGGCGATCAGCTGCTTTAAATATTTTAGCTCTCATTTCATATATCTAAACCAACTTGGTATAAATAAGGCTTCACAGATTGCATGGTTTTTTTTTTCAATTGTAAATTTAAAAAATATCTTGTAGGACAACGTAATTTTGACATGAATCGTTATTATTTGAAAGTCACTGAAAAATTCAGCAATTATTTTTTTAAATTTGGTTTTTGATTTTTTTTTTTAATAATTTCACACTGCAGTTATTTGGTGCAAAAGACACGAAATATTTATTTAAATTGTGTTCACACAGATTAAATGTGCTTCTCTAAAGCAGAGAGCTGTGTGTCCAAAAAGTGTTAACTATCATTTAATTTTAGTAAACAATTTAATAGAAATTAAGCTTTTGTCTATGCTTACACACAATTTCTCTCGCAATTACGGAGGGTTTAATGTCATTTTATTATTACGTAGCGCGAATACAAATGAAAAACTCTTCAAACGCCCGTACAAAGCACAATTTAACATAACCTCTTGACCACGTCTAAAGGACTGCGGGTTTGATTTGCGATTCAACTTCAACGCGAGAAGTCCGAGCCAGTACGGTGTATATTAAATATTTCTACTCTTGGAATAGCACGTTTCGTGTCTGAGTCAACTAACACACTGGAACACTTGGAATGGCCAATGGCCATGGCTTTCGTAGCTGGTTGAAATTCAAATGAATTGACTATTTAAGAATAATTGACGTCCTTAAGACAGGAACAGCTCATTCTTGGAATACATTCCTTTTACTTATATTTATGTGACATTGAATATCATCATCAATCCGATTCGTAATAATTTTTTACGAGTGTTAGGGCATACACCAAAAATATTTTTGAAACACCCCAATGGGATTTGCATGCCAGTTCTTGTAATGACCTCTCTGGTACTTGCCGTAAAGTCTACAGCCATGGTTACCACTCGTGGTCATAACAAGCGACTGGACTTTCCATTAATTCGTAGATATTCATGAGCTCGGCCGCAGTGGCCGAGAGTAAGGCAAAGGTCTACGTATAAACCTTGTGGGGACGGCTAGGAATTGTGGTTTGTTCTCCACATATTTACTGTGTCCAGCTAAAGCAAAAAAAAAAAAAAAAATACGAGAATTGTTAAAGTCGGGTACGACCAACTGCGGAATACTCGTTTACAGTTCAAACCCCAATTTAGTTATACAAACAGCAACACTTTCTAAATTGAATATTCTTTTACAGTTAAAAACGCTACTTAGTTATATAGAGACAGTTTCTAAATTGAATACTCGTTTACAGTTCAAACCCCCATTTAGTTTTACAAATATCGACACTTTCTAAATTATTGTAAGTCCATTGCAAAGCTTGGAGATGGAATCTCATAAATTGTGAAAGATAGTTGTTAGCTATTTTTCCCACCTCAAGAAGTGAATATGGGTCAAACACCCTCTCACTCGACAATTTTAGAAGACAAAGCAGAATACGTTTAATCAAGTGGTGGCCCACACTACACCAAGCGACTAGCGTTAAAAGCACCATAATTAATAGAGTTTATAATATAAAAACTAAAGTAGTTACTGATATACTACACCTTAATGTTCAGTTTTTCTATAAATTGTTTCATGCTCTGCACAGACACTGAAAATGGAAAATGGACAAAGCCATTTTAATATACCCTTTTCTTTTTGCGAAGTGGCAAAAATGTGAGAAGTTCTATATATTTACATATATGTATGTATGTATGTATGCATGTATGTTAGTAGTTCTAGCCACAAGCTACCTTGGAGAAGTGTTTGAGTTTCCGGGGTTTCGCTGTGCGCTATATACGGTTAGTAAGGGTTGACTTGTTGAGGTTTCATTTGCATGCCTAAGCTATTTTCGGAGAGAGTATGCGGGAATGCCTAATTATTACTTGTTTGCTTCAACTGTATTTGTTTGACCGCCAGTTAGAACAAGAAATTCTAATTTGATGACACACATAAGTACTTTCACTTTGATTTGCGTGCGTTTAATTAATTAAAACAGCCAGTTGGCCATATTTTCAAACTCAAATGCCGAGTGAATATGGGTCACAAACATTTGTGGAATTACCTCAAGTGAATTTTATTAAAATATTATGATATGCCTTTCCTTTTTATTTACACTATACACACACTAATACACTTCAAAAATTTGGATTTTAGCTTATTTTTCCTTTAGCACATTTTTTTTTTTTTTGGGTATTGAAATGTTACCATTAGCACATTTCTAAGTTAAAATTGATCGATAATGAAAATGTAGGAATAGAAAATCGTACTAAACTAAAAAATATCTTTAAAACAAATTGCAGCCTTCGGGTGTTCGTACAGGAATTCAGGCATCATCATTTATCGGAAGCTTTTTGACGCATTAAGAACAAATTTCAATAATTACTCCAATTTGACGATATAACTAATGTATAGAGAAATGCATTTTCTATCCCACACCATGCATATGGTGATTCAGAGGAAATATTAGTCATATAACACGAGCGATTACTATGATTTATGTGGGCTTTACTTTAGCATATACATCAAATGTTCTTTACCCCACATCAATTTATATTCCCGTACTAACTTTAGCATATATTTCATCCATTTTGGTGCTATCTAACAATATAAATCAATACCCATGTGCTGTGAATGAGTCTTTCAACATTACTTAAAACTGACTAAAGCATTCCTAAACACCAAAGAAGCTTGTACGTCATTATAGGTCTTACAGAAACGTACAATACATATTTATACACAGTACAAATCAAAGTTGTCAAAATAGCCTATTGTAAACTGAAAATGCTACTAATTCCGAATTCGGCACGCATTTATAGATTTGGTACGTGAAATTCACTGTTGTTTTGTTTCTTTTTTTTTACTTATTTATGTATATATAAATTTAGGATATATATTTAGCATAATTGAATATTTAACTATCTTATATATGGGCAAACATACACATTTGATGATGAATATGTCGATTAACTTCTAGCTGGGAGTGGAACTGGTAATCTTTATGAGTCTCCTTCCGCATCGGCTTGCATATATTAGGCCACAAATATCCACTGAACAACACGGTATTTGGTCGGAGTCTTCGCACTTGAGTCCCGGAGAGAAGTTGAAATTAAAGTTCGTGAATGGCTTCATCGTGGTCTGAATTTTTCAACCTTTCCAGCTGGGTTTGTTTACAATTGATTTAGGTAATTCTCATTGGAATGAATTTTAGAAATGACTTAAATAAACATCCGCTGCTGACTGGCTGAAGCTGACTGCCAAACGCAACAAAATTGAATTATGCATCTGCGACGTTGCCCAGGTAAAGTTTAGGCCCGACCCAAAGTTTGCAGTGTTTGCTGTGAGTTTCACGTGCTGACTGTCAAAGCAAATAAAAATAACAAAATGGCTTCACCTGGCACCTGTATCCTGGCAACATTCATTTAAACACCTTGGACGTGACGTTCAAGTTGTTGTTGCTGGCAGAGAACGCTGAGCTCTGCCGAATTTGACGCTGCCACGGTTAGCCCGCCCATTGCTACTGGAGCTTCCTAACATCCATTCGGATTCCTGCAGTCTGCAGTAGACCTGTGGACTCTCACTAGTCGCTATAGCTTGAGGAAGCATACGCTGCAAATCGGGTGAAATATTTAATGATCCCGTTTGTTTATTGAATTGCAGTCAAAAGTTTTGGCACGGACGGAAGCCCTGCCCAGCGCCTTCCCGTCGACTCCCCCAGCCCCCATCAGTCTGTTAGCCGCAGAGCTTATACGCATGCGACTGTGAGTGTGAAGATGGCGCAATTGCTGCAGTCGTCTACGCCAACGGCAACGGCGATGGTAAAGTCAACAGCATATCCAAAGGTAAGGCGGCAAACCTGCTATAACGGGAATATTGCTACGCCGATGTCGACGGCGACGGCGACGGCGACGATGACGCCGACGTCGACGCTGATGCCAATGTCGGCGTCGACGCCCGAAAAGTGAAATAGCTTCTGTCAATATTCTGTCAATGGGCATATTTTTGCCATGCCAAGTGGGCTGATGGGTGGGAACTGATTGGGAAATGATTTCTTTGTAGAAAGTATTTGCGTATACGGGCTTCTGTTGCCGGGTTTTTGGGCTAATATTTAATCGATCTAGGCGCAACTGAAATCAAATCTATTTTACCTCATTAACAATTTTCGTTTTTATTGTCATAGAAATGCAACTCATTTGAAATAACACACTAAATCAGATTTGTAGCCAATAATACATTTCAATCGAGCGCATATCAAATACAGAGGGCTCTTAAAATAAGATTTCAAGTTTGAAGACATGTAACTTATGATATATCATGTACATATATCAGATACCATTTACATTGCATCACATACTACAAAAGTATTATCGGCTAAGCCTATTACAAAATCGATATTTTCTATTTTTCGATTAGGGATGTGCTAATAGGCGAAACAAATAATTTATAGGTCAATGCGCTGAAGGCGTCAAAAATCTTTGAGAAATACATTTCATTTTTATACCCTGAGCCCATTGAAAATGGGAAATCAGGGTATAATGTTTTTGTTGGATGTATGTAACAGGCAGAAGGAGGCGTGGCAGACCTTATAAAGTATATATATTCTTGATCAGGACGACAAGAGAAATCGATTTGCCCTGTCCGTCTGTCCGTCCGCCCGTCTGCCCTGTCCGTCTGTCCGTCCGCCCGTCTGCCCGTCCGTCCGTCTGTCCGTATGTTTGAACGCGTCGATTTCAGCCCGTATAAGAGCTAGAGACTTGAAATTTTTTTGTAGGTCCGTGTATAGCACGCGCAGATCGAGTTTGTTTTAAAAAATCGATAACTATCCCCAATTAATTGTTATCGATTAAAAACAAAATCGAAATTCAGTTAAAAAATTCTATCTCACCCATCTTTTAAGCTAGAGACACCAAATTTTATATTTAGCTTTATATGTATTTTATGCAATTTCGAATTTTGTTATATTTTGGATACCGGCCCCAAATTTCCCCCAATTGAAGTTCAGTTTCAAATATAGCCAAAATGCGAATGAGTTGGCACTTTTACTAAACTGACAAATATGCCCATAGAATATGTTGATCATATGCCGAAAATTTCATTGAAATCCGTTAAATAGCAAAAAAGTTATTAAACAAAACGTTTGGCTACTTTGCAAACTCACGTGGCAGCAGCGCCAAGCGAACGCACTTGCACACACACATACAAACGCTCGCATTCTAGTCGATTCGAAGAATCGCAAATTACGTTTGAGTTTTGTTGAATTATCAGCTGCTGCTTTAGTTTACATTTGCCACAAATGCTCTAAACTTGAAATTTTTGTATAATTTTACGCAAATATAAGTGTATTGGAAAACACAGGTTCGACGAGGCTCAGGGTATACCCTAGTCGGTTACGCCCGACTAGAGTTTTCTTACTTGTTTATTCTAATTTCCTGATATAATAATATAATTATAGCATAATCATCTTAAGATCTATTAAGGTTCGTAAATCGGACATATCACTTTTTGATCCAAAAAGAAAATTTTTTAGTCTGTCACTTCCCACTACAACGTTCTTTATTTCTTTGCCCTAACGCTACTTGAAGCGTTCTGTCAAGAGACAGGGTTTATTTTCACTAGAGAAGCTTACGTGTTCTCATATGGATGTACGAGCTTGTATGCTTGTATGCGTGAGAATCTTATCCGCACTTCTTTTCGAATTTGCGTCAACCTGTAAAAAATGCGCACAAAATGCAAATAAAATATGCTCTAGCATTAAGAGCGAAATTAAAATCTTAAAGGAGCGCAGCGAGCATCTACTGCTGACCATTTCCTGGCGCTTAAACCAGTTTTCTTTGGCGGTGGCAACAATTAGCGGCTATTTAAATTGCGGCACATGAGCCACTATTAATTACAGCAAGTAACTTTTCTTTACTGTTGAGTGATATGCTAGAATATATCCTATTTCTAGCTACAATTATACTACACTCACTTAGGACTAAGATAATGTCTGCACTGAAGAACAAACGAGCTAAGAGTCAAGTTATTAACACCAAAGCATCTGGTTTCTAGTCACATAACATCTTTCATGAAAGCTGCCATCGCCATCCTCAGTATGCTTCAATTCAATATACCCTTTAGCGAATTGTAATGGGTATGAACACGAAGCGGCTGACGTCGAATTGAAGAAAAGTAGTTATTGCAACTATTTGGAGTAGAAGCTTAGTGCACCGTTAAACGGAAATAATAATGTCATCTGTAACTAAGTAAATAGTAAATAATATAACTCTGAGATCTCTTTATACACGTATACAATAAAATGAAGTGTAAGTAACAGAGAAAGGGTGACTTACCTGGAAACATATGTTTTTACATTCTGTACCAGGTCAACGTCCTGAACAGCTGATATTTCTGCCCATAAGAACTAGTGGATCTTAAAATATAATCGAATGGGTTAATGTTTTCGTCTATATCGCAAATGAGTGTTAGATAAATGTGTGTATATATGTCTGACTTTCAGGTTGATCAGTGCTGACCTCTACATAAGTCGACATACGTTGAATTTAAATATTTTTGGACTCTAAGACACTATTATGCAGTCAGTTCCGCCCGTTTGATTTGAAGTGGCCTTGTTGAATAAAAAACTTGCACTCTATCCCATGAACGAATTTCGCTTGTTGCGAATGTATACAATTTATACAAAGACTATGCAGCATCTAAATGTCGAATGATGTCGGTGATAAATTTATCTTCTTGAGGAGCTGTTAGACCAGTGAATCTAATGGTTCTCACTGCCAACAAAACGTATTCGCCTTTATTGGGTCTTCTCATCTGCCGATTCACTTGTTTTATTAGGCAATTAGTAGCTAGTCAAACATGAGAGAAGAATGCTTTCTGAATAAAAAAAATGTAATTTATTTTTCTGTGAATATTTCTTATTTTGATGGTGTCTTACCAACTGAAATATCTTGATTATTATAGCTTTGACAAAAACCGCTAGTCTATCAGATACCGAAGTTGTTCAAGTATATAATTATATAATTCAGATTTTATATTTAATATTTTAGTATATCAATATCACAGAAAGTTTTTTTTTACTAAATTGTGTCTTTCATTTTAATGCGAATTATAATTTAAAACATATCAAGTTAATTAAAAATAAAAGCCCTAAAGTTGAATTCCTATTCTATTGACGAATATATTTACATACATCGTCGTCTATTCTATGGACGAATTATATATTTGCATACATCGTCGTCTAACAATGCTTATATAACACGTACAAATACGGGTGGAATTATCAATTAAAATAAGATATATATATGTACGTTATATATTCTATTGTATAATAATTCTTCTATAAAAAGCAGACTGAACCATGTTTCTGTAGAATATTTATATGTTTTCCCATGTTAAAGCAAGATGATCCCTTCTGACAAAATAAAAAAAATTTAATATTCGAATACAAATGTTTTATTATTTGACAAATTTACGGAATTTGGCATTGCACTTTTATTCTTAACCCAGAAAATAGGCATCTGAATAAAAACAAACAATTATTATTTAAGTTTTCAATAACTAGGGTAGCCGTAAATAGCCCATAAAATGATAAAATCTTAAGTACAGCTTTTATCATCTCACTAAAAATTGGTTTAAGTACTCAACAAATTGAATATTGCTCGACTACTGTGAGCCCGTTTTCGAATTTTTAAAACACATTTTGTTAAACATTGCCTATAGGTTAATGGTGTTGACATTTCTCTAATTATTTGTATATAAATAACATGTAAGCAATAAATGAAAAATAAATTATAATACAATTATAAATCGTTAAGAATTTGTTTGTTAAGATAATTTAAATTGGTACTGGGTATAAAAATAGTTTTACTACTGACATACTTCTATTTACATGCACCATGTGCGGTCGTATTTACACTTATTGAAAAACCAGCGTGTTATCCAAGCGTTTTTGTTTGACAGCCATCTAGTTTCCGCATTAATATCAAATGTTTGAATATCACTCTGGAAAAAAAGCATATATATATATATATTCAAAAATGGTTGAGAAAGATAAAAATAAATTTACTATTGGCTTGGGAAAAATTCGCTTCATATCCACGCGATGCAAGTGTTCATCATGCGCTCGCTGTAGCCATTCATATTCTGATCCACTTATACAGGGTAGACACAAGCCGCATTCTTTCTTATTGCATGATTTGTCGCAATCATTATACGCACATTGGTTTACATCAGTCGCCAAATTTTTATCAGCAGCTATAATCTCAGGGACCCTAGAAGTAACCAAATCTTGTGATAAACATTTTATATGTTTCCCTCAAGTCCGTATGATACATACGTGTTTCGACTAATTTCCAATTTGCCCACTGGTCGAATGCCCACCAGGTTAAATACACTGTAAAGCACTTGCTCGTACAATAGTGAATTTTGTTTGAAGTGGGCAGAGGAAAGGTTAGGTGACATATTGGCTTCCATGAGATGTACATTCAGGTTCTCATCAATGAATAGATCAAAACGCAGTAAATCGAAGAAATTATGTCTCTTATAATTCCGAAGTGTGTCAATTAAGTCTTCCTCTTTTGCCAAAATTGTCGTACGAATAATGTTCTCAACCTGTGGCCATATTTTCGATGGGTCCATTCCTTGGTCACGTACATACGCTTCAAAAGCGGCACGCATGCTACCACCATAGCTGTTATAATATTTCCGTAGTGACGGCACTTCCCAGGTAGGCAAATAGTTGTCCGCTACAACATATTTGTCCTCAATTTCGGCATCAAATGGATGGTACTTTTCAGGACAGTAGCGAAACAGAACATCGCCGTTATAAATGTAAATTCGCAGGGGATTCACAGAGGTAATCACAACATAGACACCGATATCAAACTTATGACCGTCAACTAAAAATGGGTTCTGAATGAACTCCTGGACAAACGAATCATTCGAGTGCAAGTCGATATCGCTAATCGCGCGAACTTTAATATGACGATGCTCATTGTGCTTCTGTACAAAAAGCGCCTCCGGGTGAGCTGATGCGTACTCCAAGAATGCTTCCCTTTGACTTGGGAGGCGAAACGCACGTGGCAAAAAAGGTAGTTTCGTCGTGCATAGGTCCACTTTATTTGTTAAGTAGCCACAGCCAGGTAAATGGTTCACAAATTGATGGGCGTCGAGATTCTTGAGATTGGGAAATACCCGAAACGGATAGTCATGAGCCCACAGCAAATCCCATTCACCATTTAAATCAACTCTCTTATAACCGAAACGGTCTAAAATATCCACTATGTGCACCAAGTGCTCTTCGGTGGGACTAGTGCTATAAATTGAATAAAATCTTTCTTGAGTTGCCGACTTTGGTATTGTATTATAGAACGCGTTTCCTGCACTTATTATTTTAGTGTAGTGCGGTAAAAGCTCAACAATTACTGCAGTGCCCACTGTTGCGGTCAAGAAAAGCATAACGGCTCGTATTGGTATCGTTTTCAACGTTAATATCTTATTGCGATTCCCTGATACCTGAAAATGTGAAAGTTTGATGAAAATAACAACTGAATTTATTTTTTTCTTGGCAATTTTATTTTTAATATACTTTATGTTCATTATCCATCTTTGCCTGCTCTTCCGATATTGGTTCTGATTTCATTGTACTAAAAACAAATTAAGTTAATAACAGAAACAAAATTTAAACAAAACGATTTAATCACAATTTATAGAAACAAAAAATGAAAAAGAGAAAACGAAACTATCGATATATTTCAGTCAGCTGATATTCTCAAATTACTTGGATGAAAACAATATTAATCGATATGTATCGCAAGATTCGAAATCCAGGGCTGCAGAGATTTGTGGCGCCATTAAAAGCCACCTAGCGTTAAATTTCCACAATCAAAGTTACCTGATCGCCATATGCATTAACACTCGCCATAAAGTGGCATTACTATCGCAGGAGAACTTTAATAAGCTACGCAGCAAGAAAAATGGCGCGCAAGACAAATCGAATTTTAAACATTAAATTCTGTATTTATTGTTGTGTAAATATACGGATTATACAGGCACCGCGGCCACTGCCGTAATCGATCGTCAGCATTTAATGAAACAGAGCTCAATGGCACCAGAATATATACGTAGACACGGGGTATCCGCAAAATACGTGTGCCGCTTGTTTGCCGAAAAAAGCCACAGATCTGGTTTGCTTAAGTAGTATGCGTCAATATCAACCTGGAGGACGACGTAATAGCCACAGCAGAGGATATAGTACTTGTCACGATTGCTGGAAAGGTACTCGGAGTCTGCGGTAAGGAAGCTACGACGGCGATTTCAAGGTGCCCTTCATATGAAACGTTTGCGCTCATCATTGCACAGCAACAAACAGGCAAACACCAAGTGTCCCTTTCTTTCATGAGTATCGCCTTTACTTAACGCAGCGGAAGTCCCAGATACGTTTTACAAAATAGGCCTAAAGCAATCGTGTCTGTGATTAGGCCGTTAGCGCTCAAATTCAAGCCAAAGGCTACGACGCCCATACTCCTTTCTTTTCCCCGCTACAGAAGTGGAATCTGCCATACTCGGCACAGAACAGCTTTACTTTAGAGACTTACTCAAAAAGTTTCAGTTCGCAACTCTTCCAACCACTAGCTACAACAGTCGAGTTGTGGCACACGATGTTGTGCATTGCATCGAAACTTCAGGAATTTCTGTCTTCGAGAGCTCCGACGTCCATGGGCAAATGCATTTCACATGGTTCCGTTGAAAACTGGAGGACGGTGTGCTAACGGCACCGCGGGAAAAAGTTATTACGAGCGAGGATCTAGCGTATAATCACATCCCCATTGGACAGCGTTTTTACCCGGTACGAGTTTGGTTCGAAGACCGCAAACGAACTTTAAAGCCCTTCATAGACTACATTCATCATTGCTTGTTAAGCACGAAAAACATCTTCGGTCAGAAGCATGCCTTTAGTCCTCAATCCCAGCAAGTCCAAACTTGCATGCACGGAGGTACCATCTGGGTCTATACGATCAATGTTTAAAGACTTTCTCACTGATAGAACAAGTCAAAGTCAAGGAGTACTCGCTGCCAAAGACGACATGCTCAATTACAACCGTCACTGTATCCCACAAAAATTTCATCCTACTAAAATGCATTGTCCCAAAGTATTAGTCTCCGAGATCTAGATGCCAAATTTTCAGGTTCGACCATGGTCAGCTGGACATAGTGACGTTACCAGTAGTAAACATGTACTGTTTAACTATGATCGATCGTTTTTCACTGTGGCCGGAGGCATTGCCACTAAAAACAAAGCATTTTGGTCCAACTAAAGAAATCCTTTGGTTACCCTAAGACCATCACCACAGACCAAGGCATACTGTTGCAATCTACTTTGTTCAAGAGCATTCTGAAGCTGCCCGGTTGTAGGCTGAGTCGCATAGTGATGTATCAACCGCACTCAAACGGGATAATCGAGAGATCACTCAAAGCTGCCCTAATAACATCAGCATTATCGTGGCTGGATTGGAGTGCTACTCGATCTCAGGACTTGCTACCAAGAAAACATACACGCATTTTATGTATGGCAATTGCTTGAGACTGCCAAACTATATATACTATTGTATAAGGATTGCCACCCAGGGCTTTTTGTGGAAAAGACCAAGATCACATGCGTTTAACTCTATTAACATCTGCGGCTCAGCCCAGCAAACAGAGTGTGTTTTCCTTTGCACAGTCAAAGCCAAATAATAGCCAGACGTTGGGTACCTTTACACAATCACGCAGGAAGAGATAGATATCGCCAAGGTCAGCAATTAGTATGGAACGAACTTTTTTCTGGGCTTTGAATAGTCAATATATGAAATCTTTTTAGCAATAGCTATATTGCGTACGAAATCCTCACTTGGGAATTGGAATGAAACAAAAGGCCTCATTAATTAGGCATATATATACTTAGGATTCCGATTCAACTGGAAGGGATTCACATAGAATGCCTTTAAAATAACAACAAATTTGCAGCAGTTACAAATATTTATTTCGTTAAACGATTTTTTTTTTTTTAAATGGTGTCTAAGCGTAACAGAAATGCAGAAGATCTTAAAAAGAAACTATTACTAAAATATAAATTTAAAAAGGTAGTCCGCGAAGTCATCATGAACAGTCAATGGCTTGATGAAAATTACGAAGATCACCAAATTTCCGCCAATGCTAAAAAAAATATCGCTTTACTAATGCGTACGAAGCGAAAAGTTGGAGTGCTTACAACAACTGTAAGTTATATACTTAGATATATTTTTTAATAAAACGATATTAATCAGTAACTTAAGTAGTAATAACTTAAACATATATTTAAGATTTAATCTTAACATGGCAGCTTAAAGATATAGAAAATGACTGTTACAACTATTTTTAATCAAGCGAAGCATTTTTCATTTGGGGTACAACTGAATTTAACAGATTAGTTTCTCTTTGAAGTTTCTAAAAATTGATCGATCTTAAATACATATTTATTGTTGGTAATATTGTGATTGTCCTTTGCAGGATGGGCAATAATACCATATCGGTAACAGTAACATTCATCCGGGTTTCTCAATCAGGTACTGTAATAAATTGATTACACAGGACAACAGGAATTAGTGATCAATAATAAGAATATGCTAGAAAGTCTGTTTAGATATTCCAAGCTACGAATCAGATCATTTAGAAGCTTATCAGTCCAAGATGGCAAGACCCGCCCAAAAAAAAATGTATATATATTTAATAATAGTTACGCTCCAAAAGTAGAATACCATTCTTATCCGTAAAACATTTAGACAAGGGCCTTTCTGAATACATATTTTAAAATTCAACTTTATCTTCAAAGCTTCTCGTATTTATGTTGACTGACGAACTTTCAAAAGGACTGGTCAATAGACATTCACTTTGTCAATGAAAATATAAAATAATAAAATATTTGTTTAATTAGGAAAAATCCTTAATACGAACTCCACATAATATGCGAACAATAGCTGATCGAAAGAAACTGTGTATTCTGTTTGCTAGATTGAGATGCTTCCTGTGCTTTCCACCGGTATGTACTACTTCTTAAACATGCCTTGTATTATTTTAGAATGGGTTATATTACAGAAATTGCGTGCTCGCGTGGTTCCTGTTATTAAATACATTTCGGTTAGTCCGGGGCGTACAATTATAAGACAAGGAGACAAGCCGCTTGCAATTTTTTTTATTTTAGTGGGAGAAGTTGAGATGATGAGAAAAGATGGCCCAAAGGTAAAATTGAATAAAAAGTTTAGGTTCGTACATGGTTTAAAAAATGTTTAAGTCCAAAGGCGAAATAATTTTTGGGCCTGGTGATTGCATTGGTGATATAGGAATTCTCGAAGACAGCATACGCCTGTACAGTTTTATAGCTAAATGTAAGTACCTGATACTAAAATGATACGTGGATCGCAGTCCATCACCATGTTAGCCATTATTAATATTATCTTAATTATTCAACAAAACGTACTTACGTATTTACTATTGTCAAGGAACTTAATCTTACAATTGTAATATCCTTTTATACCCTAGTATTCTACATCATATAGGTCGTATTATTATTTCTATTTAATTGTAGGAATTATGAATCTCTAAAGCAAAGGGTTATCAATTTATCCAGTCAATATCCTAGTACTTAATCAATTTCAAGCATGTATATACACGAATATATATATATACTACATGTGGGTGTAATGTTGTATATATTACTGCTTATGTATATATATATATATATATATATATATATATATATATATATATATATATATATATATATATATAGTCATACCTACATTGCATTTGTAGCTGAACACGCGATATCATAAGTACGTTTGTACATGACGCTAAATTGCTGTTGCTTCGTGACCAAAAGCAAAGCCTTGCGCCAGCCAATTTAATCAGCAATAAACAAAGTTAAGTCCTAATTCGATTCAATCAAATTGAATAGCAAAACATAGCCATTCTCCCCATCCAACTCATTATATTTTACTTTAGGCATGGAGGCATTTCAAGCATTGCCTGCTAGGTATTGCAAAAAAATAGGTTGGCACCAACAACAACAACGACCCTTAGGGCCTCAATCGGATTCCCAATTTAGCTTTCACTTCGTAACGTGGTGTTTATTATTTTTATTTGATTTCGAAATTTTTTCTTCTTTTTGGTCTATTGCATTGGAATCTTCAACCCAATACATGTACTCCTATTTGTAACCGTTTTCATTTGGTGTTTGCTTCTCTTACCCTTTAAACGTGACGGCTACTTAGCGCAATGCGAACTCCTGTTACTAGTCGACAATGATTTCAATTCGATCCTCAGACCTTACATGCAGAAGATATGGAATGATAAGAGAGCAGCCTTGAAGGCTTTGGACTACTTCGATTTTCTCAGCGAAGATCAAGTATTTATATATTATATATATATTTAATTAGTGTCTAACCAAACTATTTGTTTTAGATTATAAAAGCATGCAAGCTATGTACACTTAAGGAGTATAAGCCTTTGGATACAATTTACAGCCACGATAGAGGAACACTTACAAATGTTCACTTCGTTTTGAGTGGACAATGTTTAATACTCCAGTGCCTTAATATGCGGGTATTTAGATATTTTTCCGTAGCCAATATATTTTTAAAAATATAAAGCTATATATTTACAAAGGTTATTGTAAGGAATGGGAAAAAAGTATACGAGCTAGTGGACACCTTGGATAATGAATCTTTAAATATGAATAGTGATGGCAGTATCAAGAAACATGTGGTTAAAACTCCGACTATGCTCGCCGCATCGGATTCTTTTCATAAAAACGTGACGAAATCGGTAAGTTAGACGAGTGGATATTATGAAAAAAAAAATTACGAAGGGTACGTTTAACTATACGTTGAAACATACTACCAAAGTGCGTCCATCTTTACGTAAGAGAAACGTACCGTCATTGAACCTGACGACTTACAATTTGCGATACTTGCAATTGTGTATAATTTGTAATTTTAAAGTTGAAACTCTGTTAGAGTCTGGGGCTGACGCGTACAGAGCAACACAGACGGGCATCAAGTGTGTAATAGTGTGTTTAGGTAGTCCAGGAATACATTTAACATTCGTTTGAATAGTTGTTGGGTATTATATTGTGCTCATGTTTTCTTTTCTAAAAGAGTAGATTATTTATGTGTATTTAAATATTTCTGAAAGATTAGTTTTATTTTCAAATTAATGTTCTATTTGCTCATGAAGTTTGGATTATTAGGCATAAGGACTGCGGTTGAATACGATAAGGAAGCCTCAAGGTCAATATCATCTAAGCAAAGTAGCATCACATTTTCCGAATATTTGCACGAAGAAATGGCATCCATAGACGAAAAACACTCAAGATCATTCGAAAAAAATTTACAAACGATTGCCTCTAAGACTCATTTTAATAATGCAGTATCTGAAACCGATGATATGGAAATTTTCTTTGTTGCATCAAGCTCTAGTTGTTCATCAAGAAAAAGTTTAAGTGTGAGTCTTTCCTAATAATGACTTAAATTTTTAGTCATTTTTTAGTTCAGTGTTTTTTTTTTTCTCAAAATTATTAATTTTTGACGCAATTATATTATTTAATTATAGACGGATATCATCGAAAACCATTTTATTGATGTTGGCTCTCTAAGTTTTGGTGGAATTTTTGGATTGGGCGAATCAATGATTCATCGTGCAATAATGGCAAGGAGTACGGTGCAATGCTTGTTGCTCCCCAGATTTTTTTTATTCGACAACGATCAAAATCCTGGAAATATTTGGCAACGGAGACTTTTTTACCTAGAATGTATCATTCCATCGAGAAATGCTTTGTTCGATAATTTTCTAAAGACTTTGAAGTGGGATAAATTTAAAATTGATTTTATAAAAAATTTACCATTTAGCACAACAAATATCGCCAATAATGATGATATTCCGGTTTTATGTCGCATCGAAGAAGACAGAGAGACTCAATGACATTTTTGGTTGTCCATATAAATGCTTTTTCTTCTTTCCTCACAGAAATAATTATTATTGTGTCGCGAGATTAATATATATAATTCATTCAGTAAATTCCACTTTCTATTATTTGAATTATTTTGCTAGCTCCGATAATACAAATAAGGAGGTAGCTGTATAACATTATCATTGTGTCACCAAATATAGAAGGTGAGTCAGATCCAACGGGTGATATATACCCAGTCGTCGAGCAGGCTTATAGCGAGATATGCCTGCAGAGGTGACCCAGGTAGGCCAGTAGTAAGCCTGGAGATTTGCTGGTGGATCCAAGAGGCTATGCGATTGCTCTCCTTGTCAGTATATATCCCTCCTATGAGTGCATAGTATATCTTATAAATGTCAAACTTTTAGCTTTAGTAGTAACAAAATGCTTTGCGTTCAGGACAAACAGATGTTACTGTCCTATCAGATCAAATTTAGAAGTAGACAATTAATGTCAAATTTTCTTATCCTGCTTGTCGTATGTACGTGTACGTGTAAAAATCGATTTCATTTTATTTTTTTTTAAAGGAGTATTATCTAGATGTATATGACCGACTGAAACTCTCGTTTTTGTTATTTGTTGAAAATGGTTAAGCATATTTTAGCGTTGGATAATACCTAGAAATTGGAAACTAATTTACCTTATCCAGTAATTATACACGTATGTAATCAGACCGCCTCATAAAAGTTAGTAGTTTCTTTGAATTAACTTAAATAACAAAATGTGTAATATTGGTAGCGCTAAAATGAGTCAGCAGCGCTTGTAAAGTAGTGACGTAAAGTAGTCTTAGCTGTTGTGGTTTCTTTTTGGTAAGCATGGAAACGTTCAACGAAACCCTTTTGGGTTTCCAAGCACAAGAGACAAAATTTGGCTCAGTATTGATTCAACAACAGCAGTGAACGTTTTATGTAGTGCAAAAATATCATGGCTGTAACTAATTTACCAAGAGTCCCAGATGGTCTTCGAGACCTGGTAAAAACCTATACAAAAGAAGTGTTACGTGAAAAGCCCAAAGATCTATATAAATTTTCAGTTGATTATTTTGAAAATATTGCGGGTACAAGAAAAATTCAGAGGAAAGTGATTAAGTACGAGGCGCAGCAGAGTTATGAAACCATCATGAAAAATCGCACTCGGCAACAATTACCCTTATCGCTTGCATTTCACATAATTCCGGAAAATCTTACTGAAGTAATTAAGCAATTTATTAAAGCTGTTCTTAGAGAGAATCCACAATATTTAGTTATATTTGCAATAGATTATTTCAAAAAGCTTCAATCCTCTTCATCAAAGATAGGGGATATGCAGTACACAGCTTATGAAAAATATTTTGAAAAAAATGAGAACAAGTCTCCTGCAGTCAAGGTGAAATGCGAATGTGGACGTATTCTCAGCTCAACTAAAATGAAGTCACAAATGGCAGATGATCCATCTGAAGCGAATCAACAATATTTAAAGCTCAATCAAAATAATCAATACATAAAAGCAGTGTACATTATTCAGAAACACTTTCGACGATATTTGAAACAAAAAGCTGAAAATTCAGTCAAGGTCGCTTCGAAACCTGCAGATATTTATAACAGTCAAGAAGTCTTAAAAGCCATTTTACTAATTCAAAGACAATTTCGCCGCTTGCTATCAATAAAACGATCTAAAAATACTACGGAAATGAAAAAAACGATTATAGGAAATTACAATTCTGTTAAATATATAAAAGCTGCACTTATTATACAGCGGTACATGCGGGAATATTTTGAAAAGAAAAAATCTACGAAACAAGCGTTACTCAAGTCGGAGGACTTTACGTCTGATAACCATATTTCTTTAACAACAGCAGCATTTATCATTCAAAGAGCGTTTCGCAGAATGGTTAAGGCGCGACGAGCAAAAAGACATATAAATGCTGATGTCGAGCAATGTGATGAGATAAATGACAATGCTTCAGAAGCAGCATCATATACGTCCGCCTCTACAGCTCTTCTTTCAACGGAGTCGGCAGGTGAACATGATTTCGGTAGTGCTAATTACGAAGAGAGCGTCCATCAACAAACTATCAAGGAAGATGAAGAAGTGGAAAACAACTATACTAACTATAAGATGAAATATGGAACGGAATCGATGAAAACAAGTCAAGAACACAACGAACAAGGTAATTATTTTAGGTGTTTTACAATATCCTTTGTATACCCTGAGCCCATTGAAAATGGGAGTTCAGGGTATAATAGTTCTGTAAAAATGTATGTAACAGGCCATACCTCATTAAGTATGTATATTGATGATCAGGAAGACAGCCCTGTCCATCCGTGCGCCCGTCGGTGTGAACGCAGCGATCTCGTAAACCATAAAAGCTACAGACTTACAATGTATATATGTATACTCGTATATACTATACGCTGAACGAGTTAGACTTAGTTATTCAAGCGTAACTTCATAATGCGGCTTGTTTCTGTAATGAATACGCACATATTGTATTTATACCCTGAGCCCATTGAAAATGGGAAATCAGGGTATAATGTTTTTGTTGGATGTATGTAACAGGCAGAAGGAGGCGTGGCAGACCCCATAAAGTATATATATTCTTGATCAGGACAACAAGAGAAATCGATTTGGCCCTGTCCGTCTGTCCGTCCGTCCGTCTGTCCGTCCGTCCGTCCGTCCGTCTGTCCGTCTGTCCGTATGTTTGAACGCGTCGATTTCAGCCCCCATAAGAGCTAGAGACTTGAAATTTTTTTTGTAGGTCCGTGTATAGCACGCGCAGATCGAGTTTGTTTTAAAAAATCGATAACTATCTCCAATTAATTGTTATCGATTAAAAACAAAATCGAAATTCAGTTAAAAAATTCTATCTCGCCCATCTTTTAAGCTAGAGACACCAAATTTTATATTTAGCTTTATATGTATTTTATGCAATTTCGAATTTTGTTATATTTTGGATACCGGCCCCAAATTTTCCCCAGTTCAGTCTCAAATATAGCCAAAATGCGAATGAGTTGGCGTTTTTATTAAACTGACAAATATGCCCATAGAATATGTTGATCATATGCCGAAAATTTCATTGAAATCCGTTAAATAGCAAAAAAGTTATTAAACAAAACGTTTGGCTACTTTGCAAAAACACGCGGCAGCAGCGCCAAGCGAACGCACTTGCACACACACATACAAATGCTCGCAGTCTAGTCGATTCGAAGAATCGCAAATTACGTTTGAATTTTGTTGAATTATCAGCTGCTGCTTTAGTTTACATTTGCCACCATCTTCTTAGACACTGGAGTGGCGTCGTTGGTAGAAGCGACACACGCGGCGAAACATGAGGACCTGGGTTCGAAACCAGGCGACGCATAGAATTTATTTAGTTTTTTAATTTTATAAAAATGAGGTGGCGTTGTTGGTAGAGACGATTGCACGCTGCGCAATTAACGAAGGTTCGAACCTCGCCAATTTCAGTTTTTTAATAAAAAAGTTTTTTGGTTGTTAAAGAGTAAACTTGAAATTTTGTTATAATTTTACGTATTTTAGTGTATTGAAAAACACAGGTTCGACGGGGCTCAGGGTATCCCCTAGTCGGTTACGCCCGACTAGAGTTTTCTTACTTGTTTTTGGATGTTGGTCCGGTTCTCCAAAAAATTTGCAAATTTCCCCAAAAAAACGTATATCAAATAGTAGAGACTTTTGCTATGCAAATACAATACAATACAAGTACTCTGCAAGTTTTATTAATAAAGCCCATGTAGAAGAAAAGTTATTTAACAATAAATTTCCCATAGTAATGCTCATATTGAAGCCCAAGTACAGCCTCTGCGCAAACTGCGCAGTAAGCAGAGCGCGTGCCTATTCGTGTGTGTGTATGTGTGCATACGTTATATATGCAATGTATATTTAAAAGAAATGTAAAATGATTTAATTATAAACTCCAGCCAGGTTCAGGGTGTCTCTTAGTCTAGCCGTCTCGACTAGAGCACTCTTACTTGTTAAAGGTAAGTAAGTAAAAATTGGGTATAATAGGTTGGTGAAAATGTATCTAACAGAAGGAGGCGTGTAGACCCCAGCGCGACGTGCCGAGTCGATGAAGCCTTATCGGTCTGTCTTACCACCCGTTTGTATCCGTATGTATGAACGCGTCGTTTTTATAACCAGAACAGGAGCTAGTGACTTGCATTTTTTTGGTAGGTCCGTGTATAACCCTCGAAGTTTCAAGTAGTCGATAACCTTTTCCGTTTTTATCGTTATTATTAGTTGTTGCGTGTGGCGTGTAGTTCGTCCGTGTGGCGTAGTTCGTAGTGCGTCCGTCTGCAACATTCTTAACTGTTTTAAAGTGAGGCTCTTAGGCGCTGTGCTGCAGTCCTATAAATATATCTACAACTTATTTGTGACAAGGTCTAGTCTGCATTATTAAATATTTTCAGCTTTACATAATAGCGATAATGTTTCGATGGATCAAGTATTTTTTTTATTTTCAAGGCCTCTAAAGTTCGTACCAGCGAGTCTATGCTCCAATTCTAAGCCTCTAATAGCAGTAAAGATTTATGATCATACAAATACACGGACAGTCGGACAGAGTCCGTCTGACTGTCCACCCAATTCGCGTACTTATATATCTGAAATTCGAGTTCATAAAATTTATTTAGCTCTCAAATTATCGCTCATTTTACAATATATTTTTTTGTTCAGCTGAAATGAATTATGATAACTATAATGAAACCCAACTCAATAAATCTGGAGACAAAACTAGAGGAAATGAGTTCGAAAGGAAAAAGGTAAAATATCATATAAACTTACTTAAGAATATTTAAATATTAAAAATTATATTTTCAAGAGTCCATCCACTTCTACGGCTAATTCACCAGCTGGTAGTAACAACAAGAATGTCGTCAAAGCAAATGAATCAGGGGAAAGACTTACTGCTAAAGATCGAATTTTAGAGGACTCTCGAAATAATGAAATAAATAGCACGGAGGACCATACTTTAACAGGAGCAAATATGAATGTTAGAAAAGAACCATTCACTAAATCAAGATCTACATCACAAAACTTGAAATCTAATGAAGGATCTAAAAAAATCCCTAGTCCAAGTGGTGAAGATATTGAGTTGGATTCCAAGACGACAACAGATCTAAAAGCTTCACCAGAAAAGCAAAATATAAAGGATCCAGAACACACTTTAAGAGGAGCTGAAAACTTTGATAAAAAGCAACCAATCACTAAATCAAGCTCTACAACAAATAGTTTGGAATCTAATGAAGGATCTGAAAAGATACATAGTTCAAGGGGTGAAGATATTGAGTTGGATTCCAAGTCGACAACTGATATAAAAGCTTCACCAGAAAAGGATCCAGAACCCACTTTAAGAGGAGCTGACAACATTGATAGAAAGGAACCATTCACTAAATTAAGCTCTACAACAAATAGTTTGGAATCTAATGAAGGCCCTGAAAAAATCCGTAGTCCAAGTGGTGAAGATATTGAGTTGGATTCCAAGACGAAAACTGATCTAAAAGCTTCACCAGAAAAGCAAAATATAAAGGATCCAGAACACACTTTAAGAGGAGCTGAAAACTTTGATAAAAAGCAACCAATCACTAAATCAAGCTCTACAACAAAAAGCTTGGAATCTAATGAAGAATCTGAAAAAATCCGTAGTCAAAGTGGTAAAGATATTGAGTTGGATTCCAAGTCGGCAACTGATATAAAAGCTTCACCAGAAAAGGATCCAGAACCCACTTTAAAAGGAGCTGACAACATTGATAGAAAGGAACCATTCACTAAATTAAGCTCTTCAACAAATAGTTTGGAATCTAATGAAGGATCTGAAAAAATCCGTAGTCCAAGTGGTGAAGATATTGAGTTGGATTCCAAGACGAAAACTGATCTAAAAGCTTCACCAGAAAAGCAAAATATAAAGGATCCAGAACACACTTTAAGAGGAGCTGAAAACTTTGATAAAAAGCAACCAATCACTAAATCAAGCTCTACAACAAAAAGCTTGGAATCTAATGAAGGATCTGAAAAAATCCGTAGTCAAAGTGGTGAAGATATTGAGTTGGATTCCAAGTCGACAACTGATATAAAAGCTTCACCAGAAAAGGATCCAGAACCCACTTTAAGAGGAGCTGACAACATTGATAGAAAGGAACCATTCACTAAATTAAGCTCTACAACAAATAGTTTGGAATCTAATGAAGGCCCTGAAAAAATCCGTAGTCCAAGTGGTGAAGATATTGAGTTGGATTCCAAGACGAAAACTGATCTAAAAGCTTCACCAGAAAAGCAAAATATAAAGGATCCAGAACACACTTTAAGAGGAGCTGAAAACTTTGATAAAAAGCAACCAATCACTAAATCAAGCTCTACAACAAAAAGCTTGGAATCTAATGAAGAATCTGAAAAAATCCGTAGTCAAAGTGGTAAAGATATTGAGTTGGATTCCAAGTCGGCAACTGATATAAAAGCTTCACCAGAAAAGGATCCAGAACCCACTTTAAGAGGAGCTGACAACATTGATAGAAAGGAACCATTCACTAAATTAAGCTCTTCAACAAATAGTTTGGAATCTAATGAAGGATCTGAAAAAATCCGTAGTCCAAGTGGTGAAGATATTGAGTTGGATTCCAAGACGAAAACTGATCTAAAAGCTTCACCAGAAAGGCAAAATATAAAGGATCCAGAACACACTTTAAGAGGAGCTGAAAACTTTGATAAAAAGCAACCAATCACTAAATCAAGCTCTACAACAAAAAGCTTGGAATCTAATGAAGGATCTGAAAAAATCCGTAGTCAAAGTGGTGAAGATATTGAGTTGGATTCCAAGTCGACAACTGATATAAAAGCTTCACCAGAAAAGGATCCAGAACCCACTTTAAGAGGAGCTGACAACATTGATAGAAAGGAACCATTCACTAAATTAAGCTCTACAACAAATAGTTTGGAATCTAATGAAGGCCCTGAAAAAATCCGTAGTCCAAGTGGTGAAGATATTGAGTTGGATTCCAAGACGAAAACTGATCTAAAAGCTTCACCAGAAAAGCAAAATATAAAGGATCCAGAACACACTTTAAGAGGAGCTGAAAACTTTGATAAAAAGCAACCAATCACTAAATCAAGCTCTACAACAAAAAGCTTGGAATCTAATGAAGAATCTGAAAAAATCCGTAGTCAAAGTGGTGAAGATATTGAGTTGGATTCCAAGTCGACAACTGATATAAAAGCTTCACCAGAAAAGGATCCAGAACCCACTTTAAGAGGAGCTGACAACATTGATAGAAAGGAACCATTCACTAAATTAAGCTCTACAACAAATAGTTTGGAATCTAATGAAGGCCCTGAAAAAATCCGTAGTCCAAGTGGTGAAGATATTGAGTTGGATTCCAAGACGAAAACTGATCTAAAAGCTTCACCAGAAAAGCAAAATATAAAGGATCCAGAACACACTTTAAGAGGAGCTGAAAACTTTGATAAAAAGCAACCAATCACTAAATCAAGCTCTACAACAAAAAGCTTGGAATCTAATGAAGGATCTGAAAAAATCCGTAGTCAAAGTGGTGAAGATATTGAGTTGGATTCCAAGTCGACAACTGATATAAAAGCTTCACCAGAAAAGGATTCAGAACCCACTTTAAGAGGAGCTGACAACATTGATAGAAAGGAACCATTCACTAAATTAAGCTCTATAACAAATAGTTTGGAATCTAATGAAGGATCTGAAAAAATCCGTAGTCCAAGTGGTGAAGATATTGAGTTGGATTCCAAGACGACAACTGATCTAAAAGCTTCACCAGAAAAGCAAAATATAAAGGATCTGGAACCCTCTTTAAGAGGAGCTGACAACATTGATAGAAAGGAACCATTCACTAAATTAAGCTCTACAACAAATAGTTTGGAATCTAATGAAGGATCTGAAAAAGTCCGTAGTTTAAGCGGTGAAGATATTGAGTTGGAATCTAAGATGACAACTGATCTAAAAGCTTCACCAGAAAAGGGAAATAAAAATGATCCAGAACAAGGCACAATAAAAAGAAAAGTGCCAGACAATGTTGTGAATGGATCATCAAGATCAACTAATTCTGCTAAATTGGAAACGAATAATGACAACTCAGCTAATCAGGTAACAAATGAAAACAATTAATTGTTTCAAAGAAGGTGTATGGTACAAATATTTTTTTTAGAATGCTCCAATTTCGACAGCGCTCAAATCAATTGACTGTAGCAACAAGAATTGTGTAATAGAAAATATATCAGGTAAATGAATACAAAATAATCTTGAAATATATTAAAAATAATATAAACAAGTAAGAGTGCTCTATTTAAGACTGCTCGACTAGAAACCTGAACATTGCGGGAACTGATATCATAATACGCTTCTTTCAAATACACATTACAAATAACACATGCATTCGCACATGAACATGTACGCAAAAGCACGCGCTCTGCTTACTGAGCTGTTAACGCAGCGGCTGCGTTTGGGCTGAGATATAGTTGTTTAATTGAGGAATAGCTGTTTTATACCCTGAGCCCATTGAAAATGGGATTTCAGGGTATAATGTTTTTGTTGGATGTATGTAACAGGCAGAAGGAGGCGTGGCAGACCCCATAAAGTATATATATTCTTGATCAGGACGACAGAGAAATTGATTTGGCGTGCCTGTCTGTCCGTCCGTCCGTCTGTCCGTATGTTTGAACGCGCCAATTCCTGCTTCTATAAGAGCTAGAGACTTGAATTTTTTTGTAGGTCCGTGTATAGCACGCGCAGATCAAGTTTATTTTAAAAAATCGATAACTATCCCCAATTAATTGTTATCGATTAAAAACAAAATCGAAATTCAGTTAAAAAATTATATCTCGCCCATTTTTTAAGATAGAGACACCAAATTATGCTTTTTATGTATTTTATGCAATTTCGAATTTTGTTATATTTTGGATACCGGCCCCAAATTCTAAGAAAAACACAGATTCGACGGGGCTCAGGGTATCTCCTAGTCGGTCACGCCCGACTAGAGTTGTCTTACTTTTTTTTAGATAGACTATAACATTTTCTGAGCATAAATATGACATCAAAACGCTTGTAAATGCTAAAGTATAAGTCTCTAATATTTGGAATACTTTTTTGCAAATTTGTGAGCAAGGGGATAGGTATAGATAGATACACAATATCTGCGTATTCATTACTGGAAGATAGTAGTAGTACAAAGTAGTTAAGTTGGAAACACGAAGTCAAATTATCGTTAGCTATAACAAAATCAAGAACATATACAGTTGTTACATACATTTTCACACTCCCCATTTTCAACGGGATCAAACTAATTAAAAGTGAAATGTGAATGACTTTACATACAGTATTTTATATTTTTGTTTTAATGGGCAGTAGACTCCCAGAACTAGGTCTTCATAAAAATAGGACTAATTGTTTACAATTTTTCTTCGATGATAGAAAATTCTTAAGTCTAAACATCGTATATATTTTTGAAAATCCTTAGCGATCCGTATTAAATTGATTATTTTGGAGAAAGTCATTTTAAGTGATAAATTATATATACGTTTTAAAGTACTATTCCAATTGAAATTCAGAATTCACTACAAATTCATCACAACACCCAATCCAACACTAGATTAATAGATATTAAAGATTATATGTGGGTTCTATGGCTAGGAAATTTATGTGTATACTCTCGCACTAAGATATTGAATCTATTCTATAGCTTTTCTGAATAATTTTGGCTTTTGCTTTCAGACAATATCAACAATGATAACATTAACAATATCCAATCAAGAGAAACAGTAAATGAAAATATAAATAAACAAATAGGCATGCATAATGCTGCGTTTGATAAGCATACTTCGGATGAACAAATTTCCAAGAACTCTCACACTGAAAAAGTGAATGATAACATTTATTCCGATGATGTTATCGAAAATGATGTAAATAAAAACGACGAAACCGAAAAAAATAATGGCTCTTCAAACAATACTACGACAGAAGAGTCTTTAGCCAAATCAAGTTTTCAAATCAAAAACTTGGAATCCAGTGAATACCAGAATACGAACATAATAGAGCCCTCAAGCTTTAGCAGCCTCACTGATAAGCAAAACTCACAAATGTTGGGTGATGACAACATAGCCAATCAGGTAAACAAATCAATCTCATATTTGCATTGAACAAAATGTATAAAGCTAATTAATAAATTTACTTCCTTAGAGTCCTCCAGTTTCATCATCTGATTGTAAAACCGAGAATCCTGTAAACGCAACTACATCAGGTCAATTTGAAAGATCATTTCTTAATATACGAATATATTTTTCAATTCCTATACATTTTTTTTTCTTATGATAGAAGACGAAAAAGAGTGCAGCATGAAAATTACGGATGACAGTGAAGAACCTATTTCTCCAAATAAAGCAAATCCAGAAATTCAATATTCAATTGAAGTAAATAGCCTACAAACAGTTTTGAAAAATCTACATAAAGAAAATAACAGTAAGTATTAAAATACAAAATTAATCAATTTTTGCTATTAATTTAGATGGATTGGGACTGTATTTAATTTTGCATAGCGTTTTTCAAATTCTATAATTTGGGCTCTATAGAAAATATACATTTCGATACCATTCCTATGAAGCACGCTGTTATATTTTAAAACTGTATGTGTGTGTATGTGCTGTTGTCTATATATGTTTTAGCAGAAAAGTAGATTAATTGCAAAAGTAGTGCAAGCTTAGGGCATCCCCTAGTAGGGCACTCCTGGCTAAATCACTCTTAGTATTCGTATCTTATGTTCAGCTGATAGGCTATAAAATCGCAGTATACACTAATAAGATATTTACATACTTACAGCATCACGTTTAAGCAATGTGGATACTTCATCAAATTTGGAATTCAGTGAAAAACCATTTAACAGCCTGGGAACATCAATTATAATTCATAGTGTTCTTCCTACCGAAGCCGATTACGAGTTGACCATCGCACCTCCAAATAATATAATTTCACTTGGGTCAGTAGATGAAAACATAACGGAAACCTCAGACTTAAATTTAAATGAATGTCAAAGTATCACTGAAAGCAATACAAGTGCAGAAGACCTAACCGTAATTGAGACTCAGAAACACTCGGAAATCAGAGACGATAATATAACGCCTCTTAATAACCAAGTAAATAAAATTGTAGAAGCATCGTCAAGTCCTTTGGAAATATTAGAAGAAAAGAAAACAGTACAAAATGATCATTTATCAATACTAAACCCAGCAGAAGAATTAATTGTAGATTCTCAAATTACTAAACATGGTAATCAAGTGGCAACGGTAAAAGCTAATAAAATACCTGATTGTTCTGTTGAAAATAGTCAACTACCAGAAACAAAAAAGAATCAACTCAATTCTAAAAGCGATTCTCAGGAAAATGAAAACATATCCGTAAATGAGATTCATGCAAAAAGTAAAGAAAAACAATCTAGACCATTAGAGGGGTGTGAAAATCAACAAAAGCCAATAGAAATGGACACCGGGATATTGAATGAAAACAATTTTGCTGTAGATAACAATTCGAAACTTCATTCAGAGACAAATCTGATCACTAACATTACTCTTAAAGACGAAGATACTGCTCAAAACATGATAAGCGATTTATTGGAAGCTGATGGTAAAGAATGTTCTTCAAAAGATGCACTTGAGCAAAATGTAACACCTTGTGATGTTGAAATCGAATTAAATAAGAAGGAAGATGATAAGAGCAAAAATGAAAATATGAAAACATCAGGTAATATATTATTTTAATCATATTCACAATAATAATTATTTGCTTTTTACAATAGAAATGGACCAAAAATCAATTGAAGGTAATACAAGTGAAATTGAATTTGTGAAAGTAATATGTAAGTACATCAATATTTTCGTATGAAGGGAATGGTTCCGAATATTTCATATTGTATGTATCAAAATGAATAGTGCTTAATTGCATGTCCAAAATTGGGAGCACATTAAACTTAGATAAATTCAGGTAGTAAATAAAAATTAAAATGTTTGTTTTTTAACTGCTAGGAATTAAACTTACAATCACATATAATTATATCATTTAAGAATTTAGGAAATTAAGATTATAAGATATAAAAAAATGTTTATTATCTTATTTCAAAGCATCTAACGAAACAAGCAGTGGATTGAAAAGCGATGTTCTTATGTCCGAAGTAAATAGTGGTAAGAATAAAGAAAATATAGCACTCTATAATTTGTCCTTAACATTAGCAGAACAAATCTTCGTTGCCTTTGAGTAATCAATTAATTGGCTCCCAAATCAGAACGACGACAACACATAAAACAAAAAAAGTGTCAAACAGACAGGATAAACAATTATCCAACCATCCATCAGACCGATTATTGCAGACACCTATTGCTGAATTGCAGCTTAAATCATTTAAGACGTCTGCCGACGAAGGCTCATGGTATGAAGCTTTTTATGAACAAAACGAGTTAGATATGAATACAAGTGAAGCCAATAACCCAAAGTCGCCTGACAAAGAAATTGCGTTAAAATCCGCTAAGAACCTGGAGCGATCTCCAAGTTATATAAATGGAAGTCAAATTGAAAGTAACAATCCAGTCAAGCCAAAGCAATCGGTTTCCTTTTTTATTTCATTTGATGGGAACGATGAGAAGACCAGCTTTAAGATACCAAAAAAATTCTTAAGGCAGTCGGAGCATAGTATGAAAAAAGAAAACACAGAATATCATAAAAGCAAAATTTCTCAGGAAGAAGAAAAATTCGATGATTCTCCAGTTGATCCAAACTACCAGGAATTTGTTATTCCAAAGTTGCAAACTATACATGAGCTGAACGAAAATGAAGCTATTAGTGAGCTCAGACTGGATGTGGATAAAACAGCTTGTAATAATCAGATCGACAGCAAAGCAGAAAACATAAAGAGTGAAAATGAAGCAATTCCTTTGAGCCATGATGGTAATCCACTGAATAATCAAAGTCTTTGCTCTTCTACTGATAATTTACAATTAATAAATAGCGCAAACATTATAAAAAGAGCCTATAAAAACTACAAAGCCCGCCAATCACGAGACGAGGCAATCAAAGCTGGTGGCGTTCAAGGCAGTGAGCCTATACAGCTAGAAATATTAGACGATTCTAAAAGTCAGCTTAATCAATTGAATGCAGCTATCAAAATTCAAAAGTTCTTTCGAAAATTCTTGTCAAAAAAAGCTGCACAAACGAAACCCCTGGCTGTGAAATACAAAAATAGGGAATATACAATTAATGAAATTGTAGCAGCAATTAAAATTCAAAATATTTTCCGTGACTATATGAGACGCAAGAAACTCGCGAAACCTGAATGGTTTGTAGGTTCGCAACAAATATCCCTCTTGTCAAGTGGTCCAGCTGACACTGACTCTCTTGTTGCTTCGACAGATGACAAATCAGCTATAACCATACCTGAGTCCGACTACAACACGCATATTGCATTAAGTAATTTGGATGCTCAAAGCAATGGCTCAGTTGAACTGGCTACTGATATTGGCAACATTGTTAATGAATTATATTCAACTAAAGTATTTGAAACAGATAATGGATCTTCTAATAATTTAGCAGGTTTAACAAATGAAGTGTTCGATTTTGTTAAGGATGTAGGAGCTAAGACGTATCCGGGAGTCGAAGGCGCTTTCAAAGGTAAATTTCGTGATTATAAAAAAATGAAAGCACACTCACATTTAAATCTCTTTTTTTCCTTCAATTAGACGGTGCCACAATGCGGCAATTACTGAACGAATTTCTAGTGCAAGAGATTAAGTTCTCATCTCCTACTGACAAGCGAGAGTATAACAAGGGCATTGATGAGGTGCATGAACCAGAATGTATTAAAAAAACAGTATCACTCTCTAATCTGGACGAGAATATATCAGACAACGATACATTGGAAAATAGAAAAGAAGGCGAGCTCCAGCACCACGATGAAACGAAAAGCGATTTGGATACCCTGGATAGTACAGCTTTAAAATTATTGAAAACAGATCAAATTATTGACAAAATGTCTCGGCGACGATCTTCAGAAATAAGAGTGAAGGAAGATTGTAATATTAGGGATCCCATATTTGATGAACCTTTTGTTCAGCCAATGAACGATTTGCAAGGTCAAAATTCACTAGACATCGAGGATAGTGATATAGTATACAAGCGCTTACAACGTGATGAAACTCGTGAAAGTTCAGCTCAGAGCGAGTCTGTTATATTTGGAAATGCTGAAGATGACAAGGCTATTGCGAATGATCCAGAAATTACCAGATCACAACTATCACGGCATTACACAATAGCCGGTGACGATCCAAAAACTATTTTTAAATCCGTGATTATTAACGACTCAGTAAAATATATTGATGACGAAAACGAGAATACTATCAATGATTTAAAAGGCGACAGCAGCTTCTGTTTGGATGATGAAACATCTGAAAATATTCGCAAAAAGATGATGGCATATTCCCTGTCTGAAGCGGACTCTGATTATTATGATCCGAAGAAAATCATTAATGACGATTTCCATATAGATACCGCAATGACAGATGCTATGGACACATCTACAGAAACGGAATCAACAATTGTATCAGCAGCTGCTAAGATACAGGCAGGAGCACGCGGATTTCTAACTAGGAGACGTCTGCGGCGGGCCAGTGCAGGTACTAAGTCATCTACTCAAGAAACAAAGGCATCTTTTGGGAATGATGCAATAAGCGAATCATTGGAACGCTTTATTGAAGAAGAAGCAGCTAAGAAGATCCAAACGGCATATCGATTGCATAGTAAGAAGCCCAAGAACCACACGCAAGGCTTCAAAGATAGTTCTAGTCTGGAAAGCACTCTGGCCGCCAAGCGGCAAACACTGCAACGTGGGGATGCACTGCAAAATGATTCAAATTCAACTCCAGAGGACGAAAATACCGAATGCACTACTTCCGGCCTAACTCAAGAAAATATAGGAATAAATTCGTCGCCGAATAAAGGTAAGCTATTTACATTAATTATTTGTGTCAATTGCTCGTCCTGAACTCACTCAATATCGGTTAAAAAGGCTAAAACTTGAAGGCATATATGCGTTTAGAGTATATATATTCGATATCAGTACGATTTCATCTTGCTTTTGCAGTACCTTATCCGAGTTTCTTAACTTCCATGTGAACGCAGAAATCTCGTAGCCCACAAAAACTACGGATTATACATTTTTATACCCTGAACCCATTGAAAATGGGAATTCAGGGTATAATGGTTTTGTGAAAATGTATGTAACAGGCAGAAGGAGGCGTGGCAGACCCCATAAAGTATATATATTCTTGATATATATTCTTGATATATATTCTTGATATATATTCTTGATATATATTCTTGATCAACGACAAGAGAAATTGTTTAAGCCCTGTCCGTCTGTCCGTCCGTCCGTCCGTCCGTCCGTCCCTCCGTCCGTCCGTCCGTCCGTATGAACGCACCGATTTCCTAAACCACAAAAGCTAGAGACTTAAAATTTAACATGAATACTCGTGTATACCATACGCTGAACAAGTTTAAATTATCGAAAAGTCATCCCATTTTCTTATTATCGATAAAAATCGATAATTCGACTTTGTTTTCGAAACGTAACTCTGTAACCGTAAAAGCTAGAAACTTCAGATTTGCGGTGTATGTTACTGTAATGAATGCGCACATTTTGTCATTTTTCGATTTTGGATACCGGCCCCCATTTCCCCAAAATTTGCAAATTTCTCCAGAAGTCGTATATCAAATACTAGAGACTTGTGCTTTGGCAAATACACACATATGTACCATCTGATTATACTCTGAAAGTTTCATTACGAACGTCCAAGCAGAAAAAAAGTTATTCAACAATCAATTTCCCTTAGTAATGCTCATATTGCAGCCCAAGCGCTGCCGCAGCGTCAACTGCGCAGTAAGCAGAGCGCGTGCCTACACGTAACTGTGTATGTATGTGTGTACGCATAGTTCGTTTATGTATTTGTGTGCGATATCCGCGATATGCATAAACACTAGGAAATTCCAATTATGCCCTTTTTTCGCTACCAACTTCAGATTTCTAAAAGGGTCAGCAGGGACCAAAAATATGTAACATTCCCACCCCTATGCCTACGCATAACTGCGTATTAATGTGTACATGCGTTATATGCAATGTATATATAAAAGAAGCTTAAAATGATTTTAGTAACAGCTCTTACAGGGTTCAGGGTATCTCTTAATCGAGCCGTCTCGATTAGAGCACTCTTACTTGTTATACCCTGAGCCCATTGAAAATGGGAAATCAGGGTATAATGTTTTTGTTGGATGTATGTAACAGGCAGATGGAGGCGTGGCAGACCCCATAAAGTATATATATTCTTGATCAGGACGACAAGAGAAATCGATTTGGCCCTGTCCGTCTGTCTGTCCGTCCGTCCGTCCGTCCGTCCGTCCGTCTGTCCGTATGTATGAACGCGTCGATCTCAGCTCTCAGAAGAGCTAGAGACTTGAAATTTTTTTGTAGATCCCTATATACAGCGCGCATATCGAGTTTGTTTTCGATAATCGATAAATATATTCGTTTTTTTGTTATCGAATAAAAACATTATCGAAATTCAGTTATAAAATTCTATCTCGCCCATCTTTTAAGCTAGAGACACCAAATTTTATTTTTAGCTTTATATGTATTTTATGCAATTTCGAATTTTGTTATATTTTGGATACCGGCCCCAAATTTCCCCCAATTGAAGTTCAGTCTCAAATATAGCCAAAATGCGAATGAGTTGGCACTTTTACTAAACTGACAAATATGCCCATAGAATATGTTGGTCATATGCCGAAACTTTCATTGAAATCCGTTAAATAGCAAAAAAGTTATTAAACAAAACGTTTGGCTACTTAACAAACACACGTGGCAGCAGCGCCAAGCGAACGCACTTGTTATATCCTGAACCCATTGAAAATGGGAATTCAGGGTATAATGGTTTGTGAAAATGTATGTAACAGGCAGAAGGAGGCGTGGCAGACCCCATAAAGTATATATATTCTTGATCAGGACGACAAGAGAAATTGTTTAAGCCCTGTCCGTCTGTCCGTCCGTCCGTCCGTCCGTCCGTCCGTCCCTCCGTCCGTCCGTATGAAACTTCAGAAACTTCAGAGTTGCGGTGTATGTTACTGTAATGAATGCGCACATTTTGTCATTTTTCGATTTTGGATACCGGCCCCCATTTCCCCAAAATTTGCAAATTTCTCCAGAAGTCGTATATCAAATACTAGAGACTTGTGCTTTGGCAAATACACACATATGTACCATCTAATTATACTCTAAAAGTTTCATTAAAAAAGTCCAAGCAGAACAAGTAAGAAAACTCTAGTCGGGCGTAACCGACTAGGGTATACCCTGAGCCTCGTCGAACCTGTGTTTTCCAATACACTTATATTTAGCGATGGCAAATGTAAACTAAAGCAGCAGCTGATAATTCTTCGAATCGACTAGAATGCGAGCGTTTGTATGTGTGTGTGCGTGTGCAAGTGCGTTCGCTTGGCGCTGCTGCAGCGTGTTTTTGCAAAGTAGCCAAACGTTTTGTTTAATAACTTTTTTGCTATTTAACGGATTTCAATGAAATTTTCGGCATATGATGAATATATTCTATGGGCATATTTATCAGTTTAGTAAAAGTGCCAACTCATTCGCATTTTGGCTATATTTGAAACTGAACTTCAATTGGGGGAAATTTGGGGCCGGTATCCAAAATATAACAAAATTCGAAATTGCATAAAATACATATAAAGCTTAATATAAAATTTGGTGTCTCTAGCTTAAAAGATGGGCGAGATAGAATTTTTTAACTGAATTTCGATTTTGTTTTTAATCGATAACAATTAATTGGGAATAGTTATCGATTTTTTAAAACAAACTCGATCTGCGCGTGCTATACACGGACCTACAAAAAAAAATTCAAGTCTCTAGCTCTTATACGGGCTGAAATCGACGCGTTCAAACATACGGACAGACGGACAGACGGACATGGCTCCATCGATTTCTCTTGTCGTCCTGATCAAGAATATATATACTTTATGGGGTCTGCCACGCCTCCTTCTGCCTGTTACATACATCCAACAAAAACATTATACCCTGATTTCCCATTTTCAATGGGCTCAGGGTATAACAAAAGTTATTCAACAATCAATTTCCCATAGTAATGCTTATATTGCAGCACAAGCGCAGCCGCAGCGTCAACTGCGCAGTAAGCAGAGCGCGAGCCTACGCATAACTGTGTATGTATGTGTGTACGCATAGTTCGTTTATGTGATTGTGTGCGATATCCGCGATACGCATAAACACTAGGAAATTCCAATTATGCCCTTTTTTCGCTACCAACTTCAGATTTCTAAAAGGGTCAGCAGGTACCAAAAATACGTAAAATTCCCACCCCTATGCCTACGCATAACTGTGTATTAATGTGTGCATGCGTTATATGCAATGTATATATAAAAGAAGAGTAAAATGATTTTAGTAACAGCTCTTACAGGGTTCAGGGTATCTCTTAATCGAGCCGTCTCGATTAGAGCACTCTTACTTGTTAATACCCTGAGCCCATTAAAAATGGGAAATCAGGGTATAATGTTTTTGTTGGATGTATGTAACAGGCAGAAGGAGGCGTGGCAGACCCCATAAAGTATATATATTCTTGATCAGGACGACAAGAGAAATTGTTTGAGCCCTGTCCGTCTGTCTGTCCGTCCGTCCGTCCGTCCGTCCGTCCGTCCGTCTGTCCGTATGTATGAACGCGTCGATTTCAGCTCTCAGAAGAGCTAGAGACTTGAAATTTTTTTTGTAGATCCCTATATACAGCGCGCATATCAAGTTTATTTCCGATAATCGATTAATTTATTCGTTTTTTTGTTATCGAATAAAAACATTATCGAAATTCAGTTATAAAATTCTATCTCGCTCATCTTTTAAGCTGGAGACACCAAATTTTATATTTAGCTTTATATGTATTTTATGCAATTTCGAATTTTGTTATATTTTGGATACCGGCCCCAAATTCAGATTCGACGGGGCTCAGGGTATCCCCTAGTCGGTCACGCCCGACTAGAGCTTTCTTACTTGTTTATTTATACTCTTGTATACCATACTCAAAACAAATTAAACGTTTTTTCATCTCATTTTTTGTTACCGATCAAAACCATAAAACCTGGAAACTGCAAATTTACTATGCAGGTTTCATTAATGAATACCAAAATATAGTAAAATTTTTTAGAGCACTTTTACTTGTTTTTCTCTATATATACTTTGTAATGCCTTTTTATTATAGGTACGCTATCAATTAAGAAAACTGAAATGCGAGTAAATTGGCCTGTTTTGAGGCAAAACTCCATGCCAGTTCAAATCGAATGTGAAGTTCTAAGGGTTATCCCCAAACACAAACGCAGACGTATAAGAAGCGCTCAGGATAAGCACAAGAAAAAATAATAATGAAATCTCACTTGATACTATTATATATAAACAATGGTCTGTAAGTTTTATATTGATTGTGACATTAAAATTATTTATGAAATAAACAGATCAAAAGCAACAATTTTTTTATATAACCTGAGCATCATCTAGACTTGGCCAATATTAAATATATTTTGTAGGCGTACATTAAGATCCAAAAACAGTAAGTAAATAAATGTCATGAATATACTAAGCAGGGATCATATAATTTTCCAGAATATGTAGCACAAATAATCAATTTTCTTGTGTACACAATTGAAGTTAGCTACAGTCAAGAAAATATTATTTTGCAACATTAGGGTTCCGACAACCAAAAATAATCCTCTAAAGCCCGTTTGCCAAAGAAAAAAATATTTTATTTATACGTAGATATTAAAATACGTAATTAAAGCTATATTATTACACGTACATATAGCTGACGACAATATTATTCGCATTACAGCGTTTCCTTTCTTTATATACAGAACGAAGATTCAATGTTTTCCAGTTTGTCACGTATATTTGTCTAAAGAAATTTGCCTGCAAAGTATGGCAAAATTATAGAAACTATTTCGTCCATTTCCAAGGTGTTTTAACAATGCTTGGTTTAGAACGATAAGAAACTTTCATTTAACAGGAAGTGCGGAATAGTCTTAACGATGATCGTAGTTAACAAACACACTCATATTAATACTATAATAATTACAATACTTAACTAGTTTGGGTTTTAATAAAGAACCAATATATTTGTGAATGCTTATAGGGCTGTTTCATCTAAAAATCCTTGTTTTTTATGCTCATGAGAAACACCTGCTTTTACGATACGATACGAGGTTTTTAAAAAATACCGTAACGTTTGGGCACGTATGCACTAACATTATATTCGTATACAAATGCAAATAGATAAATATAAATACCGCACGTCTTTTCTGTATACAAATTTACAAGCACACATGCGTATATATGAATGCGGTATATAAATGTATATATATGCATACATACACATAAGAATAGTAAAACGTTTGATTTTATAAAAACTTTAGCTAGTTCTCTTAACCACACTGACAATTATATTTTGTTTCTTGAAATGGATACAATAAAAATTCAATTATTTAAAGCTGCTATGAATTCGTGTGTATGTACTATATAAGGCATGAAAAGCGTCGATAATTAATCTATTTATATTTGCAATACTTGTTTCTGTGACCACAAAGTACATTAAAAGTATCAGAATGTACTAATTATGAAAGTACTGTTACTTAACGCAAGTACGTTTATATTTATTTGGTTTATCTCATTACAATAATCTACAACTACTATCTATGTACAATATGTATTTGCATGTTACCACGCACAGAGCTCGAATGAATGTATAATTTTTAAAAAATAGGTAACGTTATACACGTTACGAGTTATAAGTGTATAAAGAAGAATATGGTCTACATATTAAGATTGCTTCAATTTTCCGGCTTCCTTGCGTGCCTTGAATCCGCGAAAGCTTGACTGTATTTTAACTGCTGCATCTGTTGCAATTTTCTGCTGCTTTCGCACGAGGAACCCTCGAAATCCCGCTTGAATTTTGGTAGCAGAGCGAGCTTCGACAGAGTTAGCTTCCGACAAGGCAGGGCCGTCATCAGCTTTAGGAATCTGTTTCTGATTTTCTTCCATTGTGTCGTATATGTGAGAGCGCTGTTGACGTTGCTGACGTCGAACACCACTTGGCTGCTGATTTCCGTAGCGCTGACCGATGTTACGAGAGCTATTCGATTTGGATATACGGTAAAGTTGTTTCCTCACACGATAGCCTCGAAAACCCGCTTGTATCTTAGTGGCAGCACTTTCTTCGGATTGCAAAAATGACTCGGATTCGGGAGAGCTCGGATATATGTACATGATCTTTAGCAGCACAATTGAAACACAACTGTATTTTTATTTTCCAGGCAATTAAGCTGAGTCGGTGGTCTCATCAATCAGAGAAAATAAAAACTTCTGTGTGAAGTAACAGCTTCACACAATAGTTTTCTCTGTTCCTCTGGTATCTGTTTGAACTGACTCTTACGAGAGCTATAATTGTACTGACGTATATATAACGGAATTGGCTGCTGTGCAGCGAGAATTTTCATTTAATTTTTCCATTCACAAAACAAAAGGCCCCACTCATCGTTTATGCTCTCGTACCTACCTCACATGCCGCCCCCACCTCTGACGTGTTACGTATTTGTATCTTTTATATTTGTGTACATTGTATACACAGGCACTCATATGCACATACGTATAAATACGTTTGTGTATGTACGCTTGTATGTAAATATTGAATGTACATAATTGTACTTGTATATACAAACATACATATGTGCTGAACATGTTTTCTATATGTACTCTTATTGTATTTGTGAATTTACGTATTCGAATCTATGTCCGCTGGTACGTATTCAACCAGACTTTTGTGTATCTCGCTCTTTTGAAAATTGAAAATTGAAAAGTCGCGGATGTTTATGACGTTAATGAATGTACTCTGTACCCACAAGAGAAAAAAAGTTTATGGAATTTATAATCCACACGATATTTATGCTCGCATAAGTGCATTACAGGTTGGGAAACAGAGTATTATGCAATTGATACCTCGTATTCTTTCCTATATTACTCTTTCTTAATTCATATTTTTTAATTGAAAAAATTGAATTGAAGATATCAGTTCGCGTATTGGGTGCTCTTTCGATTACTTTCGTATTTTTTATATTTTTGAAAAATTTTATATTGTTTTGATTATGTATAGAGGTATATAATTGTTTAAAAAGATTATTGCTAGCCCTAGCCTAACTCTAACGTAAACAAAGGAATCTATTTATATACCCCATTTGATTTCTGAACTCGCTTAAATAATTTAAGATTATTCGACAGAATTATTATAGAAGGTTGGAATTAAATTCTTAGCCCGCTTAGATAACTGAAGATTTATATCTATTTTAATCTATTCGACAGAAACAGTAAAAGGCATCGGGGGTTGGAATTAAGTTAAAATAAACGTTTTTTTGGTAGGTACATTTATCGATGTTTGTATACAATAAATATAGGGTATGTCCGAGGATATCATTAAATAGATCACGATGACAAGCATTGCAGATTCTTTGTTTGTTTTAAGCATTTAGAATAATATATAAAAAAAGATTTCGAAAAATACATGAACGTCTGAATCCCACCTATTATTTACGATTACGGCTGAAATATAGATATATTCATTTATATTATTTCAATGAGTTCACTGAAGTCCATTACATTCCTGGTGACCTTTCGCCGATTTGTCACCAACCGGAATCAAAACCCGAGAAAATGTATATAAAGTATATTGATGCATACTAAGATTATAATGTTTACATAAACAAGAAGGAACTCTTATTTTCATCAAACCGGAAATTTATATAATAAACTGGCAAACGTGTTCAGATATAATTGCTCTAGTGCAGCCAAATAAAAATATTCTGTCTTAACTTCAGATATGGTATTTTAGCTGCTAGACAATATTTTTCACCGAGTGTATAACCTTTATATTTACAACTGGATCTGACCTATACAAATGTACAATTAAAAATTCAATCTTCGGCTGTAATAACGCCTTAAGTATAAAAGTTATTATCGATTTGCTGAAGAATGTTTATAAAATTAACCAAATACAATTTTATCCTAGGGTATACCCATACAGACAATTAAATGTAATTTAAATACATTTTAAATTAAATTTTCAAGTCTCTAGCTTTCTGGCTTACTAGATCACTGCGTGCATACGGACTGACTATGTGTCTATGGCTGAATGCGTTATGTGCAATGCATACATAAAGAAATATAAAATGATTGAATTATAAACTCCCGCAGGCTTTAGAGTATCTCTTAGTTGAGCCGTCTCGATTATAGGACTTGTACTTGTACTTGTTCTTATTGTTTCAATTTGAACCTTTACCTTAAAGTTAAAATGCAATTTGATAAGATTTTTTTTATTAGGGTTCTCAAAACATATTCAATCGGTTTAATATTAATAATGCAAAGTGTGTTCACTTGGGACTTGTTCAGCAAATGCGATATAGCATCTTCCGTTGCATTCTATGTTGAAGCTCTCCGCGGCGAATCATCGTATGAATGACTTTCATTACAGTTCGTTCTTCATACTTTTGACGCAAAAAGTCCTACGATTTATAAAAAAGAATATTAGGCCTTTAAAATGTTATCGATACGATGTGTCACGAATTATTACCTGCAAAATATTTTGCTCAGAAACCTGAGATCCGATGGCAAATCGACGCTTAAGTTGCTTTTCTATACGATTCAGTGTGTCCTGATCTTCCTCAGTAGTAAATCCCTCTGCACCAGCTAGACTACCAGTCATAGCAGCATCAAGAGTCGATACTTGAAACAGTCGAAGTGCTTCATTTACATGCTCATCCGTAGCAAACGGCAGCAAACGCATTTTTGCCAATGATTCAGAAATTCGAATGATAGCTTCCAACTGACGCACAGTAATTGGAATACAATGCCGTTTATCTGCTGACTTTTCCTGCTGTCCGGCTCCACTCCGCATTAGAACATAACGGCTTTTCAGTTTTTCACCAGCCGCTTCACTTAACCGCGGGCCGCAATGAGTGCGACAATAATGGATATATTTCTTGAACATAGACAATGAAATCTCACCTTCTGCAGGGTCGGAGGGCGCTGACTTGTTCGAGCTCAGATGTACATTTATTATATGCTTCGCCAAAGTAATGTCTCGGGCCTCGTCGTGCACGTCTTTTACAATAAATATCATGTCAAAACGTGAAAGAATTGTCGGCATGAAATCAATGTTTTCCTCGCCTTTTGTATCATCCCACCGTCCAAATATTGAGTTGGCAGCCGCAAGCACTGAACAACGCGAATTTAGTGTGGTTGTAATTCCAGCTTTCGCAATAGAAATCGTTTGCTGCTCCATGGCTTCATGAATAGCAACGCGATCGTCTTCGCGCATTTTGTCGAATTCATCTATACAAACTACGCCGCCGTCTGCGAGCACCATGGCGCCACCTTCCATAACAAAATTACGCTAAGGACAAAAAGTAGACAAATTTCAGATAAGCGGCGAATGACCAAATAAGTACATCCAATAATAATCCAACAATAATTTTCCTACCGTATGCGGATCCTTCATAACAGACGCCGTGAGACCAGCTGCGCTTGAGCCCTTTCCGGACGTGTAGACCCCAATGGGTGCAACCTTTTCGACGAACTTAAGAAGCTGCGACTTAGCAGTACCCGGATCTCCCAAGAGTAACACATTAATATCGCCACGACGGCAAAGACCGTCCGGGAGGCGTTTTCTCGATCCACCAAAGAGCATGCACGTAATGGCCTTCTTTATGTCGTTGGAGCCAAAAATGCTGGGCGCCAAAGATTTCGACAAACGATCATATATATCTGGTGAAACAGCAAAGCGTCTGAAGTTTTCCTCTTCCTCAGTGGATATGCTAGTGTAACGAGAAACGGCACCAGCTCCCTCTGCATCGACGGTTATGCCGACCACGCGCATGTATGGAGCACGCACTCCGAGAACAGCTTTTTCGCGACCATCTTGACGCGACGGCTTGCCAACCTTACGTATGGAATAAATACCCTGTATAAGCACGCGATTGCCGGGCACAACACGTTCGCATAGTGACCGATCGCAAAACAATTGCAAGTGACGCGGAATCTCGCCTTGTGGCACAAAATCTGGCAGCTCTTGCAGCTTCAGTGTTTGAAAGTCAACACACTTGCATTTGTCCGGCATTATAAAGAACGGATCCAATGGACATTTGGGCCTACCGGCCTGCTCGGTAGTGCATTTACGCGGCAGTGCATAGCCCTCAAGTCCCGGGTTCACTTTCAAATTCGGTATTACGGTGCTACACGAGCGACACATAATCGACATCCGAGTGGCCTTTGCCTGGATACCAGATGCTGCCACAATTATGCCGGCGATCTTAACCAAACGCGACACGCTGTCTGACTTTAATTCACGTATATTTGTGGGATTGGCACTCGACATCAGCAGTATTTGTATGTCATGCATCTGTTCTTCATGTTCAGGCCGCGGTGCTGTTATTTCATCAGCCACCTCTCGCGCAGCCTCTTCAAAGATTTGCAAATGCTCAGTGGGCTGCTTGTTCAATTTGTCGGCAAGCGTCTCATCGAATCCAACGACATCCTCCATTTCAACTTCCAAAAAGTAGCGTCCATTAAGATAGTTTCGCTTTAAGTTATCCCTAAATAAATGATTGATGGCGCATTAATAATTGAGAGCACATCATTTAAGTCATTTTCTTTACCGATATTTATAAAAGAAATTATCTTCGTTGAATGTACGAATGAATTCCTTATACTTCTTTTTTACTGCTTGTAAATTAATTTGGGCGCCATCTGGGTTTTGATCGTTCCCGAAATTGTCGGAGAAAAACACACCAGCGTCGTCGAAGCCTTCCATTGCGATAATAAACAAATATTAATAACAGCAGTCCACTTATTTCTGCAAACACCGCTCAATTCACGGCGTGAAGCTGTTTATTGCCGCCAAAACAATGTGTGTTATCGATGTGCTATAATCGTCTTATCAATTTGATACAGCATTGCTCTTTCGATTAATATTTGGACAAGCATTAATGGACTTCCTGCAGCTGAATTATAATTTGTAATATAATCAGACTATACTATTATGTTAATAAAAGCTAATATTAATAATATTTTAATAAGATATTTTTAAAAATTATTGAAATTTGTGATACTCAGTATTATGGTTCTGAAGAATAGTATTTTTTCATGGAAAAATATATTCGGACATGTTTGCTTTATTGTTCCTAGTGCATTATGTATAATTTATCTAATAATCATTTATTTATATCGATATAACTTATAACCTACAACGTGTGTATCGGTTGCATTTGAAAATATCGATAAGCATTCAACATCCCTAGAATTAAGCTGCTTGGTAGCACTTTTTCGCGTGTGTTTGGAGGGAAGCAGTCCGGTGTCTGATACATTGCTTAATTTTTATTAACTCACACAAGTCAGGCCAAATAAAACTTATAAAAAATGGTAAGTAAGTTGCGCTAAATTGCAAAATGATGACTGAGTTGTCTTGTTTACAGTCTTCAACAGATATAGCAATGGAATCAAGCATTGAAACTGAGAGCGCGCCCGATGCTAGTCTCGCACCTATCGGGATTGCCAACACGAACAATGTATTAAAGAAACTTGCCCACAGCACCGCCGGTAGTGGTGGTGGTGGTGGTAAAGGATCTCCTGGCCATGGCGATGCAAGTGGCAATGCAGATGAGATGACGTCAAGGGACTATTACTTTGACTCGTATGCCCATTTTGGGATCCACGAGGAAATGCTTAAGGATGAAGTCCGGACTGTAACATACCGTAATGCAATGTACCACAACAAACATCTTTTCCAAGGAAAGGTAAGTGTTCTTAAGCAAAATATTAACTAGGTTTACAAAAAAAAAAAAACAAATAGTCAAAAGAAAAACCACTATTGAAATTGTAAGCTTATATTATTCAAAGGAGTTTAATACAAATTATTTGCAGACTGTTTTGGATGTTGGATGCGGCACTGGAATACTATCCATGTTTGCTGCTAAAGCCGGCGCTGCCAAAGTTATAGCCGTAGACTGCTCGAATATAATAGAATTTGCTCGACAAGTGATAATTGATAACAACTTGCAAGATGTTATTACAGTAGTCAAGGGAAAAATCGAGGAAATTGAACTCCCGAATGGAATCGAAAAAGTTGACATTATTATTTCAGAATGGATGGGGTATGCGTTATTCTGAACTGCATTAACTAAACTAGCCTAACCCGATTGTCTCCCATAGTTACTGTCTCTTCTATGAATCAATGTTGGATACGGTGTTGTATGCCCGCGACAAATGGCTAAAGCCCAATGGCATGATGTTCCCAGACAGAGGTACCCTTTATATCACAGCTATTGAAGATCGCCAGTATAAAGACGAGAAGATTAATTGGTGGGACGATGTGTATGGCTTTGATATGAGCTGTATACGCAAGGTGGCTGTTACTGAACCACTTGTGGATGTAGTCGATCCAAAGCAAGTGGTTTCCACAGCTTGCATGGTGAAGGAGGTGGATTTGTACACAGTGCAAAAGGCCGATTTGAACTTTTCTTCTAAATTTAACCTTACCATTAAGCGTAATGACTTTGTCCAAGCCTTGGTCACATATTTCAACATTGAGTTTACCAAATGTCACAAACGACTTGGGTTCAGCACATCCCCTGATTCCACATATACGCATTGGAAGCAGACCGTCTTCTATTTGGATGATCACATAACTGCCAAGAAAAATGAGGAAATCAATGGAACGTTTCAGATGAAACCAAACGAACGTAACAATCGTGACTTGGACTTTGTCATCGATATAAACTTCAAGGGCGAGCTATCTGAAATCCAGGAATCAAATACATACCGTATGCGCTAAATTTACGCCATTCTACCAATGCGGCCTTAGAGCTGCTTGCCTTCTTGAGCCAGAGGGAATTAAAAAATGATGACTAGACGTAAGGTATAATCCAGTGCGAAATGTGCAACGAATTTGTGTTGCGTCTTCTACTAAGTTTAAAGTGTACCTTTTTAGTATACATTATATTTTTTACAAGTGTGCGCCTGTTTAAATTATGATTCAAGAATACTTCTAAGAAATTTGTACAGTGGCACATTATGTCTCACACGAAAACAAAATAAAGTGTGCGGTATGCATACATTTTACTGGATTTTTTCTAGTTTTTGTCTACAATTTTGTATATAAATTTACAAAAAGGCAGGCAGGTGCCCGCCTGCATTAAATTGGAACAGTTACACAATCGACAAAATTATGTTTATTATATATTTTGACGATTCTATTTAGTTCTATAGCTAGAAGTACAGTTTAGGGAAAGCAATTTACGCACACAAAAAGTGTTTCTTTTTATTATATTTGAATAACAAATCCAATATTTCAAGAAATTCGGCTCTTATTAGTTCGAGTATTACAAATATAGACACTATAGATTTTCAGATTTATTTATAGATAGTTGGTAATCATCTAAAGTATTTTACAAGACATTCATAAACGGTAGGCGATTGATTGGAACGGCTATCTAAAATACTAATACAATGCATATCCAGCACTTTGCAAACGTATTTCCAACTGTTTTTCAAAAAATCTATCGATACGAAGGAGAAAAGACCGAAAAATCTTAATATATTTTACAGACGTCGGAGCTCATTGTTTCATATATTTTTTTTTTATTTGTAATGTTTATACTTAGCTATTACATTTTGCAAAAATATGATATCTGTTGATAGCATAGTGCTATCTATAGATCGACCCAAAACGTCTACGCCAAACATTCTTCTTCTTTTTTGTTATAGGAAATTATTAACCGTATCAAATTCGAGTAAGACGACTATGTAGTTGTTAAAAATAATTACTCCATTCAGTTAAATGTTCGGATAAAAATCAGCTGTTTTCATAACTAAAGTTTAGATAGGTACAATTTTTCAGAATAAATTGAAAGTATTTGAATGCAAATAACTGAAAAAGTACTCAAATATTTTTAATAACGGTCTCGTGACTCTGAGCGAGTTCTCCGGTCTCTAGAGAAACTTCGAGGTGTCCGGGAACGCCTTGGTGAACGGGACCTGAAAAATTTGCGCAATTAGTTTATGAAATAATAATTAATCTTTAATTAATAATTCCCGACGGTAAGCCGAATAATTAATAAATAAATAATTATTTTTGTTATACTTTGACCTAATTGTATTGCTAAAGCAATCTTTATATATTTTAAACTATATTAAATAAGGTCACCTACAGTTATTGTATGTTATACACCTGATATGCAGATTTGAAAACTTTTTAAGACTATCTGAATGGCAGCGTTCTTCCATTTGTTGCAGAACAGAATTTACATAAAATTGTTCTATATAAAGATTTTAAAATGTAAGTCTGAATTTTAATTTGGCTAAGTAGACTATCAGGATAGTTATTGTGACACTCAGTTCTGATATCTTTTAAAGATTTTGTCAAATTGGATAAAAAATATATACAGGAAACAGAAGACTTTACACTTAAGTTGAACTTTTATTACTAGTACTATCAACAAAAATACTTGCTTTAAACACCCAACAAGTGAACATATCTCTATATCTATTTATTTAATCTTCCTATTCCAGCATCGTTCGGCATCGCATTATTAATCTATAACCATATCAAAATTTAGGGTACGATTTCAAAAAGAGTCAAAGGCCCAGTATCTGTGTATTTACCCCAATGATACATAACTACATAGTGAGAGATGTTCTACAACGCAAAATATTTAGGCACGAATACTATGCATACCCATTTACTACAACATTATCACTAAATTACTTTAATTACAGCTTTTAATTAATAAATTTATTTAAACTATTTAATATTTTCAAATATCTTCATGGATATTATTTCTTAGTTTCATTAAATGTCTACATTTCACAATTTTAGTATATATTTTTATCACAGTCTTTCTTCAGTCTTAAACTTTTTTAATCTCTATCCATAGACAATTTACAACTAAATTGTTTTTTTTTTTTATAATTTTTCGTTGAAATAATGTTATAAACGACTCAGGTGGTAGATAAATCAAACGAAATTATAATTCATAATTTAAGTAACATCGTGTATAGCGGTTGATGTGTATGGTTGAAGTGCAGAAATTTTTTGTATAATATGGGCATCTGAAGTTCTGGATCGACGAGACTTGTTTTGTTTTCAATTAAAACCATGTTGTTTCATTTTGTGATTGTGAAGATTACGGTAGAGAAGCTTTGAAGAATCGCAAAGGTGTTTCTGTTGTTCTTGTGGTTGAATGACGAGGTAGTTGTAGAGTAAAAGTTGTTCTTCTCAGAGGATTGATCCTGTAAGAATGTCGACTTTAGCAAGAGTTTAACAACTACCTGACTTTATAACATTACAAAAAGACTGATTGATACATCTGCCTGCGTACGACGGAAATAAAAATTTGTAGTCGGGAGTACCGAGCTAGAAGATACCCTGAACTATCTGCAAAACTGCTGTTTTAAGCATTCTTACCTTCTCATATACATAAAAAAAAATATTTTCAATGGGCTCAGGGTATAAAAACAAAAAACAGAAAGATGGCTCTATGACAAATCTACTGTTATTTTGTATACCCTGAACCCATTGAAAATGGGAATTCAGGGTATAATGGTTTTGTGAAAATGTATGTAACAGGCAGAAGGAGGCGTGACAGATCCCATAAAGTATATATATTCTTGATCAGGACAAGAGATATTGTTTAAGCCCTGTCCGTCTGTCCGTCCGTATGAACGCACCGATTTCCTAAACTACAAAAGCTAGAGACTTGAAATTTAAGATGAATACTCGTGTATACCATACGCTGAACAAGTTTATCATAAATTATCGAAAAGTCATCCCATGTTCTTATTATCGATAAAAATCGATAATTCGACTATGTTTTCCAAACGTAACTCTGTAACCGTAAAGCTAGAAACTTCAGATTTGCGGTGTGTATTACTGTAATGAATGCGCACATTTTGTCATTCTTTGATTTTGGATACCGGCCCCCATTTCCCCAAAATTTGCAAATTTCTCCAGAAGTCGTATATCAAATACTAGAGACTTGTGCTTTGGCAAATACAAACATATGCACCATCTAATTATACTCTAAAAGTTTCATTAAAAAAGTCCAAGCAGAAAAAAAGTTATTCAACAATCAATTTCCCATAGTAATGCTCATATTGCAGCACAAGCGCTGCCGCAGCGTCAACTGCGCAGTAAGCAGAGCGCGAGCCTACGCATAACTGTGTATTTATGTGTGTACGCATAGTTCGTTTATGTGTTTGTGTGCGATATCCGCGATACGCATAAACACTAGGAAATTCCAATTATGCCCCTTTTTTCGCTACCAACTTCAGATTTCTAAAAGGGTCAGCAGGTACCAAAAATATGTAAAATTCCCACCCCTATGCCTACCCATAACTGTGTATTAATGTGTGCATGCGTTATATGCAATGTATATATAAAAGAAGAGTAAAATGATTTTAGTAACAGCTCTTCAGGGTTCAGGGTATCTCTTAATCGAGCCGTCTCGATTAAATCTTAAGAGTCTACAAATTTAAATGATTCGAGATATTGGAAAGAGGTACCCGAATCAGAAGGTAGTTTTGTCATTGGTCAAAATCGGAATCAATAAATGGAATTTGAGATCGAAATTAAAAAGAACAACTCAGCTCGACGCCCTGATTATGGACTTATATCCTTTATGGTTTGGCCATACCTTTTTCATTTTCAATGGGTTCAGGGTATAAGAAATGAGCTAAATACTATAAGGCAAAAGTCGGCCTGACATAATTGGTTCTAGGTAAGCCAATATTAGTTTTGTTTAATGAAACTCTATTTTGTAATTAATTACCTAAGTCTTCCAGCGCTGCGTCCTCCACCACTGGAGCTTCCTTCGGCGGCGCCACGACGCGATCGATCGCGAGAGCGCCCTGATGACATTTCTACACGAATTCGAGTGCCACAGCAACGGGTTCCATCAAGTGCCCGGGTTGCATCCTCGGCGTCCCTTCGATCTTCGAACTCAACGAATGCAAAGCCAGGGGGGTTGCGTGCTATCCATACGTTTTTCAATGGACCATATTTACTGAAAGCGTTCTCGATCTCATATTTTGATGCCGATGATCCAAGGTTTCCGACATACACTTTGCAGGCCAAATCCCATTCACGATAGCGAGTCATAATGCGTGGTTAATTTACTTCCCTTCTGGAAATATGCACACTTTAATGATAAAATAAATACTTAAATTAGCTTCAACGGTACTAATTAATCGAACACCATTAATATATAAATATTCGCCTGATTAGAAGAAACTCGGTACTCAATTCAAACTGTTAGCATTTGCTACTTAATTTCTAATTTCTTCCCGTACGGCATGCACTTTTATTAATATGTCGCCGCTTTATAGATATAGAAATTATCGGGTGAACCCGCATATAGTTGATTCGTATTTTATAAGCAAATAACGTAGACAGCTAACACTTATGATCATAGCGCTGACTGAGAACTCTTCAGTTCGGCGCCGTGATCGCAACAGGCAGAAACATCAACCTGATCTCTTGCATGTGTCGCAGGACAGCGTTATAGCGTGTGTTGAGTCGCCTCGCTGAAGGCAGCTTTGTTGTTTAAAATTAAAAAATTAAAAACTTTTTTGATAGCTTAGTCTTTCTCTTCGATTGCTTCAATCAGTCCTGTTTATAGAGTCTAAGCGAACACTCGATTTCAATAAACATTGCTCAAGCATTCTGCCGTTCATACATATGTACACATGTATATATTCGTATATACGTATGTGTGTGTCGAGCTTAAGGCACGAGCTATGAACTGTCTAAAACTGTTGCGAGACACTGGTGCACTCCCAAAACGAGCAGCCCCTATTTTAATATTTTTTTGTATATAGTATTATCAGATGCTTTCAATTGAATATAGATCGATATTTGAATTCATTAGTAAAAAGGTATTTTCACACGAGTTTAATTAAATAATGTCGAATGCAGATGCATTAACACAATAAATGTATGCATGTACATATGTGGTTCAGATACACATGGAAAACATAAATGTAATTAAGATCTTAATAAATGTGTAATACTCACGAAATATGCGGTAAGCTTCCCAGAAATAAACAATTACAAATTATGAAAAATAATACAGTTTTCAGACCAGATGCCAGACCGTCACTTTCAGTGTGACCGTAGATAATAATGCATAAAATACTACTTTTTAAATATTACAAAATGGATATTCCTTTGAAGGGCTTTTATAATCATAAACACAATGCTCTCCAGCAAATATCAATTAAAATTTTCCGACTGATACCATATCGAAAATACATCAAATACTATTTTTTTAATATATTACAAAATGGCATTGAGTGGTTTTTATAATTTTAGTATCCTGTTGAAAAACATAAAAACTGCAAATAATATTGATATCTAATCGATAGGCGAGGGCTGCAGTTTTTATGTTTTATATCGATATATAGATAGATATCGTGCCTACCGAATAATCAGCTGGTAATATTTCATAACCTGGCATCGTGAGACTTGTATATTTTTAAATAGTAAACCCCATTAGAAAAATGCGGCTAACAAATAAGCTATATGCACAGCATATTGGATGGCATTTCAAGAAGCACTGGCAGGTTCAAGGCAGACGTGTGCCTAGGGACACAGGCGCTGCTGCGGAACTTTTGAAAATGGGAGTTCGAGTAAAGACACCTGACGAACTATTAAATAAAAAAAAGGAGTTTCAATTGCAAGTAGAATTGATTTATGAAACTCGAAATAAATTTAACAAATGTGCTTACGCGTAGTGTGGATATTGTTGGAGCAGCCCCAAGGCCAATCGCCGAAGATCAAAATCATCCCAATTGGCATAAGATTGCGTGCCATATGTTTAGGGACACCAATGTTCTAGTTGGAGGATTACCACAAGCTCAGGTTTTAACAAATACAATTGAAATAAACACATTTCCGCAACAGATAGAGGATGCTATTTCCAATGCGCAATACTCTAAGGCCGTGGATCGCAATGCTCAAAACGCCATTTTTTCATCGCATTTGCTGGATGCGCAGCAAGTAAAATTGCCAAAGGTTAAAATCATTGAAAGACCGGCATTTAACCTACCGCGACTTTACGGGATTTCTCATGAAAGACGCAAGTATGTATTACATATTTTTGTTTTTAAATATTAGAACAGACGAATATGCCATCATTAACTTACTTGTTACTACGTATCAATGATTATGTTGGTAATTATTTTTTTGCAGTCGGCTCGTTATAAATAAGCTTTTGTTTGAAATCGAGAAATTAGCTGGAAGATCTATAACTGCTCGACGGAAGCTAATGGATAATGTCACGTTTCAAACATCATTATCCAAAGACAATGACTTGGTCGCATTTACTCTTAGTGCCGACAAATTAATAAGCTCATCCCGGGCTTTAGACGCTGTTAAAGGAAAATTCACTGGCGAATTACCAGATTTGTATCCAATGAAATGCGTAGTTTCAATGCAAAAACAGCACATATATACGGAAAACAATTTCTATCGTAAGTGTATTTTCTAAATTTTTTTTTCAATAATTATATAATAATAGTCTTCTCTCAATTAAGCTATTCACTCTGAAATCGCCTGTTCATATCCTCATACAATTATATCTTTTTTTGATAAAACAATTGTGGGCAACTTACACGGTTCCGATGTAACAAAAAGTCAATTCTACGGACGGACTATGCTGAAAGCTTTTGTAGCCGCTGCTGCACGTGCAAAGCAAATAAACGGTGTCACTTCCTGTACAGATCTACGAAAACCAATAGTTGTACAATGCGTTCATACGGACGGACAAGAGTTTCATTTTGGTGTGTTTCAACTTAACACGCTTAATCTTAACTCTAACAATACAACGAAAAACTATTGGTTCCATCGAGACAGTATAAAAATGTTTAATGATTGTTCTTATAAATCTGGTAGACCACATTTAGATGGCTACAACGGCGAAGCTTTTCGTATTTTAAATGCGTTTTATAATAGTTCTTGATTTAAAAACGTTTATTCTTTCAATCAAATAAAGTTCGTTTTACTACGATTGTAGAAAATAATTGTCTGTATTATTTTAAAAAATAAATATCGTTCACATAATATTAACATTTCCATAAGCAATATATATGATTAGAGAGAAATTGCTTATTTCGTAAGTTAAAAAGTAAATATTCTTTTTTATATGTTTAAAGGGGTATTACTGCTGATTTATGATTTATTGTGCCTTATATGATATTATATATATTTTGGTTTCTAAATTAGTGAACGCTATGTTTACCCTGAATTACAATTTTCAATGGTCATGTTCGACAGTCGTCTGTACGAAAGCAGGAACTTCGTACGTCATGAAGGTTAGAGACAAACATTTGAATATTGTTTGACTTGGTTGAGTTTAGCCCATAGTCGTGCACTCCCGACAACCACGTTTATTTGCGCGTCTTTTGAAAACAATGTAATGAAAGCTACTACTACTCTGCGAGCACTTTAAAAGCTGATTCCATGGCAACGAAAAATTGTGTTTTTTATATCGATATTGGTTACGATAAGGACAGCACCCAATTCAGTTAGGGTTGTAGAAGGCTTTGCAATAAATAAAAAGTCTGTAATATGAAAACCTTACAGATACAAGCACAAAGTAGCATCAACAACAGCGCAACATCGTCCGAGAATAGTGAGACTCAAAGTGTAGAGGACATTCAATCAGTTGCGACACCAATCAATCGAAGTGCTGCTCTAATCAGGTGAGATACAAATGTAAACTTTTCTTCTGCATTTAATTATTACCGTAATAGAAATATTTTGTAACGTCAATAAAATATTAAAATTAACATTAACTTATATATATCTAAATATTGATTATTTGAGTGGGGACTTCCTGACTAAGATATACCTTGATACCTGCGAAGAGATGATATTTCAATAATTTCTATAGTACTATTCAATATGAAATATGAGAAAATTTGGATGAAAAACTCAAACTAACATACCAAGACTGGAAGCAACGCTTACTACGCAAAGTGTATCATCTCTACCAACACCGCCACTTAATCTTTGTACATAGACGTACAAATACAAGTCTCCAGCTCTTATAGGTTCTGAGATCGACGAGGTCACACATAAGGACTGACCGACGGATTGATAGATGGACAGGGCTAAATTCACCCTCGTACTTCTGACACAGAATATATTCTTTATAGGGTTGGCCACGCCTCCTTTGTTCATATTTTTACAAAATCATTGGTTCAAGATACAAAAAGAGAGGAAGAACAAGCTTTTGTAAAGATGAAAAATGCATAACAATACTTAATAAATTAATAAAAAAAAAAAATTGTAATCAAACAAATTTTGTTTGGAGTTTTAAAATTAATGTTTCGAACTCACCTTTTTAAGCGTTGCAAAGTTTAATAATACAATTAAAACATTTACTGTGTGCTTATGTATTACGATATATATGTATGTCCATATGAATATGTGTATCTTTTTAAGTATTTAGTATTATATGAATATTCTTCAAAATGCTAAGTTATACAACGACTAGTGAGAAATGAGCTGGAAAATTGAAAAGCGAATTGGTGGAAATCGAAGTCGAAATCGACGTCGAAGTTGCAGAGAAATAAAAGTTAGGCTGATGACATCGGCGTGAATCATGCAACGTTCATCATGAAAAGTTATTGTAAAGATAATAAAGATCAAGATCTAACACCTGTTCAAAAAAAGGCTAGTCTGAAACAATATATTTTCTGATGAGTAAATAAATGTCAAATATTTAAGCGTAGAATAAATGGGAAACTCTAGCGTGCAACTTTTTCAGAAAGCCACTAGTGAGTTTTTTGGGCAGTTAAGCATATTGACTTAGAGTCCGACCTTACTAAGAGAGTTACATCAAGCACGCATTAAAAAATGTTTTAAAAACAATATTCCACTCATTAATTCCTGGACATAATATCAGTCCAATAATCTAGACACAAACTTGTATTTTATTTTTAGAGCGAAAACTAGCTGGAAACGAATGAAAGATTTAGCTGCAGAAAAAGAAAAAGAAAATGAAGCCAAACGACCTCCTTGGCGTGCTGTTAGTGTATCAACTCTCCCTAAACCGGATAAGAATGCATTGCTTCGTGCGAAATTACTTGATGCGTCCAGGTCTGTATGAAAAATAGTTCCCGTGCCACTTTAAAAACTATTCCGATTTTTTTACAAACTGGAAATGTATATGTTAGACGCTTAAGAGCTGGCAAAACGAATGTGGCTCTTCAAACAGATTTTGTTCCCGTTAAGTTAATGAAGGAAGCTACAACCAGTGCACAAGATGATTTGATTTTATTGAAAAGCGTTGGAGTGCTAACAGATGGCCAATACTCGATTAGAAAGGATGGTTATCAAGAGTGTATAGCAGAAAGATTACAAATATTTACTTTTTCGGTACTAAATCAATTTTTCTTTCAGATGTATTAACCTATTCTGTATCGCAAATGACCGACTGTATTGAAAAAGCCGATGTCTCAACGCAAACGCTTTTGCCTAAGGTACTCCCAAGAAGCATCAGTAGTTCTTGTCTATTGCAATTTAAGAATAATGACAAGCAGACTTATCAGTTAAACTCTACCTTAGCATCGTGGCATTTTGATGATGATGCTATTGAAATGGGGGTCAATCAACATTTTATTCCCTATACTATTGAGGCTCTTAAGCCATGGCGCAGCTTTGTGCCAATGTCATTTTATTTAAGAGGCAACAGCACAGTTGGCAGGCAGAAAATTGATTGGTATTTTCTGCTTCAGTCGATTGATGACCTGATTCGGGAGTCAAATAATTTGCTGGACAGTCTACAAAAAATAATAAAAGATAAAAATATTCAATATCAACGAGTGCATACGACTTTGGATGAGATAAAAAATTTCCATCCAAGCGAATTCATATTTCCATCTGAGTACTGGTTGCCGATAATTGAGAAACAAGAAGTACAGCTGCAATTACTACTGGACTCGAAATAAAAAAATTAAAAATAAATTTATAAACTTGTTCAGATCAAAGGAGAATTATTGTCTTTAAATAAATAACAAAAAAATTATATAAATTACTTTAACACACTCTTTCCGTAGTAAAAAAGTTGTACATTTGAAATAATTCTTTAGCGTTGGAAAAATTTGATATTGGAATAATTAAATATCCTTTTTTACGGTTTTTACAATATTTTTAGGATGTTCGAATTGTTATGTTTTGAAAGTTGAAAGGGGTCATGTCATCCAAATACAAATAGGTTTCCTTTTTATTCGCTAGCGTGTATTACTGGTAGGGCATATATATGATATGGGGGTATCGATATGATAATATCTCAAAAATATAATGCTTTATTTTATCAATATACAATTTTATAATATCTGACTCGATCTTTCGAAGTCAATTGATTATTTGTAACAACTTTCCCATAAAATATTCTTTCGTAATATTTCTCCTTTTCTATATTTTAGATTCTGCTTCATTTCCTTGATTTTTTTGTTTCTTGGGCAAAAGTTTCATTAGAATGCTGGTGGCCGATTTACTATTTAGTGGACACGAAATGTAAAGCTCTTCACATGTCTTGTCATTGGTTTCCTTTCCATGTTCCAATGCTTCTTTTATTGCAGTACCATCCAAAAGGTAGTCCACAAGAGAATTTCTTCAAATAAAATGAGGAATAAATTTATATAATCACCTACCGATGTTCATGTCGGAAGTCTTCGATTGTATTTGTTATGACTAGGAATAAAATTATTCTATGGTAACTAATTTTAAATAATTTAAACATACCGTAGTTGTTTAATTTAAAATATATCTTACAAAAGCTCTCTGCCCGAGAAGCTTTATGCTTTCATGAGCTCAACGAACTTTTGGAAAGGCCAATATAAACTTAAATTTTTGTATTAATACGAATGCATAAGTCTTTATACTTTTCTTATAAAATGGTGTTGTCATTGGAGAAAAAACACTCCCGTGAATTCATTCACATCTGTAAATGATCTTTTTTTTTTAAATATGTAACATTTTTCTTAAAAAAAAATTGTCTTCTGTAAGATTAAAAATAGTTCTCACATCAATTCGTTGTGATTGTACTATGGCCGCATCATAAACAATTTATATTTAGATATGTGTTTCACTCTTTCGGTACGAAAACAAATAAACAAATACTTATGTATAACATTCTTTAGCTTACCCGGACAACATGTGAATGAATTCATCCATCTGGTCGGATACTCCGGACTTTATATTATTCTCTGTAGACCGAATATAGCCACAGACAGCACGTTGCATACAGCTAGTTGAGTCGATATTGTTTTGACTGAGCACAGTGTCAAATTTGTTTATCATACTGCTTAAAGACGCCAAGTCATTGTCGTCATCGCCTACAGAGAAACAAAGAAATTAAATATTGTAGATGAATAGAATAATTAATATAATGAATATTTTTCACGTACTTCGTCCATAGCCGCCGTAACCACCGTGAAAGGCTGATAGTATTTTAGGTATCAAGATTATTGCACCGATGCCAACCAAAGTTCCCAGCACGACCCCACCCAGATCCAGTTTTATGGGATTATATGCCGAAAGTCCAGAGCTACTTGGGTATCCCTATATTTTAATGAATTACATTTTACAATATTAAATAATATTATAATATATTATATATTAGTTGTAAATAAATATAGAACTTTTAGATAGGAGTAGAAAATACATTTTAAGGACATACATTCAAGCTTCCATATCCAGTGGTGTAACCTAGACGTTCTAGCCTATCTTTTGTTGACGCCGTTTCCGGATCCTTTAGTTGAGTTTTATTTTCACTCGGGTATGCCCGACTCCATTGAGTACTCTCGGAGTATGGTCTAAAGACAAAAAATACAGTAATAATTATATCTCATGCTCATGTGTCACGTTTTAATACTTTATTACGGCAGCTTAAAGTAATAATTTTTTAATTTTTTGGGAACAAGCTCGTTTTGTAAGTCTAGTACGTTAGCTATAGAAGGAACTGAAACAAAATATAAGCACTTGTATAGAGATTTCATCCACCTAAAGCGCGCTACAATACAATAATTTTAAATCTTTATATTTATATCTTTCATCTATGTCTGGCGCTTAAAAGCTGTTAATAATTTGTAGTATCTTACTAAATACTCACTTTGGCTTAATATCTAGTTTTGGAATCGCTTCTGCAAGACAGAGAATAAGCAATATGCAAGATAACTGCAGCGGGGCCTGGAACTTGATATCCATTTGAAAATTTACAAAGTTTGCTTTTATATTGTGTTAGACTTTAGTTTTGAACACGACTCTGCGACTTTCAGTTTCGAACTAATAATTTTTGATATTTCCAAGTTTTATTTATATTTAGATGTGCTCAAAGACACCGACTATGTTTCATGCGTTACCTAACGATTCCCGCAATTTGTCCAAATTATAAATTTTCAGACAGGTGCTTACTATTATTCGGTTTATGCATGTGTTAAGCATACCCATGCATATGCCGGTATGAGTGTAACTGGTTGATGCGCTTAAAAGGCACTAAGTTAAAAAGGAAATCAGTGTAGCACAACGACAACTTATTACAATTAAGTGAGGGTGCTGGAGCCAACGATGACCGACTAAGAGATACTTTTAAAATCTGACAAGCAAAGGCAAATATTCTACCTTGTTTTCAAAGAGGCGTCCACAAAGCTCCACATTCCGATTAAAAATATATATGCTAAATTTGTCGAGTCGGATTCATCCATGTTGTCAATAATGTGCTTTTCCAAAAATAAAGTTTGTTTAGAGTACAAAATCCGCTTGTATATTTGAAATATGCCCTTACATACGCTACTACTGCTAACTTCATAAGCAAGCCATACGCAATTTTGTTTTCAATATCATTGCAACAATATATCTAAAAAACAAGTCGGCTGTGACCGACTTGTAGATACCCTGAGCTCCGTTTAATCTGTTCTTTAAATCTACTCCAGAGTTTCTATTCAGCGTAAATTATAACAATTTTCGAGTGAGCACTTTTAGAGCCAAGGTATCATAAAAAAAAGAACAGAAAAAAAGTTGACATTAGAACATCAATTCTGAGCTTACGCCAACTACGCAAAATGCATCGCCTCTACCTACAGTGTGTAAGAAAACCACGAAAAAAATGCTATGAGCATCCAGTGCTCGAGCTCAGATCTGTTAGGCTACACGCATCACCTCTATCAATAACGTTACTTCATTGGTTGAAAAAGAAAATTCAAATCTCAACTAAAGTAGCAGCTAACAATTCAAACACAATTCAATCGTACTTACGATTGTTCGAATGGACAAGAATTCACGCGAATGAATTTATGTGTTCACAATAAATTAGCCAAACGTTTTGCTCAATAATTTAACAGATTTCAATTACATTTTCAGTATGATCCACATATTCTTTAGACATATCTGACAGCTTAGTAAATATAGAAACTCATTACATATTGGCTATATTTGTAACTGAACTTCAATTTAAAAATTTTTGGGAGTTGCATTATATATAAAAGAAGCGTAATACAAACTTTAATTAACTTAGCTCTAAAAACTTGCAGTCATAATTCAATAACTTAATTTTGATAATGCTTAAAAGGGACAGTTTTCGATTATTTAAAAGAAAATTTATCTGCGAGACCTATAGACGGACCTGATAAATTTGAATTCCCTGCCTCCTATAGTCAGACAGACAGGGCTAAATCGACTCATATCGTCGTCCTCATCAAGAATATATATCCTTTATTTATGGTGTCTGTCACCATTGAACCTATTGAACCATTATACTCGGATTCCAATTTTGAACGGGTTCAGGGTATAAAACGTTACACATATGTTCGTAAAACACAATTTTTAGCGACACTAAATTACAAGATAGTTAGGTATGGTTTTGATTATGCCTTTGACTGTAGCTGGAATATGTGGAAGCTTTGGCACTTGTAAGTACACAATTTCGGATGCAGTAGACCAAAAAATTTCTGGTATTAAGTCACTGACTCTTGCGCTACGCGACTTCCTATTAAGTACTTACATATACATATACATATGTGATTGTTTTCATTTTCATTACAGTACTGAGATGGCGTTTCTGTCCTCTAAAACTTGCTTCTCTTGGTTCATGCCATCATATAACATGACCACATTAATGACATGGCATGGCATCATCGTTGTATACTTGTATTTATGCCCATCGGTTTGTCCTTAATTTTTTTTTTTTTTGTATAATCAACACGAGAACCGTTTAGGTGGAATACTCTAAAAAGTTGATCTTTCGATCATTCTATGTGGATGTTTCTTTTATATGTAATGTGGGTTATGGAATCACGACAAGTCGTTTAAAATATTTGTTTTGTTAGTTTAATTGTCAACGCATTTATTGTCACATTTTATACTATTTTATCAGCTACGATTTTGAAAATAAATTCCTTAAACAAAATTCCTGTTTAAAATGATTATTATAAAATGGGTTTTGACTTAGAGCGCATTTGTTGTCAACCACCATCTAGGTATGTATTGTGTTCCTATTGTGCAACGCCTGGTTTCTGTCTCGCTGTCTGATTAAACTTATTTATCTATCTTCAATTAATTGAAAATGGAAATTAGTGTATAATGCTTTTCTTAAAATGTTTGTAACATGCAGAATGAGGCGTGGCACACCCTATAATGTATATATATTCTCAGAACGAAGAATTCACTCGATTTAGCACGTCTGTCCATCATTTTGATTACATATTCATTTTTTTTATTGTGATTTTGTTTATATTTTGAATACGCTTAAGAGTCGGTGCTCAAAATATAAATAACAAAATACTATAAATTAAAGCTTAGTTGCAAATATGGCTAATATTTAAAAGAATTTTTGATTTTTAGTTTAACTGACACATATTCAATAAGCTAGTAGATCATATGCTGTAATTTTCATTAGGGTCCGTTAGGTAAAACACAAGTTATTAGGTAAGGCGTTTGGTTTCTTGGCAGTACTCCATGTCAAGCAGCGCGAGGCGTAAGCTTCCCTATACATGTGCACACATCCAAATGTGTGTTTTGTTTATGATTCCAGGAATCACACTTGCGCAAGTATTGAGAGCGTGGTAATGGTATGATATGCGTTGCTGAGGAGAACTAGCTTTCGACGCCTGGCATTGACGTTTTT